>OY720039.1:17798139-18255718 GCA_963082485.1 Eudonia mercurella
AATTCGGCGGGCTGGTTAGAACCACGATAGCTCAATTGGAAGAGCACCTGACCCGGAATGTCAGAAGGGTGCAGGTTCAAATCCTGCTCGTGGAAATTTTTTCAACATTTGTGTTTTTGTAATTTGTTCGCAAAAAAAATTTGCTTTAAAATCATTTTGAACATTTTATAAAATAGCTTGCTTATTTCTTAACTGATCTTTAATATTTGTAAAAATATTATGATCGGATGTTAATGACGGTAGTTGTTGACATTGAATGGGCGCCTTTGGCTTACAAAGTAAAAAGTGTTGAATAATTTCGGCGGGCTGGTTAGAACCACGATAGCTCAATTGGAAGAGCACCTGACCCGGAATGTCAGAAGGGTGCAGGTTCAAATCCTGCTCGTGGAAATTTTTTCAACATTTGTGTTTTTGTAATTTGTTCGCAACAAAATTTGCTTTAAAATCATTTTGAACATTTTATAAAATAGCTTGCTTATTTCTTAACTGATCTTTAATATTTGTAAAAATATTATGATCGGATGTTAATGACGGTAGTTGTTGACATTGAATGGGCGCCTTTGGCTTACAAAGTAAAAAGTGTTCAATAATTTCGGCGGGCTGGTTAGAACCACGATAGCTCAATTGGAAGAGCACCTAACCCGGAATGTCAGAAGGGTGCAGGTTCAAATCCTGCTCGTGGAAATTTTTTCAACATTTGTGTTTTTGTAATCGAAGGTAATCAATAATGAAATGATCAGTAGATCCTCAGATGAAAGTCCATGACAGTTTTGACGTACCCCACAAAAAGTTATCACTCTCGGTCAAAAAAAAAGAAAATTGAATGTCAAATTGAAGATTGAAACGTCAACAAAAGTAAATTGAAAATATTGGTTTTACGTAAACGTATAGTATTGAACAATAAGACAAGTCGATAGTGGCGCGGTAGTGGCGGCGGGCGTGGCGAGTGCGACACTACCGAGATGGCGAAAAAGGGGGAAAAGGAGGAGTTCTCGTGTGAGATGTTCTCCACCAAATTCTTCCAACTGTGCGCGTTGGGCGGCGCGGCGGCGTGCGGCCTCACGCACACAGCCGTCACGCCACTGGACCTCGTCAAGTGCCGCCTGCAGGTCGACCCCGGCAAATACAAATCCATATTCAGAGGCTTCGGCATTTCTTTCTCGGAAGGCGGCATACGGAACCTCGTCAAAGGTTGGGCTCCCACATTGATCGGCTACTCCCTCCAAGGATCCGTAAAATTCTCCGGCTACGAATATTTTAAATACAAGTTCGCCACCATGGTCGACGAAGAATCAGCTTTCCTTTATCGGACGTACCTCTACTTGGCTGCATCGGCGTCGGCAGAGCTGATAGCGGACGCATTCCTGGCTCCGTTTGAAGCGACAAAAGTGCGGATGCAGACGACACCCGGCTACACGTCGCAGATGAGGAAGGCCATGCCGCACATGATGGCCACCGAGGGGTTCGGCGTGTTCTACAAGGGATTAGCGCCGTTGTGGGGCAGACAAGTACCATACACAATGATGAAGTTTTCATCCTTCGAAAAGACTTTGGAGTATTTGTACGCGAATGTGGTGCCGAAACCTCGGGAACAGTGTACCAAGGGCGAACAGCTGATAGTGACGTTTACAGCTGGTTACATTGCTGGCGTACTTTGTGCTATTGTGTCGCATCCGTCCGACACGGTGGTGTCCAAGCTGAACAAGGACCCGAGCGCGTCGATCGGCGGGATCCTGTCTGAAGTGGGGCCGGTGGGCATATGGAGGGGGCTGGTGGCCCGTATCATCATGATTGGAACCTTGACGGGGCTGCAGTGGTTCGTATACGACGCGTTCAAGGTGTACACGAAAATGCCCCGCCCGCCCCCTTCAGGGATGCCCGAGTCGCTCAGAAAGAAACTGGCCGCCAAAAAGTAGACCAAACTATGCGGCTTTTCTACCATACGTCTTGTTTTCAGTACGTGTACAATCATGTTAGTCTACAAGTGTTAAACAACAAGTTATTAGTTTCTTTTACAAAATGTGATTAGAGTTTTGTATCGTAATTTAGTAAATGTTAACGAAAATTCTGTTGTTTTATTACGCTGTTCTTGGCTGTGCAGTGTGCATCTGGTGCACTAAATCCTAATAACACTTTTTGCTTCTTAATCACTTACTGACCAATTCGTTTTATGGGCGAAGCATCAGTTGTGATTGTGAATACAAATATTCGATGCACAATGTTTATCATAAAGTTAATCTGTCAAATAGAGGTGTTTATATTAGTGTGACTCATCTCGGCAAGGCCACCATCACCAACTCTAAATCTGACTTCATAGATAGTATGTCGATAGTATGTCGAAATATGTCGCCAAATATCAGAGTTTGTCGGTCTATCATTCAAAAGTTATAAGGGGTCATAGGTGGCCATGCCAGGATGAGCCTCATCCTGGCATGGCCACCTTGAATCTCGATTTATATGAGAAGAAGTTACGCAATGAGTAGAAAAATATTATTATTGTTATTTCGAAAAGACCCCAAGCAAGAGCAAAAGAACTAACCTAAACTACAGTACAGTACAATCCAAGCTCATTTACCACATAAAGGGACCATTTCCTTTCTTTATTCATGCAACAAATATATGCGTTATGGTACAATATTTGCCTGGGAAGTATCGTGAGAACGAAAAATAAGAATCCTTTTATAGGAAACCGATTCCTCACCAGTTATCTACACTATATTGGGAAATACGAACAGAAAAACAGATTATAATAGCACGAGACGATCGTACAAAGAAGCCCTGGATCCTTTGGGAGGCAATAACAATAATATGGGGATTTATCTGAGCATCGTGCCCCACTTACCGGATTTACCCGCTTGGAGTGACCTCCGTAAATGGACCGGTTACCCAGCTATGTTTTATAAGTGGCTGGATCGCGGCCGCTAACACTGCCCCCATTTAACATAATCTTGGAGTTATCTTCTGTTGACGAGAGATATGTTTTTCTTTTTACGGTTTTGTGGAAATCCCTTACGAGGCAGGATATTGACGACGATGGTCGAATCGTGAATACGTAAAGATTTTGTGTTTTTGTTTGGACAGTGTGTTTGGATTGCGTCTTTTTTACTAATAGGTATTCGTATAAAAAAAACAGGAATCAGTAATCGACATGTTTGTTGCCAAACTGTTAAAAAAAGGGGTCATAAACAGATTTTTTACTTTAACAAAAATTATGTTATATATATTATTAATAACAATTGAATACAGACCAACTCCTTCCTAAATTAAAATGAAATTATATGTCCGCAACAAAATTTGCGTTAAAAATGATTTGATTATTTTATGAAATTATATATTTTTTTGGCGACGTACACTGCTCTCGAACACTGATGCCACAACAATATGAACATTTACCGCAAAATATTTTTATTAACATGCACGTTTACTTATTTAAACATTTACAACATACTACATGGCGTACTTAATGCCTGAGGCATTCTCTACCAGTCAACCATAGACGCCTCGGTGGCCAAGTGGAAAAGCGCTCGGCCCGATACCCGAAGGTCCGGGTTCGATTCCCAGATCGGGCAAAATGTTTTTCGGATTTTTTGATGCATAGCTCGGTACCAACCCACATTTGGCAAGCGTGGTGATTAAACCAATACCCATCAATTGTAGCGATGACTTGATTTCAATGATGGAGGGCTTTGCCCAGCAGTGGGACAGTTATAGGCTGTTTACTTACAACCATAGAGTGATGCAGAAATAACATTGGTAGGTGCAATTATGTGCGATGACTAACGTGGATCGTATAATATAAATATTTTGTTATGTATATAATGTATATATTATATATAAATAAACATGTATGTGTATGGTAAATACGTAAACTACAATAAATAAACATACTTACATAAAATACATAATTCTAATAGGACGTTATTGAGATGATTCCCATGGTTTTATTAAACAAAAGCTCGCGATCCCGACTCGTAGATTTCGAGAGAGCACATGACTACGTTTGTCTCGTATTTAATAGGGTGTACATAATGTACAAAACAGAACGCACCCTAAGTTAATTTTAAAACGACGACGTTGAGCAAACCTCAGTCTCAATGTGATCATGGACCTAAAAGGGTTCCAAGATAAAATTTTACTAGAAAAAATCAAATAGCCTCAGGAAGTTCGAGTGGGAAGCGAACCCACGACCTTTGGATAACCGGTTCAACGCTCTGACCGCTGAGCTACCGAGGCCCCGATTCCCAGTCGATCTTCCTGCGGCTGGTTGATTAAAATTTTTTCTTGTAAATAATTTATCATTGTGAATGCAATATTCAAAATGCTGTTGCTGCGTGCTCACTGCTGCTGCGTCGTCGTGCCGATTAGCTCGTCACACAAAATTGTCTTCTTGACACAAAATGATAAAGTCTAAAGTTCATTGAGTTCACTGATTCATTTTTGCACTGCTAACGAAATAATTCGTTATAGTAGCGCACTTGCTTGCTTGCAGTTACACAATATAATTATAGTAATAACTGCATGTACGATGACTCATACACATGCTGTCAGATAAGCTATCTATGACTTAACAGATAAGTTTTTGAGACCCGTCAGGGCTATCTGGTACTTATTAGATATGGTATCTTAGACTTATCAAATAGGCTTTGTGAGACTGATCACAAATGCTTTCTGAGGCTTATCAGATAAGTTATCTGAGACTCATCAGATAGGCTATCAGAGACTTATAAATAGGCTATCTGAGACTCACCAGACCGGCTATCTGAGACATATCAGATATGCTTTTTAAGACTAAGGCCCGATTTTTCAATCCTCTGATAAGTTTTATCCAACGAATAACATTGTCATTTTGACATATTTTCTAAGGAGAATCTGTCATTATGTCAAAATTATTCAATGAATAAATTTTAACTGTTGATTGAAAAATTAGCCCTTATGAGATACGCTATCTGAGACATATCAGATAATATGCTTTCTAAGACTTATGAGATACGCTATCTGAGACTCTTCAGACACGCAATCTGAACTTTTCAGATAGGCTATCTGAGCCTTATCAAATAGGCTTTCTGAGAATGATCAGATAAGCTATCTGAGTGTTATTAGATAGGGTTTCAGAGACTCATCAAATAAGCTATCTGAGTCAGATAAGCTTAGATACGCTATGATGAAGATGACGACCTTCTTGGTCAAGTGGCTTGCACACCAGTTTTCATGGTGTCGCCATCTCTGAGGTCCCGGGTTCGATGCCCGGTCGGATTAATTTAGAAATACCTGTTTTTCTATATTGTTTCGGGTATGGGTGTTTCCTATGTATAATAAGTATGTATTTATGTATATTAAGTATGTTTATCCGTTGTCTAGTTAACCATTTATCGAGTTTCTTAAGGAAGCTTTTCGAGGGGCTAGATAATTGGTGTGAGTGTGGGAAATATTTATTTATTTATTTATCTGAGACCTTTTAGATAAGCTATCTGAGACATATTGATTCTTACTCGATCCTCCTAAGACTGCATCAAGTTGAGGCTTGAAATAAATAATCTTATTGCAAAATAAACGCTTTTAGTTCAATTTAAAGCGTTAAGCTGCAATTTTTATTAGCTTACCTTACAGATAACTACTAGATGAAAACTAGGTAGATACTTTGTTTGAATCCCCAAGGATTCTTGATTAAAAACAATTTTTTTGCAGAAGGCAAGCAGAAAATGTTCAATAAATTTTAAGTGGCCGTTTTTTAGCAAAGTTATAGGTAGTTACCGACGGCAGCGCTCGCTAGTCGTGCTTTATCGAGCGAGACGTGCGCGGGTCGGTGGCGGGGCGGTTGTGAGGCGGTTGTGAGGCGGTTGTGGGGCGGTTGCGAGACGGCTGCGGGCCGGCTGCGGGCAGGCGGCGAGCTAGTCACTCCAACTAACTCCATTATCTCTGATGTGAAACAGTTATCAGTGGTAGTTGGCTCTTGTGATTATCTGCTACGTTAGAGAGAAGGTAGCGAAATCAAATATATCAAATATGTCTTACGACCAATGTGAAACATGAAATTGATAATGTGTCATAGTCTCTGCTCCGCGTGTCAAAGCGTGGGATTCAATGTGTACATAAAAAGATCCTGACATCCTTATATTCTCTATATTGCCTAATAAGAATAAACGCTTGTGAAAATATGTGAAAAGTTTCGGCTCGGCGATGATGAATCAGTCAGTCAGGACAAGTCATTACATATATTAGAAGATATATTCCTCATTATCCTCATCAGCTCATTTTTATGTCCCCACTGCTGGGGCACGAGCCTTCCCTATGGATGGATAGGGAGAACGGGCCATAAACCACCACGCGGGCCCAGTGCGGAATGGTGGTTGTTAACGACTGCTAATGCAGCCGGGACCAACGGCTTTACGTGCCTTCCGAAGCACGGAGGAGCTCGAGATGATATATAATATAGATACATTCTCAGAATTTATCTATATTAGATACACAAAAAAAAAGCGGGTGAAATTTGCGTTCCGCTCGAATCTTTCCCCATACATTTGTCCGATACAAAAATGGAATTGTGAACAAACGGTACAATAAAATCTAAACGTGTTTAAAAACAACAGAGCGTTGCAATCGTTATTTTCGTAAATATCATTCAAAATGGCCGTGACTGGCACACGTTGAATCTTGTTAGCGAACTCTAATGGAGGGAAATGTCACGTCCGTTATTTCCGATAAAGTAGAACTGGCGAACGCTTCCGTCTAAGCGTAAGCGGAATGGCTGGTGCGCCAGGGCTGCGGCGCAGGGCGCAGGACCCGGGGATGAGGCGGTGAGGTCACATCGGTTAGACAACAACAAAAAAAGTTCTAAAAAAACATAACATACATAGATACAGTCACCACGCCTGTCGGGCTGAAGGCAAAGATCACTTCTTTGAACTTGAGGGTCTTTACAGTGTTAATTAAATTGTGTGCCATAGCTCAAGGGTTGGTTCTGTATCAATAAAGATCACAAAAACATTTAAAAATAAATAAATTATCTAAAACATGAACACAATAACAGAGCACACGTTCAATTAATACGACACTACATTATTTACTTACTAATATACTACTCAAAACAAAATAAGGGCCACGAGGTATTTTGTCTGTACCATGAAAATAATAAAACCAATATTAATTTTTTTGTCTCCATAACGAAAACTAATGTTGTTTTTACCGTGTAGACCAATAAATTTATTCCAATAATAATGATTAAATAGTTTATTTGCTTTTGAAAGAAAAAACACATTTAAGGTTAAAAATAAAAACAATGTAAAGTTACTGAAAACAAAAGAAAATACTCCATGCTCATCTTTTAGTAACGTATGCCCCCCTCGTTTCGTTACGCACTCCTGAAGCCTGGAGTGCATGCTCTCAATCAAATGCCTGACATTTTCCATTGGAATCTCTTCCCAGGCTCTTTTAACAGCGTTGATGAGTTGCTGTTGGTTGTGGATTTCCTGATCACCGTCTCTAACTCTTCGTTTCAACTGATCCCACATGTGCTCTATTGGATTTAAGTCCGGACTGTTCGCCGGTCACGGCAAGACTTGAATTTGAGACGCTTCCAGTACAAACCGAGTCGCTTGAGCCGTGTGTGCACGAGCATTGTCTTGCATCAAGATGAATCCAGGACCCGCTCGCTGGGCAAATGGGATCACATGTGGTCTGACGACTTCCTCAATATACCGCTGAGCAGTAACAGTACCCTCATTTAAAATAGCGAGCTCAGTTTTGCCGTGTAAGCTTATCCCGCCCCAAATCATTACATTTGGACCACCAAAACGATCGACTTCATGGATGCAGGCTTCTGAAAATCTCTCGCCGCGTCTTCTCCATACTCTAATACGCCGATCGTCGTTAAAAAATTTAACTTTGCATTCGTCTGTGAAGAGCACCATGCCCCATTGGTTTATGTCCCAGTCCAAATGGTGACGGGAAAATCTTGAACGATTTGCACGATGATTTCTGGTTAATGGAATACGGACAACTCGCCTTCTTGATGCCTGCTGGTCTTCATGCAAATCGATTACGAATAGTTTGGTCACTGACACGAGTACCCGTTGTGAGCCGTAAACGATTTTGCAGCTTGCGGGCCGTCGTTGTGCGATCTCGGCGCGCACTTAATCGAATGTAACGATCCTCTTGAGCTGTTGTAATGCGAACTCTGCCCGAACCAGGTCTTCTTCTAACACTGCCGGTCTCTTGGAAACGATTCCATAGATGTTGAATAGGTCTTCGAGAAAATCCCAATTGCAAACCCACAGATCGCTGCGAATGACCTTCTTCAATCATTGTAACGGCTCTGGTTGCTGTCAGCGAGTCCATATGACGCCTGCGTGCTTGTGGCATATTGCAAAAGATGTTTCTGACTCGAGATATCAATGAACTCTGATAATTTCTAATAAACCAAGAAGCTAAGGAAAGCAAAACGTCAAAGAAAATGCAATCAAAATTTTCAAAAATAATTTTAAATCAAATTTTATTTAAAATTGTTGCCAGCATTAGATGAATACTACAATATTAAAAAGTTTAGGTATCAAAGAGTTTGTATACTCAATATTTTACTACTTTCAATATGTAAATGTTTAATAATTTACACCAAAATGAAAAAATACCTCGTGGCCCTTATTTTGTTTTGAGTAGTATATAATAAAAACAATTTATTTAACAACAAGACATTATTATTATTCTAAACAAACTTAAATACAGAACTTCACTTAAAAAAAAAACAGAGAAAAAAAAAATAGAAACTAAAAACTACAGACCTATAAATAAAAGATGTCCTCCAACTGTGGGCTCATGGGAACGGTCTCAAGAATGCTGGCAACATTGCCCATTTGGATTGCCAAACAATAAAAAAAAAAACAATAAAAACAATAATTATAACAGCAAAACAGAAATTAGAATATTAGTTTTGACATTGTTTTTACTTTTTAAATTTGCCCGAACGCTTCGGTGGTGAAGCACAATTTAAGCAAACATATCTACAACATCGGTTAAAAGTTCATTTGATGGAAAATTAGGAAAGTTTTTTTTTATTCCATACAAGGGAAACCTTTAAGAATAAATTGGCTATTTTATCCTTTACTGTGTTATACAACAATGATGCTAAAATTGTTGTTAGAACAGAATGATTGGCAGCCCTGGATATGAGGCAGAGGCGACTTCGCCAAGTTCAAAGAGAGTTCGGAATAGAATTCGAGTCGCGTTCGGAAATGTTTTTAATATTGTTGCATAACAAATGGGATTTACGAGTCCGTCAAGAATGTGCTCTCTATTAACAAAGTTAATCTCTCTTTATGCTGAATCGTTGGTGGTAGGCCTTGTACTTCCGATCCAAATCCCTCGGAGAGTCTAGTAGGGCACGGGGACGCGCACTAGTGCGTGATAAAACCTCTGATGGTGTTTTGTTTCACACGACTTGAGGAACTCTTTAAGTTTCTCGGCGCCTCCAAAAAAGCCAGGTGAAGCTGAAAATGTCCAGTGGCAATAAGCAAACTCTCTTTAAAAAAAAGCCTTGTTCGTAGTCCACTTGACTTCTTATGTTTGTCGACATAAAAACTTAAATTCAAATTCAAATTCAAAATCATTTATTCAGTTTAGGCTACAAGTAGCTCTTATGAACGTCATTATGGCATCGGTTCGTAAGTCTACTCTGGGCGGAGATCTTGTACTGGGAAGAACCGGCTAGAAACTCAGCAAGTGTCCAGCTCTTTTTTCCCTTACAGCGTCAAAAATATTGGAAAATGCCCTATCATAGCAGGGGACACTTTCCATTACAAATAAACACAAAACATACTTATAGAAGACAACCTCAACATGTAAAAAAAAAACAAAAAAATAAAAAATCTAGGTTAACAAATTTACATCAGGTAAAAGTTTCAATTTCCACAATATCATACAGTACCACTATAGTACTCTAGTAAAAGTCAAAAATTGTTGAAGAAAAACAAAGTTATATTATAGGTGAATAATACTAAAAATAAGATAAGTATGCAGGAGCAGACCAGCCTCCACAAGTTAAATAATGTTAGTAGCATTGTTATGTTCCGACAATAAAAGATAGCTTCAGTAGACAGCTTTAAAGACAGATTCAGTAGACAGCTTCAAAGATAGCTTCAGTAGACAGCTTCAAAGACAGCTTAAGTAGACAGCTTCAAAGATATCTTCAGTAAACAGCTTCAAAGACAGCTTCAGTAGACAGCTTCAAAGATTGCTTCAGTAGACAACTTCAAAGACAGCTTCAGAAGACCGCTTCAAAGGCAGCTTCAGTAGACAGCTTCAAAGACAGCTTAAGTAGACAGCTTCAAAGATATCTTCAGTAAACACCTTCAAAGACAGCTTCAGTAGACAGCTTCAAAGATTGCTTCAGTAGACAACTTCAAAGGCAGCTTCAGTAGACAGCTTCAAAGACAGCCTCAGTAGTTGAGAACTCCAAGTTAAGTGTGCTTCGACTTTTTTTCACCTACACAATCCGGTGAGATGAAAGTCAATCGCTGCCCTGTTGTGATATCAAAATTCCAATAATTTGGTTATTTTTTATTAAGGTTATTATTAATACTCTATTAACACATTCATAAATCCCGTTCACCCATCTAGAAAGTTAATCCGCTTGTGTAAAAAATTGGTTCACGTCAATGGTCTATGGAGCTATGGGAATAAAACTACGATTTCCCTCATTCAATCCGCCTCTATAGCCTTACCAACGCTTCTTCGTCATCTCGTGCTTCTTCAAGATTGAAGGTTGGCCGTTCTTGAATTCCTCTTTGTTCAAGGCCAGAAGGAACATCTGCTCGACAGAAGCAATGCCGGTCCACTCCCGGGTGTTCCGCAGCCACGACTTCTTCCTTCGTCCAATGCGTCTCCTCCCTTCCACCAACCACCAACGCCTATTTCTTTATAGAATACAGTTTTAAGTTATCAGTATTGGTAATTCCATCCCGATCCGATCCGTACCCCTCGGATAATCTAGTAGCCCGGTGAAGCTGAAAATGCCGTCCAAGACAATCAGCAAACACTCTCCAAAAAAAAAATTGATAATAATTGATCATGTACTGATAAACATTAGAAAACATGATACATTACAAACTCGAGTGTTTTCAAGCAAGATTCCGCACGGACATGATAACAAAGCAACAGTTCCTACTGAGTGGCACTAGCAAACGTAGCTCGTCTCCAGTCATGTTGTCTGTATCTACCTACTCGTAATGCTGACCTTAAATAGTTCGGGGCTCACAGACCCAGTTGCGCTGATATGTGCCAGGCTTGTGCCAGGTATCAGGTTGTTCCGAAATGTATCGGAACGTTTGCACGAATGTATTGTTCGTTGTTGCGTCTATTCAAATGTGAGTGACATTCAATGAATAACTTTGTTGGATGCATGAATAGTGTAACAGTACTGCGAACTATTTATATTTAACATTTGGGAGGTCTGCACCGGTTTAAAAGACATTTTTATATCAAATACATTATAGTTTTACTTTAAATGATGATTGGAAATTTGACTTATGCCTTGGGTCATCAGAGATAATGAGTGCAGTTTCTTGCTATATTATTTATTCACTATGCTATTTTTCTAGTAAAATTTTATCTTGTAAACAATGTTGAATGAAACCTTGACTATTACGATTTATTAGAAAGGCCTGTCACCAAAAATGCTCTACTTTAGATATTTAAATATACTTTTCTAAAAGATGACAAATTATTTCGGAACGCTAGTTTATAGGGCATAATCTGTAGCTGGAATGACGAAAATTATTGATGTGTCGTTTCAAAAGGTAAATAATGCAATATGTTGAAATTTTGTACATTTTGAAGTTATAGGTAAGTTCAATGTCAATAAGTTAAGGTTTATAATCCAAAATAGATCACTAAAGAATTGCATCTCTGGCCTAATTACTCAGTTGTCAAAAAACAAACAATTAATTTTATTATTTATCTTTGCGACTGTTCGCTAAGCTTTAATTAGCTTCGTACTTTCCTGGAAACTCGCTAATACTCTTAAGAACTATCAGCTTCTACACACCAAGCGCTTTAAACGGTGGAAGTTCCCTCATAATCGCACTTCATAACTTAATTCCGGTCCTTTCTGGAGCGGAGAAACTCTAGAAAATTCCGACGACGACTCTAAAATCGAATAACTCGCTAGCTGAGAGTCGAAAACAATAAAGGACGAGTGGAATAATTGAAAAAGTTGTATTTTAAACGGTGCTGGGGACAACAGCTGTGCAAGTTGATCGTTGCAGATCGGAGCGGGCCGCCGCCGCGGTCGCCTGCGACAGCGGAACTGAATTAAGACAGCGGGCTAGTAGCAAGTTTGTAACCGTCGCGATGTAGCGCTCCCTGGAATAGACGATGCGAGTCGAAGTCTAAAGGAGCTGTCATGTCGGGCGCGCCGAACTTTAAATAAAATGTTTTGTTATTTTGTGAGTGCCTTACCTCTCTTAGGTTGTCTTTCAAACCAGTATCTAACGTTTGAAGCACAATAGTTTTTTAAAAGAGAAGCTGAACTTTTAATAATCTGTTTTGCTATTTTGTGATTGCCTCGCTTAAAGCTTTTGGTTTGAAATGCTAAAAAAAGTACTAAGCGCAAAGGTTTTTCTTATTCTACACAAAATAAGAAAATATTTTTTTAATAAAGTTTCCAATTATTTTGGAGATATGTTTCACCTTTTAATTCTAAGTAACAATCAACCAATAATTTATTTATTATTATCTAATACCAAGTAAGGTCACCCGGGGCGAATGCCACTAAAAATATCAAGTTGGAACTTTAAAGACCGTTATTTTTTTCTACTTAAACACGAGAGTTACACTGATAACTTTACATCTTAATACGTATGTCGAAAATACTTTAAACAATAAAAAGTATGAAAAAGAGGTTTACATTTCAAATAAATTTACATTTAAAGCAGTCAAGAACAGAAAGAGATACATTCACCCCACCTGGGGGTTAATGTGACTATTTGTTATAGTACCTTTAGTTGCGTTAGTAAAATTTACCTTATCATTTTATTAAAAGACAAAGGCGAACGAGAAAACGAGAAACTCGATGGCCCAGTGCTTAACGCGCCCGGTCTGCGAGTGCTGAGGTTAAGCAACTTTTGCAAAGGCTGGTCATCGGATGGGTGACCAAAAGTTTATCATCTCGAGCTCCTCCGTGCTTCGGAAGGCACGTAAACCCGTTGACCTCGGCTGCATTAGCAGGCGTTAACAATCATCATCATCTGCGCTGGGCCCGCGTGGTGGTTTATGGCCCTTTCTACCTATTCATCCACAGGGAAACCTAGTGCGCCAGCAGTAGATACACAAAGATGATGATGATGATGAAAGGAGTGAATTAAAGAGAAATATAATACATGTAAGTTTCTGACTATTTCTATTAACAAGGTGTAGGGATGTTTGGTAATCTATACTAATATTATAAAGAAGAAACCTTTGTATTTTTGTATGTATGTATGTATGTTTGCAACGAATATACTCAAAAATTACTGGACGGATTTAAATAAATCTTTCACCATTACAATGCTACATTAGAGTTGAATAACATAGGATATATATAAAAAAAATTACGGTACGAAGTCCGCCGGGTCAGCTAGTCTAAAATAATCTTAAACTTCATTTTGTTTTATTTTAAACCGTATCTAGCGATTCGTCAGCTGGAACGATGACGAAAGGGGGAAGTTTCCGTAGTGACTGCGTCTCAATCTCAATATGCGAACTCTTGGTCATACATTACACTCGGCGTTACATAGCGCGGGATCAATGATCACTAATCCATCCATTAATATTCATTTAGATTTATAATTAAACGTTCAAAAAGGTTCAACTATGCTGTGACCATAACAGTTTAAAAAGTTAAACTCGTTTAAAATACCGGTTAATTTTATATCCGAAGCGAAGAAGAGACCATGATATATTATTTTAGTCACCCATTCGGAGACGTGGATTGTCAAAACATGTCGAATATATTCAGCATATTTACTTAAAGACACAGAGTAGCTTATTATTCACCAAGAGATATTGACACATGTATAATTAGAGATATTGACGTCATTGATACAAGAAGGTACAGTCACGATCATTGACATATATGCACTTTTGAGTAGTTTTGACTCTTATTCCATTGTATTAAGAGTTACAATGTTTACATGTAAATGCTCGTGACTGTACTATTATTATAAGAAATTAAATTAAAGTGATTTTCCGCTTAAATGAATGGTTTGATAATTTGTAACTCGTGCCTTCAACTCCCCACTCCCAAAGGGTCGGTAAGTGATTCGATTAGTTTAATTCGTCTCAGTGGACAATGGAAGGACACAAGTTAAAGAACAAAGAGGTTATTAGGGAAAATTCTGTCTTTTTATCTTGTTTGTTGAATTTTAAAAGTCACAGTTAAAAGAAAATGTTTTAATTAGGCTAAAGGTTTTTTCATGCGACAGATTAAAAAGCTGGCTGTATTTATTTTTACCAGTTTTAAACGGTGTTTGAGACAAGCTTCTTAGGGGAGGTAGGTATCCTTAGCATCCTAGGAATGTAATTAGCGTAGGAGGCACTTAAAGCTTAATAAATAAATACCTTTTTGAACTCAACGTTTTAAGTGAGTTGCACCGGCCGTGGTCACGAGCTGACTGCCAACTAGACTTCCGTCTGGGCGAGGTGGTGGTGATTGGTGGTCGATCAGCCACAGAAGGGGCTTTATACCACGGACACGAGCATTGTTTTTGGAGAGAGTTTGCTTATTGCCTCGGGTATTTTCAGCGTCACCGGACTTTTTTGGGGGCGGCGAGAGACTTAAACGATTCCTCAAGTCGTGTGATGATAACACAGTCAGGCACAGTCAGGCAGAATGGCATCACGCACTGGTGCGTGTCCCCATTCTCTACTAGATGTTCTTAAGGGCTCGGATGTAGCATGTTTGCATCATCCATGGAAGAGTGTGCATGTTTTATTTATTTATTTTAAACTTTTGCAACAAAATATTACATGGCGGATTTAATGCCTGTTGCATTTTCTACCAGTCAACCAGAGGGTGGTGCAGAAATGACATGGTAGGTCCGACATTGAGCGACAATAAAAGTGGAAAACAGTATTTTCAAAAATCAAACTTATAAATACATACATAAATATTCTATACTTTACAAATGCATCAAATGCTTCTAAGAATATTTAAATATACCTACTTATATAAATAATTGATAAGTTATTTAATAATCGGTCGTTACTGAGATGATTCTGCCAAAGTTTCATTAAAAACATCGCGTCTTGTAGCCATCCTGATTTCTAGAAGCAGCGCGTTCCACAGGAGAATTGACTGGATATAAAATGTTTTGTTTGTGTATCATGTGAATGTGTAGTGGCATTTAGAGGGTCAGGCGGGGACGCACACGAGCACGAGCTTCGTAAGACGCTGCAAGCAAACTTCTCATTTATTGCGCGTTATATACGGAATTCTTATTCAACGGTAATAGAACGAACGCAATGATCGTTCGCCATAATTCGCCAGTGGTCGTGGCCGAGTGGTTACAAGCGTAGGGCTACGTTAGGCTTGGCTATGTAATGAGTGGACGGCCAAACATTTGTACTGGCCACCCACAGGCGTACACATCAGCATGTAGCGCGCTACAGTACGGGAGCATTCGGTGTTAAGCCGGCCTTCCGTGATAACTCGCCTGGATACACTGACGTCGCCTATTACATCAAACAAAAGGAAGGGTAGGTAGCGTCTCTCGTAGAAGTAGCTGTCTCATTGATCTGAAGATAAATTATAGTAGCTGTCGCGTCTACGATGATCGTGAAAATGAAGCCGCTATCGCTATTGTCATTTTTTCAATAGGTACTGCTATGCGTAGAGTTCCCGTTGCACGCTCCATAAGCCGGCCTTGTTTCGTACTAAGCGACTTTCTTCTTTTAATTTTTTGTGGATGGGTGACCCAAACATAATTATCTTGAGATGCTTTACCGGTCTCGGGTGTTGTCGTTGGTTACCTATTGAAACGCATAACGTTTTTAGGCATAAGCTGAAAATGCATAATGTTCATGGTCATAATCGTCACTTGCCATAAGTCTTTATAGCATAACTTCATAACGCATAACTTCATATGGCCGAAATCTGTAAGGCATAATCATGGAAAGGCATAATATTCAAAAGGCATACATTTGATAAGCATAAACTGACAAAATCCATATATTCTTAAGGAATAATACTTGTTTACCATAATTTCAAAAAGCATATCATGCATGCACGCAGCAAGCATGCAGCAAGCATGCAGCAAGCATACAGCAAGCATGCGGCATGCAAGCAGCATGCAAGCAGCAAGCAAGCAGCAGGCAAGCAAGCTAGCAGCATGCAAGCAAGCATGAAACCATGCAAGCAAGCATGCAACATGCAGCAGGCATGGTTTCTGCCACGGCTCCGGCGCTGCGGGGCTACGGCGGCCGCTTCGCCTCTCCGCGTCTACGCGCTTTTAAATTACACTCTAGGGGTAGGACAGACAAGACTACGTGGAGTCGGATTTGTAGCGATTCGTTTCTGTCACTGACTTTTGTAGCACAACATTATTAAAAACATAACGTATTAACTTTTAAGACTATATTTTAAATCAAATTAAAGTTAAAATGATATTTATATTAAAAATAACATAATTTAACTTAGCCTTAAAATTATAGCAAGTGAATAATATACGTAATGTTTTTATAAGAAGTGTATTTAGACTATAGACCAAGTAAAAATTATATCCAATGAACGTTATATCCTTTGAAATTAGTTCATTTGTAATTGTATGAAATGAAATATACCCCTTAAAACAACTTAAGATTATGTCAAAACAAAATTATGAATGTTAACAGTTATGCATAGTAAAATTATGCGTTTTAAAGTATGCTTAATAAAATTATGTCAAACAAAAATATAGATTTTAACGATTATGATTTTTGTTTTTTTTGCGTTCTTCTAATAAATTCTGCGTTATCATGTTTATGTATAATAAAATATTATGCCAAATAATATTATGCTTTTTGAAATTTATGCCATATGATGTATGGCAATCGAAATTATGACAATAAACAGTATGCGTTTTAAAGTGTCACCGTTGTCGTTAGATAGCAGTCGATAACACTTACCAAAAGTATAAGTTACGCAAGTGCTTCCTATGCTAATTAAAACCGCTGATGAAAAGGTGTACCTATATGCTCAAAGGAACCACGACCCTTACCTGAGACAAAAAGTTGGCACCGCTTTGCCCGGATCGGGCCAAAAGTATCCGAATATTTCCTCCAGTCTCACCCGTTTCTAATTACAAAGTTAATAAATTACCTGAAGCAGGGAAGCAGGCGTTCGGCAGATAAAAAAAACTCATTTGTTAATGATTGCCTTCGAGGCAGGCCCGTCTTGTTTCGGAGCTTGACTTTATGATAAAAATCTTTCAGATACATCCCGTAATTTCGACACTGTTTGATGTCTGCGCCAATTTATGTGTTATGAATTACTCCGCTGAACGACACTGAAGCTTTCTGCTCGGCTACCAGAAAATTATGTGAGTTCTCGGTAATTAGTAGCAACTTTATAATGGCTTTGTTTTAGTTCCCTGACAGAGAATAGCACTCATCTGTTTCTCATTTAGAATAACATTAAATTGAATGTTCGTTATTCTGAAGTATAATAAGGAATAACTTGTGTCTAAAGAAAAACATGTTCGCATGTGGCATCGCAATCGTAATTTGAACTTTTGGCAGACATTCTCGGTAATAACTTACGAGTATAACAAACAGCAGATAAGACAGCGCTATTCCACAAATCCCTAGACAAATATAGCGCATACGTACCCACTTGATACTTGAAAGGTACTCTAGTTTCACGCTATGAAGCGCCTTAGACTGGTGCGTTATCTCGCCGTTACTATAAGGTGAGAGTCGAAGCCAACAATCCAATTTCACACACCGATTCTTCCTCGAGACCAATCTCTGGAGTAATTCGTTAGAACCTCCCCCAACCGGATATCCGGGCCGGCATAAAACACAGAATAACACCCAGTCATTATTCACAGTTTTCGTCGGATTCCCCGGTAATGATTTTACTTTATACATACTTTGCTTGGCGGCTTCTTTCGTTTATTTATTATTTATTTTTGAATGTGCTTTGTTTTTAGAAGTGCGGTGTTAGGTTAGTTTATTTTTGGGCTTTAGGTTTTTGCCGCCGTACTCTTCTATAAGAGTACTTTCTTCAAATAAGAAAAGAAAACGACAGGGTCAGGGGCGATCCGGATTATGTGGATAGCAAAGTCATAGCGCATACACCAATTGTCAAAACGAAACTCTTGACGTCTAGTACCTACTTTGACTGACAAGTTCTTATAAAATCTGCTAATATTCCCGAAAACAAAACACCATAAAACATTGCTGTAAATGAAAATTATTAATTACATCTACGTCCATAGAAAAATTGGCCATATCCTTTAAATTCCGTAGACGTTTTAGTTTGTTTAAAGAATCTTGATCGTGTGGTCGATCCAAGAGTTTTTTTGGGGTCAAGACTACTAAAAGCTAACCCGGTCAGCGTTTTTACCTTTTTTTTAAATTTTATTATAGCGTATGTTACTCCCACAGCCAAACTAATCTAACGACACCTTATATGTTAAAATCCACCATGCCATTTGGGCTGTAGGGCGTTGGCGTGCCAAAGAAACAGACATACAAACATACATACATACATACATGCATGCATGCATGCATGCATACATACATACATACATACATAGATACATATATACATACATACATACATACATACATACATACATACATACATACATACATACATACATACATACATACATACATACATACATAAATACATACATACATACATACATACATACATACAGACATACATACATACATACATACATACATACATACATACATACATACATACATACAGACATACATACATACATACATACATACATACATACATACATACATACATACATACATACATACATACATACACTCGAAAAACATAACCTTTTGACGCAGTCGGGTAACAAAACTCACACTAGGCACCCAGATATTTATTTTCAACAAAACTATCTTGACAGTGTGGAAAGTATACGTCTGTCATGTTACCATTTAAGCTAACTCTTTGAATTTAACCGTATTTTGACGCAGATACATATATAATTTTAAATAGATTTCAGTAATTATGTCATAAATTAAATACCCTTAAATGCATTTTCCATTTGTCCTTAAAAAAAGTAGATTGTGTATTAAAGCTGCGTTACAGAGTTACATCACCGCGTACCCTTATCTTAGTAATTTCTGAAGAATCCGAGCCGGGCCAGCTGGACAGACCGCGAGACCACAGATAAGTAATGGTTGAATCTAAATTATATTTAGCGGTGTAATTTAAAATTTTGGTGTTGATAATAATGGCGGGCGTTGCGGGCATATTATGTTGGATTTCGCAGCGAAAGTTAGTAATGAAAATCTGGAAGGTAAACAATATTCCTTCATAAACAATTATATCTTTTTCAAGACTGCTATTTCCATTTAGTTACACAAAGATTTTTCGAAAGGTTTAAAAAAAAGCGGCCAAGTGCGAGTCGAACTCGCCCATGAAGGGTTCCGTAGCAGCAAGTAACATAATATAAAAGTTCTTGTAGTTCGTTGTAACTTTGATCGATGTTTTAATAATAGTGTATTTTTTTAAATTAAGTTATTGATAGGTAAACATTATAATTATTATTATTATGATTTATGACGTATTAAAAAAATACTACTTACTAGATCTACTTCAAACCAATTTTCGGTGGAAGTTTGCATGGTAATGTACATCATATATTTTTTTAGTTTTATCATTCTCTTATTTTAGAAGTTACGGGGGGGGAACACACATTTTACCACTTTGGAAGTGTCTCTCGCGCAAACTATTCAGTTTAGAAAAAAATTATATTAGAAACCTCAATAACATTTTTGAAGACCTATCCATAAATACCCCCCCCCCACACGTATGGGTTTGATGAACAAAAATTTTTTGAGTTTCAGTTCTAAGTATGGGGAACCCCTTAAATTTATTGTTTTTTTTTCTATTTTTGTGTGAAAATCTTAATGCGGTTCATAGAATACATCTACTTACCAAGTTTCAACAGTATAGTTCTTATAGTTTCGGAAAAAAGTGGCTGTGACATACGGACGGACAGACAGACAGACATGACGATTCCATAAGGGTTCCGTTTTTTGCCATTTGGCTACGGAATCCTGAAAATCAGTGTGTTACCCGCCTTAACATGTAAAAAACCACAATATAGGTAATGTATGAAGATCGTAATAACGAAAAGGGAGAGAAACGCTTAAACTACCCAACACTGTGTATCGAAATTGAATCGTAAACTGTGCGCTCAAGAAACTGATTTACGAATTTCAAAGATCGCAGGCGGATTGTTTCAGCAGACCTGGTTAATCCCCATTACCTTGGCCCGCCCCCCCTCTGTGCCATCCCCATTGAATTCTAACTAGATTCGCTTTATTACCTTTATTTTGACAGGGACCTTTGAAATCTTCGCACGCCTCCCAATGACCTTTTACGTCAATCAAAGCTTTGGCGTAAGGAAGCTAAGGCCGTGAAGCCACTAATTGAGCGGTTCAAATACGTTTTAAGATGTGCACAGGAAATACCGCTATAGTCCTATGACATCCCTGTAGCAAATAAAAAATGTTTTACCAATACAACCAAGGTTAGTAGGGGGAGGCCTCCTTCCCTTTTGGCTTGATGGCTAAGTGGGCAAGGGAAGAATACTCCCACATTACTCGGGGCTACCTGTGGCCTTTATGCATTCGAAGTTATGAACAGAAAGACAAGCAGAAATTACCAGCTGGTCAAGTATAGATAATAAGAAGTACTTCTTCTTTTGAAGGCTTCATTTGACTGTTGCTAATTAGGTAAATCTATGTATATCCAATAGGATTACGATTCCAACAAAATTACGTGTCAGATTAATAGGAATACCTATTAATCTGACACGTAATTTTGCATACAAATTTGAAAGTTTCGCTTTGGTGACCAAGTGACAAAGCACTAGATACAAGATCTACCCTTTTTCTTAGTAATTTTTTACTCCGTACCCTCATAAATAAAATAACATTGCAAGAATCCTGTGATTAATTAGGGTAATGTGAACGTGATAGTTTAAAAAGTATATAGACCATGTTTAAAAGTTCAAAATTGATTAAATACTGGAAATATATGGCTCATCTGTCGCTGTCCTCGTGGCCCTTCAGTAGATCGTAGGGCTCGGCATTTGATCCGCGCCGCCCGCCTTTGTAGCCGTAAACCCGGGAGCAGGCGATTGCCCAGCGTTTACCCGCCGCCGCCATTGAAGTTCGCGGAGAAAAATATAATTTGCCTTGTCAGCCTCATGACGGTATACTTTTGTAAGACGATTCCGTAGTTACCTTTGTTGGGTGAATACGGCGATGACTTTTCGGTTTCTGATGCTCTTTCTTCAAGGACTAGGCGGTCGGTCTAAATAATCAGATTTTCTGTTAGTACAGATCTATAGCAATGCTGTTAAAATACTATGTGGTGTTGTGGAGATATGTCGTAAAATTATATAGCTCTTGTTGATATTCGTTAAGATCTCGATACATTATACCCTGTAGTGTAAACTCTTCCTGATAATAGAGTATGTGCATTGAAACTTAATTTGTTAACAAAAGTAACATTATTTTACAAATATTTATAAAATATAATGAAAAAATTAAATGCCTACCCGACCCAGCCAGGAATCGAACCTGGGTCTTCCGCAATCCGGCGCCTGCACTAACTATTATGCTACCGGGAAGGCTGACGTAAGCACTGAATTTTTACTGCTTTTTAATATTTGAGTGCTTTTTAGCGACATAGTGACATCTATCCAACGGTTATTGCAACCGACGGCTATGCAGATTCATCTTTACCACTTGAAATACCACAAATTTGATAACACAACGCTATAGTGAATTTGACTTTTTATTTTTTAAGTGCTAATTGCTGCACTGAAGCTAAATTAAATATTTATAAAATACAGTGAAAAAATTGAATGCCTACCCGACCCAGCCAGGAATCGAACCTGGGTCTTCCGCAATCCGGACGGCTGCACTGACCATTATGCTACCGGGAAGGCTGACGAAAAGTAAGTAGGTCACTCGCGTCCGTCAGAAAGAAACTGTTTTAAGACTTTTTTTTATTAGAGAACTTATTACAAATAAATAAATAATTTATGTCGATTGACCAATCCACTTTATGGTAAAATACTTTAATAAAATAAAATAAAATAATTTAATATTCTCTTTTTTACACAAAAATTCCAAAAAAATGTGTTCTATCATAGGAGAGATATAATGCACCATGTAACCGACTAAGATAATACTTTCTTTGTAAAACCATACAATGGAGGTTCCCTTTTATGTTCCACGAGCAAAAATAATGTTAAACATGCTGTTTTCGCGAAGACTATTTTGAATATTTGCTTCATGCAAAATTACTTTTAGAATGAAACCTGTACGTTGGCGCGTCGCCAGCTTGTAGGTATTTTAAATTGCGATAATAAATGTCCACCACTTTGTTTATATTAATATCAATACCGTATTCGTTGGAACGCGAGAATTTATCAGTCAGTCACCCGTAATGACTATTAAATCCGTTTTGTTTTTGTTTGTTTTTTTTCAATCAGTGTAGCCCTATAGGGCTACTACTTTGCATGACTAAGTAATTACAGTGGTAGTAGTATTTAATTACTTTATAATAAAGCATTTAACTTTTGAATATTAGAGTAGTTAGAGTACAATGTCATGTTAAATCTAAGGAGGAACTCATGGTTAATTAATTTGACCACTCATTTAGTTATCAGATCACATGAAATTGCTTAACTTGAAATATACTTGGACGTGCTAGCCTCTCTGACCTCGAGCTAAAAGCGGCATAAGTCATTATTTTATATTCGTTTGTAGTAACTATATCATTCTTTGGTTTTTTCGCTGCTGGTGGTACTCTAGGATTAGGTTTTTATAATGTTTTATTGTTTTTATATTAAAATATTTTAAAAATCTAGTTTTAAGAAAGAAAACTAAATAAAGGAGGTAATAATATTACATATTATTAATAATTATATGTAGTTGTGGTTGTTGTGGAGATCCTGGCCTCCCCGCCTTTGCCCAGCTGTGGACGTCTTTTGGGATGGGATGATGATGATGACGATAAATATGTAATTAAATGTTTTGTAATTAACATCACATTATGATGTAAGGTTAAATGTAAGTAACTATCTAAATAAATAAATACATAATTTTACTTGTTGCTTTTTAAGTAATAACAGATCTTATCTTTAAAAAATGTAATTTTAAGCAAATTGAAAGGATAATATGTTTCCTTTATCTAAAAAAAAAATTACTCAACATCACATACATTGCTCTGATCCAATAGTGGGTAGCTAAACGGTACCACAAGCACCCTGACCCGACACAATATCGAAAAGTTCGTCTTCGACATTGACCCGACGGGGAATCAAATTCGGGACCACAGAGTTAGCGCCGCCCAAAGTCCGGCCACTCGGCCACGGAGGTATTCAAAAACTAAGGATTTATTTCTCGCATTTTAGTAGACAAAGCAATCATTGAAACCCAAAATATCCAATTACAGAGTGCACGGTGCTAAATGACATTTCATCGGCATTCGGCTTTCATTCCGCATCACAAAGAGTTGTCTTTGAGTCGACCTTTCAATGGCGCCATTCACTCACTCACTCATTCGCTACTGAATGGAAAGAAACAATAAAAGGAGCCGGCCATCAAAAGGAGTGAAGTGTACTTTGTTGGACTAATAAGTGTCGCCTCTTTACTTCTTGTCATTGATTATAATACATGTTATTTTAGTTGTAAGACGCGATATGAGACTAAAAATAAATTTATTTTATCCTTTAAAAAGTACCTAGTTAGTTTCCTTTTTTAAATTAAGTTTTTAGTCTATAACCTCAGACTAACGTAAGCAGTAGTAAATAGCCAATATGCTGTCCCACGACTGGGCATTTAAAGCCTCTATCATTGAAATCAAGTAATGGCGTCTCACCACGCTTTCCAAATGAGGGTTGGTGATCATAAACCCGGGTTATATATGCATCAAAAAAATTCGAAACACACTTTGCTCGACTTCAGACTTCAAGTTGAACCCAGGACCTTCAAGTTACAACTTAATAAACCTAATTAATTTAATAAAAATAAAAGATAAACTTAAATGATTACAATGTCAAAAAAACAAAATGGTTCTCTTTAGTAGTTAAAGCGCTACTAGAGCTATTTTTGACCGTCTTGGAAAAAAGGAGGTTCTAACTGCGCAGCTTGCCCACCAGTAACCTCCAACCTTGAACCTGGGAACTGCAAAGCAAAGATGACCGGCTGGCGTCGCTTGCATTAGCTAATTGGCGGCTGGCGACTCCAGCAAACGCCGCAGGAAACCAACTTTGTAAACGCTTCCTAATACTCCCTACCGGCTGGCGTCGCTTGCATTAGCTAATTGGCGGCTGGCGACTCCAGCAAACGCCGCAGGAAACCAACTTTGTAAACGCTTCCTAATACTCCCTATCGGCTGAAGTACGCGTTTTACTATCGGTTTAGTGAGTACGTTTGAAATTTTAATATAAATTACTCTTTATTTGAATTATATTTGAGTATTATTTAACATATTACCCAAATGCTAGTAGTATTCGCAAATAAGTGTTTTATTTAAATGTTTAGCATTAGAATAATTTTAATTCTGATTTTTTTAAATACTTAAATGTTTTTGAATCTAAAATTTCTTCCTTCTTTTCTTTCTTGCCATGTACGGAAATGCTCGAACTGTTTTGGCTATCCGTCCAATGATCCGGCAATGGCAAAGTTGCTTAATTTACAAGATTGCAACGCAAACGCGGCAGTCGATGTACATGTTAAAGTTGAATAATTAATTGTTGAATAATGAATGATAATAAAAATTTTTGAGTTGAAATCAAATAGTAATAATCTTAATTAAAACACTTTTTTAACTTGCGCAGACGCACAGCCCGCACGCCGGCGCATTAACCTATCAAAACTGTCAAATTTCGTCAATACATTTTCAACCATATACTTAAGGGTGCGCCGTCCGTAAGTGACAAGTGTCATATATTTTTATTTGAAATGTCTTCGTCCATATTTATTTGATGCCGCGCGGCCATACTAATTTTGTATGGGGAATTGAACGTGTCAATTTGAAAAATAATAATTTATAAAAACCGCTCGTTAAATCGAAAATGTGAGACGGACGATTTGTAGTTAAGACATTGGTAATTGTTTAGACAAAATCAGAGATACAATAATTTAGATAACGCCCGCCACTCGTTTTCATGATTTTTGCCCAACTTTAAATGATATTGTAGATAAAACTATAGTGTGTTATGAATTTATCGATCGGACTAATTGTAAACACGTTCCCTTTGATACTAAATATATATTTTGTTTATGTAATACGATAGTATTTTCAATTATATCAACTTAACCGTGACTGCATTTTTGGCGGCATAAGGTTCAAATTTGACAGTTTCGGGTAAGTTGACGTACGGCGCGTGTACGTGATAACTCAATTGTGATGAACGGTGTTACTTATTTTGATGGATCAGTATCTGCCGAATTTATAAAAAAATAACCAATGTGATCAATTAGATCGTCAATAATAAAATTGATAAACGACTCGTGCTCGCGCCCGCCGCTGCCCCTACTGCGAAACGAACATTCGACTCGGATCGGTTTAACACGCCGAGAATACGTGTGTTCTTAAATATACCTATTCATGTTAGTAGGAATAATGCCGAAGAGTAACAAGGCTGAGATTTTTTATTTGAAGTTAAATTGTATCATACTTATACATAGGTATATCCTATCACCAGCAAATTTTATGACCCACTGCTGGAGCACGAGCCTTCCCTATGGATGGATAGGGAGGAAGGGGCCATTACCACCACGCGGGCCCAGTGCGAATTAGTGGTTGTTAACGACTGCTAATGAACCCGGGATAAGATATGATAAATAAACTTTATTGTACACCAAAAATAAAACATTTAACAAAAAAACTACATAAAAATACACGTACAAAGGGCGGTTTTATCACTAAGAGTGATCTCTTCCAGACAACCTTTGGATGGATAAAAAATATTTGAGTTTGAAGTGGGCTCGTCGTCGCGTCGGTGCACCATAAATAATTATAGTATTATAAATAACAGCAAAAATATATAACAAATACTGGCCTCTGCGAAAGTTCTAAAGGCCAGTTGTTTCCTTAGCAATCGCAGACCGGGCGCTTTAACCACTGCGCCATCGAGCTCCTCATAGGTATGTCATATATCTATATATAGGTTATATTTATAAGAAAAGCTTGTGAATTCTTAACATAAAACCGAATTAGAACTAGAACACTATTTTGTTTAAATTGTGCACTTATTAATTGCTATTCGTAGACGTTTTGCTTGTTGCAACTATTATGACAGAGATCTAGGCCTTGATTATGCAATTTGAAACGTCCACTATCATAATCATCATCACGCTCTAAACGTTCCGACGTAGGTCTCAGGCCTTTCCAAATGATCTAAAATAGAAATGACGTTGCTCAAACTGGTAGGTTTCAACATGACAACGGCCTGAGATTCCTTCCGAAGCACCTAAAGCTATAGATATTTTCCCCGATCACACATTCTATGACCCAGCAAAAGTAGCTTGACATGCAGAATTGCAATTCAAAACCGCTACGCCAGTGTAACCTCGGGATTTAACGGCCACTAAGCTGACGCTGCCATTATTCAAAATTAATTCGCGTACCCACCAAAAGTGTTGTTAGTTCAATATCACTAAAATCTTGGCTAGAGGGTTACGGGCGCAGTGTAATCCAATATTTTAGATGGAATCAATAGGTCACGCAGATAAGCGCGGTAATGTGAACCCTTGTCAGCCACTCGATATTGGCCCATATTTGGGGCGACTACGCTATATGGATTGTCGGGACACTTGACTAATTCAATCTTATTATCCTCTATAACCAGCTTATTTTATGTCCCCTCTACTAGGGCACGTGCATTCCCTATGGATGGATATACCACAGAGAATTCAACACCATTTTACTTTATGTAACTCACTGATTGAATGAAATGAAACGAATGAAACACTCCAAATCTTTCCTAGGCGAAAACGCCTAGGACGGAGTAAGTTCATATGCGGAGGTAGTAGAAGCCAGGCCCGATTAACCATCGGTGCCTTGACAGGGCACTATGCCACAAAACAAATGTTTCACAGAATACATCTATCAAGAAATAGCTTGTGTAGGGCATGTGGAGAGGAAACGGAGTCAATGCAGCATCTACTGTGTGACTGCGACTCTCTGGCTAGGAAAAGAATGGGACTCCTGGGGTCGGTCTATCCGGAGGAGTTCAGGCCCTTCCCTCTTATAGACGTTGCCAAACTTATGACATCTGTCTTTACAGAGGAAGAAGAGTGAAAGGATGGGGTTGCACAAACGATCTCGATAGGTCTAAGTGTTATTGCGAGAAGGAAACCTCAGCAGGCCCCACTAAGATAAGATGATAAGAATAAGGAGAAGCTTTTTACCTACTACTTTAAACTTTAAACACTAGGTTAAACTCCTTAGCTGTCAAAGACAGATGCCACCGTGAATTGACTTCATCATCATCATCAGCTCATTGTATGTCCCCACTGCTAGGGCACGAGCCTTCCCTATGGATGGATAGGGAGAACGGGCCGTAAACCACCACGCGGGCCCAGTGCGGATTGGCGGTTGTTAACGACTGCTTTTGCAGAATATGAATATGATTTGACTTATTAATTTTGTAATATGACTTTAACGCCATACAAAATATATTACGCTTAGCAGTGATAGGTTTAGGTTATAATTATTTGTCCTTAATAAAAATAAATCTTGGTATCCGTAGCGTTATAAGCAGTTACCAGCCAAATACTTTGTAGGCCACCTTATGCGGTTCCGGGCGGCCGCGAAAGGCTCTAATAAATGTTAGAATCGCCCACACGTACTACGAAAACATTATGTGGGGCGGTCGGACGCAACCGTACTCATTATGAAGGGAAACTGAGTTATGGTGGAACTATTTAAAGCGTTTTACTTTTCAGTAAATATTTTATTATATTATTAATGCGCTACTTACACACGTTAATAACACTCCTGCCACCCTAGACAAATGGCAAAACGCTAATAGAATAGAAAATAAATAGAATGATTAATGTATGGGATTGACATAAACGTCAATCAATATCAATCCCGTACAATAATCATTCTATTTGATTCCACTTGTCTAGGGGAGCTGTTAACCCATGCTAAAAGCTAATACGCCTGGGTTCACGTCGGTAATCTATCAAAGCTATGCCATTGGAGACTGAAACATGATTTTCGCATTCAACCTATCTATTCGGTTACGATGCTCAATTGTTTCTAATGTTATTCGTTGCTGCTTTCGCAGCGTTGACGGCGGAGCTTGATGGTTAGGCGTCAGGCGGCTTGCTCTTGTTGTGCGATGATATAGATACATGTCGATTGCAAAAGCAAGATGTCACCTCTTATCGAGAGACCATGATTAGCCGCTTGAACGAAGCTCTCCAAGCAGTCTCCGATTGGGGCAATGCCAATTTGGTCACGTTCAACGCTGCCAAAACACAGGCTTGTTTGTTCTCCGCTGAGCGGAGCCCATTTCACCTGGCTCCGACATAATTACAGCCACTTCCGGAATGTGACTGTAACTATGACTGACAGCCTACAGCTCCTAGGTGTAGAGCTCTCGTCCAACCTCAACTACGGGCAGTACATCGAGTCCAAAGCAAAGACTGCAACAAAAAAAACTTAGGATTCTCACTAAGGTCAGGCGGTACTTCACGCCAAAACAACTGCTCCAACTTTATCAAGCACAAGTTCGATCATGTATGGAGTACTGCTGCCACATTTAGGATGGATCAGCCAAATACCATCTGGCTGTTTTGGACTCGATTGAAAAACGAGCTGAGAGACTCATTTGTGACCCTGC
This sequence comes from Eudonia mercurella, assembly GCA_963082485.1. NCBI lineage: Eukaryota > Metazoa > Arthropoda > Insecta > Lepidoptera > Crambidae > Eudonia > Eudonia mercurella. Next base: position 17,827,230 of record OY720039.1, read on the forward strand.
CCTGATAGACGCCAAGCAAAATCTAGAACATCGGCGTAGGGTGGCTCGTCGTCGGTCTTCTACAGGATTCATTTCGGGGAGTGCGTGTGAGGTTGCACGACCTAATCCCACAATCTAATTTCCGCTATCGGAGCGCGAGGCGCTAGTTCCATCCCTATGATGTAGATATGCCACCTTGTCGCACAAGCCGATTCGGTTCAACTTTCTTAGGGCGTACAGCTAGGGAATGGAACGCGCTGCCTGCAAGTGTGTTCCCTGAAAGGTATAATCTGGACCTCTTCAAGGCCAGAGTGAATAGGCTATTTCTGGGCAGGCATGTTCCATCCTTGACCGCACTGTCACTTAACATCAGGTGACTCTTGTGGTCAAATGCCTGCCTATAACCAATAAAAAAAAGGAGTTGGGTAGGGAGCATAGGGCAGATCCCTCCATAACTAGTGGGGTGCTCCAGACCTTCAAATGCATTTTTTTCAGTATAAAAAGGCGTAGATTTTTGTAGCTAGCTAACAATTCTCTTTGGTCATTATTGTCTGCATGCTTCTGTATACTACGAGTATATTAAGTGTCCTGTCTGTCAACCTAGTGATGTATGGTCGAGGAAAATTAATGCTGACCGCTTTGTAGCATTGAACAACAACGTTATAAGGAATGTGACACTTCATTATCCACGAAAAGTGGGACAACATCCAACTTCAGTGACCGACGCGTGCCGTCATTTGAGGGAAACTCGATTCGATCATGTTACCAACAACAAGAACTTGTATGGCTTTGTAACAGGGCTCTGTCAGGCCAGGAGGCTTCCTGGCATACAAGTGATTTGAAATTTTGATATTCTCGCTTTAGATCGACTGGTGATTTCAACTCAGCGCCATAATGCGGACTCCTCGTCCGGATCCGATCCGAGCTCTTCGGAGAATCTAGTAGGGCACGGACAGGACACGCACTAATGCGTGATGCCATTTCCTTTAGAAAACCTCTGAAAGTAATTCGTTTCACACGGCTTGAGGAACCCTTTAGGTTTCTCGCCGTCCCCCAAACAAGCCCGGTAAAGGCAATCAGCAAACTCTCTCAAAAAAAGGACTCCTCGAAAACTTCTGTCAGCGTGACAAATAAGGTAAAGGTGTTGCATTGAATGTTGCCTCCACTTAAAGTAGCATGTATGAAATGGGCGACACCCTTGGCACTGGTTTGTTTAAGTCGCCATCGATCACTCAGCGCGCATTATTTAATTTAAGCACACACCGTAACTTTATTACGCCTTGATCGATGGCGTGGACAAGGAAAAACCCGGGTACGTTTTACGATCGTAAATTTTGGCTATCAGATCGAAATTGACGTTGGTAAGTGTTGCATAAGATTTTCTATTAGTTTGAACGGTTTTTTTTATTCGGTGGTTTTATATCGACGTCGTATATCGATTAAATCTCTTTGGACGGAATTGTTGGGCACTCAAAAGAAAGCAATTTATATGGTAAATATCTTGTTACATATTTTTACGCCAAGCTTTGAAATTCACAAGTCTAAATATATGGACTAGGGACGTTAGCTTGTTTCCCAGTTTGGAATAACTTATCATCTTTTTATTTGTTGACTTTGATGCAGCTATGTCAATGCGAAATCCAATTAACTAATAAACAGATCTCGTTCATCAAAATTCTGAAATTTAACTGAAACGCAATATTATACAAATCAAAAATTGAAATGTGGCAGTTTTATGAATTATTAATAAAATCAAAAAGTTTTTAAACTCGTCGCTAACGAAGCAAAGTTGTGGCAAGTTTTTATTGAAATCAAATCTCTAACTAGCGACAGACAGGGGTAGTTTCAAAGGTATATGTGTTATAAAACTTTCTTCGTTTAGAACAAGTAATTATATTTGCTGTAGAATTTTAATTAAAGTCAATACCGAAATTAAAAAGGTAATAGTAACTTTTTTCAATATTATTAAAGTATCTACAAAGTTATTAATGCTAGCAATACAATAACGTTAAAGTTTCTGGTTGTAAGCCATATGTCATGTAACTGCCATGTAAATAACTATTTTCATCAAACTTAATATACCGATTGATCTTTACAACACGAACGCAATAAAATCATCAATAGAAAATTTCATTTAAATACCTTAACTTCGTTTGCTTTTACAATTATCAAACTCAATAGAGTTACTAAACTCTTCGGAGTACTCAGGTCGTATGGTGCGAGTTGCGAGCTCGAGCTTCATTCGCACAGTGTTGATTGTGATGTTAAATAAGGCGCACACATGCCGTGCCACCACTAAACAAATAGATACAGAAGGGCAGCTCCGTATAAACGAACGATACGAAATCATAACATCAATATTTGTAGCATTGTTGTGTTCCAGCAGCTAGAGATAAGATAGCCAGTGCCTTGGTAGTTGAGGTTTCCGGGTGAAGTGCGCTTCCATCTTCAGCCTTATTGTCACTTGAGACGACGACGTGACATAAAAGCTGATGCGTATTCAAGTGTTTAAATACGACAATAAATAGAAATCAGTCGAGGTTGCTTGCCTCTGTTTTAAATTCTTAAACCTAAACCTAAACCTTAAATCTTAACAATATATTGTAAGCGTTAACGTTACAACTCAGAGTAGGTAATTAAATCCGCTATTTTCTGGAGCCGCCCTTCTGTACCTATTTATATTGTGGTGCCACGATGTGCATTCATGAATATCGACATGGAACGTGCGATTATAGACGTTCATTTGATGGTATTGTTGTGGGAAACGGTTCGGTTCTCCCCGAAACACAAGAAACAAAGAAACAAATAGCTCGCCTCGCTAATGGAATACATTTCGGACTGCTTCAATTTAAATGATAATGAAAAAAAGTTTTCCTTACCTTGGTATACTTCAAAGCTTCTTTCTGTTTATAACCTTACTGCTTATCAATCTGGGGGCACGGCCGTGCCCCCACCAAGTCGAGCAAAAAAGCGTCACGGCCGTACCATCCTTTTCTCGAAGCAATTCAGACCATTTTCGACCCCCTGTAACTTCGTTGTGGATAAAACTAGAAGACTGAAATTTTCAGTAACCATGCAGGCATTGTAAAGACACGTATATTTCAAATTTCATTCAATTTGAACCAGTATTTTAAGAATTATAACGGGTCAAATTTCTTAATTTTGTCACTCACTGACTGACTCACCGATCATCAAAATTCTAAGGCACTTCTAGCAGACCTAGAAGCTTCAAATTTGGAATATAAGTAGTGTTTGGTGTATGAATCAAGGAAAAACTAAAATATTTTGCAATTTCAGTCCAGTTTTCTAGATACACCAACTGCATAAATAGCTTTGTAATCCCATATAAATGTATAGGATTACAAAGTTACATGTGCAGTTAATGAATCCACTGATTCATGTATAATACCTATAGTGGAATAATAGGTTCAGTTAAATTTTTCAATATTGGCTTTATTCGTAACGATGTTTTATTTTATTTATTTTACGGCAATTATTATTATTGCGTGCGAAGCCGCGGGTTTAAGCTAGTCCCATATAAATATAGGCGCATGGTAGTGCCCCTGCCAAATCGAAAGACTTGGCCATCACCTGAAAACACGTGTAAATTCAATCGCCTGAAAACACATGTAAATTCAATTATTTAGTGCGATGGCCAAGTCTCAATATATTTATATAAAACATTAAAGAATGTTATGGACCACGATCGTGGTCTTAGAGACTGGACGTATTAAGACAGAAAGTCGCTTAAGTAGAGACTGAATAAATTAATAACCGACTTGGTATTACATGGATCTCACAACTTTTTACCGCAGAACAACTAAGTTGCGAGACTTGGTTTTTTTTGACAAGTATTGTTTTTGATGGGATCATAATTATGGCTTACAAGTTGGAGTGCTATTAAACGTATAATTCCATGAGGGGGGAGGGGGGGTTAGGTAACATAGTTTTGAAAGAATGAAAGGCACATCTAGAGGCATTAGCGGTACTTAAAGATTTGAATAAGAGCCCCGTCAACCCGAGATCGGTCAACCCGAGCCGAGGTTCGGGTTGTTCCACTCCCAATCCAATCCGAACCCTTCGCAAAATCTAGTAGGGCACGGGGCGCAATAGTGCGTGATGCCGTTCCTTCTAGAAAACCTCTGACGTTGATTCGTTTCACACGGCTTGAGGAACCCTTTAAGTTTCTCGCCGCATCCTAAAAAGCTCGGTGAAGCTGAAAATTCCCTGTGGCAATAAGGAAACTCTCAAAAAAAAGTCAGATGGCAACGTTCTACACCACATTCTAGAAACAGTCTTTGTCAAAAGAAGCCCGAAACAAAACTCCCGTCACTATGATGTACGAAATTAATCGGTACAAAATGACTTGACAAATTAATTGGCTGCAGCGCAGGGGCGTCGCGACAAAGCGGGATTAGAGGGCAATTAATGGGTGGCTCTTTGGACGTCGCGGGTTCGATGCTGTTGATTAAATTTGCCCTCGTCCTTTGTAGTTGGTATTTAACAAATCAATACTGTTTTGATTTTGTGGCAATATTCTTTTGTCGTAATTAATGTATTGAATGAAACAATTATTAATTAAATTCAATATATAAATAATAAGTACCTATGTATTCACAACATAATTAAGAAACGAAACAAAACACAAATCAAATCAAAATACCAGTACACAAAGATATTTTCATATTATAATTTTTTATAATCAAAAAATATTAACCACCCTCTCACAGAATATCGACGTGAAACAATGGCACTCGTTGCTGTTGTATTTCGTCTGGTGAGTCATAGTACCGGAGGCCCATCTCTCACCCCTCCCCTCTCCCAATTCCTACCTCCTTTTCAAGATCCAACTCCTTCCTCAAGGCCGGCAACGCATCTGCGATTACTTTGGTTTTGCCATAGACGGCGGCGATCACTTTCCATCAAGAGACCCGCCTGCTCGTTTGCCTCCTTTTAATATAAAAAAAACCTTTATTTAATTATTTAGACTTCTCACATCGTATCTTGCTATCAACGTAAGATATCGTGATCAACGATTATCAAATACCACAATTTGTTTCCAATTTATGAATTCGTAACACCTAAATTGGTTCAGCGAGATACGGCCCAGTTTATAATAGACGATATATCGTCTCCCACATACCTTCATAAATACTTAATCATGGGTTAATCCTTAGCCTTTGATGTCCTTCAAATTTAACGTACTATTATTCCGGTCCCGGAGACTACAACAATAGTTTCGCTGCTGTATAGATTAAAGTCCGATCGGGGTTCCGTAGCCGTCGCCTTCAGTCGCCAATAAATCCCCCCTCCCCTCTCCCCTCCTACCCCGTAGATAAGGCGGCAAAACACAGATAACGCGTTTCGATTGATCGTCAATGAGTAGAAATTCATTTATCTCTACTAAAGCTTAAATTGTTGTGTTTGGCGAAATTGAGCTTTGTTAAAACATCGTAGAGACGGTTTTGCGCTGATGTAGAAATGGTTATAGAAAGCTTAAGATGCTGTTACGTTGTGAGCGTCAAGTTAGTGTCTTTGGTGAAAAATTGGTACTTTCTTTATTGTCACAATGGGGGGGAATGAAATCTTTTGTAGAGAGCAAGTTTTTAGAAACTGTTTTTGGAGTCAAAATTCATACTTACGCTTTATGATTTTGAACCTTAGGTCTGTCGACATTGAATAGTTTTTAACTTGTTACTTTTTCTTGATTTTTATCATGAACAGTTTCAAATGGTCTGGAGATCTTTTACGTACGCGTTTTAGTAAGTACATTATATGAGTACTCATAGCGACTGTCGTTGTTCACTGTGTGTATATATACGAAAAGATATTAGGTACTGAATTTTTGTTGGCCTAAGCATATTGGCTGCGCTTGAGCAACTAGTTGCTTTCACATATCTATTGTTGTAGCGATCATTGCACTGCACACAGTATAGGCGTTTCTTAAAGTTCATAATAAAGATTGTTTATCTATTTATTTATAAGTGACTTTACAATAATCGTGTGATTCTATTTAAACGACTGTCTCTTTCGGTAAATAGTTATTGTATTGACAACAGCACAGCTGGACAGCTGGATTAGAGTAGCTGAGGTCGTAAATGAGGTCTACGGTGGAGCGAACTGCCCCAGCTCTCGCCTTGAAGGCATTCAGGTTATAAGTTTTTGGGAACACAGACGATGGCAGAGAATTCCACTCCCTGCCAGTGCGCATTAAAAATGATGACATGCTTATTAGAGGCTTTTGCATTAGAGGCTTATGTCCAGTAATGGACTAGTATAGGCTGATGACGATGACAAGGAATCAGCTGTTGCGCCATGAAGACCGATTAAACACACATTTGTAAAGAAATTCGCGAGAAACGCTGTGAAGACCGTGCAACTTTTAAAAGGCAAGCGCTCGTGTGCAGAACCAATACAAACTATAGTAAAGCGTCTAGTTGTTCAAGCGATAGAAGCCAATGTACTAAAAGGGTGCTTTGTCACCTCGGTATATACACAGGTGATCTTGGCGGGTCAAACGTACGAGGCGGTGATTTAAAGGCTTATAAAACTTATATGTTATTTAATAACAATTATTGATAAAAAATCTAGATAAATATTTGTTAATCAAAATTAAAATTCTATACTGAAAAATCCTAAATAATGTTTGTTTTTTATTTTATTTATATAATTTACAATTTAACACTTTCAAGGTTTACAGATACAGTTTTACAGGAAAATGTACACGGGTGTTGCTTGTTTCAGTCTAAAATATTTTACAGCAGTCACGCTTTTGCGGATTGTTTGGAGTTTTCTGGAATGTTTTTGAAATTTTGGCAAAATAATAAAAGAGTTATCGTCCTATAATACACAAATAGCACATTGTCTATCTTTAGTATTCTAATTACTAAAAACGTTATTGTGTAACTTTCTATTATATTATCCTTAATAAAATAATAATAAAATTATAATGCATGAAGCACTCTGTTAATGAGGATCCATATCTGTGTACAACTTTTAAAAAAAAGTGTGTCAAAAACGAGCAATTAAACATTGCGTACAGCAAGCGACACGAACGTTCGCCTATGCTATATCGTTACGACCCAAGAACCGACCCTTAAACCGAAGGAAGCACATAATTTGTGACCGCTATCGACACGTAGATAAAACCGTACGATTCGGTGAGACTTTAATTTCTTTCTCCGCGATAAATGTACCACACGTCCCTCTCTAAAGGCTGCTGATAGAAAGAGATAGCCTCCCTTTGTGGACAAAGGAATTTAGTTATTTAATCACAACGTAGAAGCTGTTAATATTTATTGGTGTTTATTTGTGTTAGCCCGGTTGTTTTGATACGGGGAAGGGCTGCGGTTCCAAAGGCGCTGGATATATTTATTTATATAGGCTTCCATTTTGTATCCGTTTCTTTGTTGGTGTGTGGAGTGACAAATGAAAATTAGAGGAATTCTTGCATGAAAAAACTTTAAAAAACTTGTTATCTAATAGTGATGGTTTTTGGTCTAATCTCTCCATGTGATTCATGTGAGATGGTCTGAGCCTAGCAGTTGCATGTTTATAGGATGATAATTTATTTATTTTATTTATTAAGGACAACCAACAAAACATACACCAACAAAAATTACAAAAAAAATAAACATTGGAAAAAGTCTTAATCTAAGTGCTGTCTTACTTAAAGGCTGCCACGGCATGCAAATGTAAGCTTACAATATTTTTATATTATTTTAATAATAATGTCAAGACAACAATAACGGATGGCTATAAAATCACATATTTTGATATGTATATAGTTGATCGATGTATTACTTTATTATCCGTCATGTAAAATTGTATATGAAGGAGCTCGATGGCGCAGTGGTTAACGTGCCCGGTCTGCGAGTGCTGAGGTTAGCAACTTCCGCAAAAGCCGGTCATCGGATGGGTGACCAAAAATAATCATCTCGAGCTCCTCCGTGCTTCGAAAGACACGTAGAGCCGTTGGTCCCGGCTGCATTAGCAGTCTTTAACTCCCTATCTATCCAGCGAAGGCTCGTGCCCCAGCAATGGGGACATAAAAATGAGCTGACTATGATGATGATCCTTTATGTAAAAAATATAAACAAATAAAAAGTAAAACCAAGCTATTTTTATACGTACGATAATCATAAATGTCCACAAAGCTGTACTGAACAACAGGACCATTCCACAGCCACTCCGTTTGAGCTAAACGTGTACTTACCCTACGTTTATGTATACAATTTAGTCCGCAGCGGACCGGGGATTCCGTAATAACGTACTGGGGCATTAGACGGAGCGGTGGTCATCTTGGAGTGGTCTGATTAAATCTGGAGTGACGAGAAGGAATGGCTGGCCCGTGTTCGGAGAAGCCGGGCTTTAGGCGGCCGCGTGGCACACCGAAATGTAATTAATGTAATACTTAGCAGAATGTTCACTTTAATAATCTACAGTTGAGCGGGGTGGACGATGGTTAGAAAGAAATAAAGAAAGAAAAGCATTTATTGTCACATGATTTACAATTAAATCAAAAACACAGCACAAGAAAAAGTTTATGAAGGAAAATTAAAGACGAAAAAAATAGAAACAAAAAAGCAGAACCAGGCAACAAGAACCATGTTTCAGCATAATACCCCTAAGACACTCGAAGATTGGTGGAATGCTTTTATTCGGACGAACAAGACAAGAAAAACAAAACAAAAATTACAAAAAAATATTATTAAATTCGATCACAAGAATCATTATTTATTTCTGCCGCCAAGGAGCATTATATTGTATTGCTAAAGGTTTGAAGGGTACTAGATCCAGATAAATTATAGGGTCATATGACCTGACGCTTCAGAGCAGGCAACGCGCGTGAGATATCTTGGTCTAGCAAGCGTCTATGGTGCTTGGTTCAAATGTTAGGCGCTTCCCACATCGGTAATATCGGGTAATTATCCGCCACCTGGACCCAATTTGGGTTAATGGGTTACAATGACCGGGAATAAAAGCTTAACCTGCCTTCCGATACACAGAATGTATGATATAAAGTACGGTTTATTTAACTTCAACCATTCGACATCTCGACCTTAAATTTTTACTTTTTTTATATTTTTTATATAAATATTTAATTAAGCTTAAGTGTAGCAAATAACACTTAAAAAAAAAATTAAAAATTTACTATAGCGTTGTGTTATCAATTTGTGGTATTCATCTGCATGCCCATCGGTTGCAATCACCTTTGGATAGATGGCACCAATGTCGCTCTAAAGCATTTCAAAAAATCAAAAAGCAGTGACAAAATTCAGCGCTTACGTCAGCCGGATTGCGGAAGACCCAGGTTCGATTCCTGGCTGGGTCGGGTGGGCGTTTAATATTTTCACTGTATTTTTATATAAATATCTCGATCTTAACTTTTTTAGTCTACTTATAGCCTTGAATCAAGTATTGAATGTTCAGGGGCCGTATAGCTTCAGTAAAACATAGAAAAAAAACTGTTAAATAGCCGAAATCGTAGCTCCATCTCGCTACGCCCACTTGCTGTTGCTTGTTGCTGGGACAACAACAAAAAGGATTGATAATAATAATTATCGTTCCGTGCAGCGTCCGTGCAGACTTCGGCCCTAGAGCGCTGTGGCAATGTAGCGAGTTGACGTTTTATCTAGTCAAGCCTACGCCGTCGGTGCGCTGTGGCCGAGCGAAATATTGCCATGCTTGCGACCACCGCTGACTTATGACTTACTTGCAAGGAACGGGGTGTCCTTAGAATCTGGACCTTCGGTACTAACTTGCAGAGCTACTGTTCGCTGCACTGTGTCGGTGTGGCAAATTGATATTTAATCTTCCCGCTACGGTGGGCAGGTGGCTGCGGCCAGGCAAGATATGGCCGTACGAAAACGGAGTACCAACTTACTTGCGAGGAATAATGGCTCCTTACAAGGTAGGCCTATGCTACCTACGTGTAGAGGTAACTGTATTGCAATTTGTAAGTGTAGTGCTTTACTATAGTTGTGCTCTATGTAAAACTTGTTCGTAAACTGTGCTCTACGATAAGGGAGCGTGCTTTCAACTTCGGTTACTTATACAGAAAATAGGGTAGTGGCCTATACGCAGAGATGTACAAGATACCTTAAATAAAGTATCCGGAATACAAAATTACTTTTAAATTAAGTATGTCAAATAACAGATGCAAATAACTTTCTTAAATGCTAGATATAAAATACGTATCTTTTGAATACTTTTTTATAAATAAATAACTTTTGTAAAAAAAATTTTTTTTAATGAAAGTTTTTTTTTTTTACATGTAAGTAAATCGCGTTGATCGCGCAAACGTCACACAACATAATATTATATTTTTAAGGTTTTAATTGAGGCTTAAGTAAAAAAAAAACCCACGACACTACCAGTAGTGCGGCTTGGTAGTGTGGTGGGGAAGGGAAAGAAGGGAAGTAAAACCAGTTCTTCGAACAGTTTATCACTCATTTTTCTTCGATGAGATGAGGCCTCATGATCATGCCCCAAACGAGAAGAGTCGCTCCACAGGGGCAGAACTTGGCAAACAAGTGTTTGCCAAGTTTGAAAAATATTTTTTTTATTGTAGGATAAGCATTATTTTAAGCTCTTTATGTTGGTATCTTTAATATTTAAGTATTGCTTTAGATGGTGTTATGAGAAAGTTAAGGCTCAAGAAAAGACTCAATCTTGTCATAGCTCCGACCGACCGACCAAACTTTTACGTGTCTCCCTCAAACACAGACTATGAGCTCGAACGCGCGAATACCAGACACAATAGAATTTTAATTGTTATTGGTCACCTGCTGGTCGCTCGTCGCTTGAGTAGCTGTTATGCGGAATAATTACAAATGACACGAGTCAAGGGGCATAGCCGATGACATTATGAAAAAGAATTGCCACACCTCCTATCAATTTGGCCCTAAAGAACTAAAGATTCAATGGCGCGTTTAGTTTTATTTACGACAACATTGACATTTAATAAATGTCACAATGTATTTAAATACATGATACGAAATGAAGTTAAAAAAGTTTTATAGATACAAGATGAAAATACGTATTTTGTTTCTTGTATCTGTATTTCAGATACGTGTGTCTTAGATAAATTACATCTCTGCCTATACGTCATCATGGGATGAGACATTAGTCCTCAGGACCCCTCAGTTGTCAGGACCCTATAAGTCTTATGAGTACTGGATCAAGAACGCGTTTCGTGTTCTTCTCTGACGTTATGACCTGACGGAGATAGTCTTATGTGCGGGTTGGTTTGTTTGCGTAGGGTCACCAGAAACCAACTTCTCGTATAACCTTAGCGGTTGGTAAGGGGTGCCAGTACGCAAATAAACTTAAGTGAACTGGTGGGAAGGTAGGCAGCGGTCGGGCGAGATATGGTCGCGACGGATTGACTTACCTGAAAGGAACAACGAATCTGGTACTGGTTTTACGTACCAGTAAACTATACTGTCCTGCCATGTTTTTTTTGAGTCAGACTCTGACTCTTCAGTGCTTGAAATTTTTATCAAGCATATATAACTTATATGTATATTTAATACTAACTGTGCCCTGCGGTTTCACCCGCGTTAATTAGCGACTGTTCCACTCCTATTAGTCATAGCGTGATGTAATATAGCCTATAGCCTTCCTCAATAAATGGACTATTTAACACAAAAATAATTTTTCAATTCGAACCAGTAGTTCCTGAGATTAGCGCGTTCAAACAAACAAACAAACAAACAAACAAACAAACAAACTCTTCAGCTTTATAATATTATAGTATAGATATGTTGTGTGCTCTTTAGGCAGAACTAGGCTAGACCACATGTTATGCACGTACATACCGGTCATTCACAAGCAAATATGTTTTTATTTGTAAGTGTATGTTTTCACATTTGTACTTAGTTAAGGGAATTAGCTTCTGCACTATTTTGTTCATAAATATCATTTATTTATTCATTATTACCCCTTGAGCGTCGATCGACCACCAGATGGCCGATAACAATTAAAATTCTGCGACTGCTGAGGTTAAGCAACTTTCGTCTAGGCCGGTCATTGGATGGGTGACCAAAAAATTATTCATCTCGAGCTCCTCCGTGCTTCGGAAGGCACGTAAAGCCGTTGGTCCCGGCTGCATCAGCAGTCGTTAATAACCACCAATCCGCACTGGGCCCGCGTGGTGGTTTACGGCCCGTTCTCCCTATCTATCTATAGGGAAGGCACGTGCCCCAGTAGTGGAGATATAAAAAAAAACCGGACAAGTGCGAGTCGGACTCGCCACCGAGGGTTCCATACAATAGTTCAGGAATCGAGTCTCGAACTTTTTCCGAAATTCAGTTTAGTTATTCGTAGATATAAAAAAGGGAAAAGGTATTTATTTTTTCATTCTTCGTCATAAATCGAAAACTATACATCATAAAAATAATGAAAAATCTGTTTAAGCTTGTGCAAATGTAGCCCTTTCATACGATACCCCACATGACACGGTTAATTTACTTCAAAATTTGGACCCCCGTTCCTTGCATAAAGGCCCTGTTTTTTTTGTGATTTAATTAAATATGTATAGTTTTCAGATTTTCCCCTGTACTTGTATTATAAGATGATATTACTTGCTAAACTTCATAGTTGTAGGCCAACGGCAAGTACCCTATGAATTTTGATTTGATTTGATTTTTTGAATTGACGGACAGACGGACAACAGAGTGATTCTATAAGGGTTCCGTTTTTTCCTTTTGAGGAACGGAACCCTAAAAATGAGCTGATGATGATGGGAAGACCAAGACCTGTGATTCAGCTTAGAAACCGAAAAAACAACATCACGAGCCCAATTCCTGGATAAAAATAGACTGCTAATAATTAGTTAAAACATTAAAAATCATAACTATTTATCATTGATTCACACACATTTATCGCAGTCCATTAATCTATTTATCCAAAAACATCTGGCTCATGAGAAGCTTCACCGAGACACCGTTTTCGTGTTAGAATAAGTTATCGTAAGCTAGATTGGAAGACGTACCAATTTGGGTCAACGCTTTACCAAAGAAAAGATTTCCATAGAGCCCAACGGAAGATCCCTTTATTGCGGCGAAGCCTCTCAATTTTCCATATAAGCATCAAATAAATCATTTACCCATTGATACCAATAAAATAATCAAAACCTCATTTTTCTATACTGTGGGATCCCATATCTTATTGAGCATGACAAGTGATCTAAATGTTGTTTCTACTCCAGTAATAGAAATATGTACTGCCAAAGCCGTATTAGTTTCCGTATGAATCAGACACAAATATTTAAATAAAGAAAAATGTTTTAATGAGCAGTGGAAAGATTTTTGGAACTCACCGGTGATCTCGTAATCAAAAGTGACATGAAATACTTTATGAAATATAATAAGTTTTGAATTATTTACAATTTGAATATTAAGATACTCGTGCTTAACGTACGAGTTTTCGGTCTTAAAAATAAGTTAGCTTGACCTTGAATAAGATAAAAAGGAGCTGCACTCGTTATTGATAGAATGGAATGAGAATTACTTATCGGTTCAAAAATGCCCCCCCTGACACTATGATATCACATTGAAACAAACGTCAAACTGATTTTAGTTTATCTTATTATATTAATAATTAACGTACTATTTAACAGTCCCGAAAACCCCACAGGGCTCACGTCAGTTCAATTCAATTCTAACATAGGTAATACGATTTCTCTCATCAAGCCGAGCATCTCCCATACGACTTATTAACACCTTTAATATATTGAAGTTTACGTTCACTAAGTAATTATAATGATAGTGTTATAAGATAATTCTTGCCAGTGAAGAACAACATTGTCTTCATTAAATCGGATTTACGCAAAAGATAATTAAGATTCCTGACTTTTCAGTTTCCAGTTAAATTCATTCATAATTAATTTATACAAGTACAAAGCGGCAACTTGCTAAAGATCTTATAGTGCAAGTTAAAGTTATATAATCAAGCGACAGCGCTCCGCCTCCGTTGGCGCAGCTATAAATCTAAATACCTAAGTCTAGGCATTAGTTCGAATTGTCTTGTTCACGGGACTCCGTACTTTAATACACGTAACTTAACCAGTGCCGGAACTACATGCGAAACACCACTCTATTGTGCAAACTTAAAGTTGGTATTGCGACGGTATTCAAGCTTTTCGACAATTTAATAGATAGAAACACATTGGTCCAGCGTTTGTCCTGAATACTGAAAATTATTTTAAAGTGATGCTTTTAATCAGTGAAAACGGGCTGCCCCTGATTCTACTTGAAATATGTGTATGTTGGGTAACAAGAATGTGATAAACGAATCTGCATAAGTAGCGCAATTGGGTAAACATTTTATGAAAACGCTCTGTTGCGGTTTGCGTAATTGAAATGAACAGAATTTGAACATTTTTGAACCTTTACCGTTTATGGTAAACATCGTACGTCTTCAGTTGTTTTCCAACTATAAACCTTTTTGCTTTTTATTTTAGGTTATTTAAAAAAAATATTAAAAAATTGCGATTTTTTAAAAATAGTTATTAAGAAGTGGGCTCACGTTTCGAGCCTAGGACCTGCAAACTTAGAGCGTGAGAACTTCAAGTTCGACTTGGCATCTTTTTGTTCAACTGTCGTAAATCGTTTTGTATATTAGTTTCAAGCGTTTCAAGCACATTTTAAGCGTTCCCATTTTATAATTACGTGACTTATCGTACTTTCCTTAGAAAATGGCTTTCAAAGAGCTTACCGAAGCTTCATTCAGACCACTTAATATGTTCGCATTAAATGTGTTACGTAAGCTGCGATTGCTTCAGTCCTGATAAATGACACCCTATTTCTCAACCAATGGCATTAACTCCTTTAACCTGGCTTAGATAAATAATGGCAATACATATTAACTACTGGAATTATGATCAGATGTCAGAAAATTAGGTACTCTTACTTTTAGTAGTAGCACAGTTAGTTTAGGTTACTTTAGACTCTCAATAATTTTATCAGTATATAATTACAGTATTTTTTTTTTCTTTTTGTTGATGGCTTCGTGCGATTAACACATTTAGTCAGTGTCAAAGTAATTTTTCTAACAAGTAATACAAAAATAAACAATATTTCTTTTCTGTATGATGATGATGAATGATAATAGAAATGAGAAGTGAGAAATGATATACCCCACAACCCCTCGAGTATCTCAGTAAAGATGTGGGGCTTTACTAAGTCCTCGGGCGGACTTCTTGAGAGAGTTTGAAAAGTGACGTTGCACTGTTTTGTTTCATTTGCCAACGCTCATGCACACTCACGAACACTTAACGGTTAATAATCCACCATTATTTCACATTAATATTCGATATAACACACATTTTCGAAAATAAAACGAAACCGCAGACATGACTCTTCACTTTCCCGCCAAGAAGTCTACAGTAATTTAAGATAAGTAAATGAAAATATTAGTCTATGGCTCTTGTCTTTGATTGAAAACTGTATTTATTTATACGAGTGTTTAGTCTTGCATTCACCACAACTATGTAAAAGACAGTAGGTACATACGTTAGTACACGCGTACTGTTTTTAATATGTTACATTATTTTGTTATAAGCCCAATAAATAAGCAAATAAATAAATAATTTATATATATAATAAATAAATTTATATAAATTAAATAAATAAATAGTCATTGATGGGTATATTCGTTAGTTCCATATTTGTGAACTTTCGTGTTGCCTTGTACGATTGTTGGTGTACTAGCTTACACGCATCTAAATTCTAACCGTTTCTCGACGTTTCGTTTGGATTACACCGAACTTGGTCACGAACCGACTCAGTCGGCGTTAAGACCCGTGTATATTATGTAAGTCTTTTCTATACTACTATACTACATTATGCGAAAGTTTAAATTTCTTATTCATTGCTGCTTACATTGAATGTAACTTTGTACTACTGCAGATACTTAATGTAATTTTTTTTAAACTTTTATTTTTAAGTGTTAATTGCTACAATTTGACGACCTCCTTGGTCGAGTGGCTTGCACACCGGTTTTCATGGTGTCGCCATCTCTGAGGTCCCGGGTTCGATCCCCGGTCGGGTCAATTTAGAAATACCTGTTTTTCTAAATTGTTTCGGGTCTGGGTGTTTCCTATGTATAATAAGTATGTATTTAGGCTGACGTAAGCGCTGAATTTTGTCACTGCTTTTTGATTTTTTGAAATGCTTTAGAGAGCGACATTAGTGCCATCTATCATATATCATCGATTCATCTTTGCGGAAGACCCAGGTTCGATTCCTGGCTGGGTCAGGTGGGCGTTTAACTTTTTCACTGTATTTTATATAAATATTGTTGTTGCTTGTAAGTCTACCTGGCTAGCTTGGCTACCACCATTTTATCTAAATATGACGCCACGATATCAATTTTAAAGATAGCTATTGCCTTAGTTTAGTTGAGAATTTCGGATGAAGTGCGCTTCCACTTCCTTCGGCCTTATCATCACTTAACATCTTATGGGTCTTTTTTCAGAAAGCATTCTCCGCGTGACTTTCATGGTAAAATTTTATTTTGAGTTTTATTGATAATAAGTATTAGTACATCCAAGACGACGTAAAAATAAGAAAAAGTATCTTAAAATCGTATAAATCGGTAGATAATTCGGTAGATATGTAATTAGAAATTTTGAACTCCACGAAAGTGTTTATCAATTATTTACATATCTTTGTTGAATTTAAATGAATTGACATTATTAAAAGATGTCCCTATACGAGATAATATTTAATTTTGTGCATTGTGCGCGCTCACCGATACTCCTCCTTGGGAGCTGGAAGTGGAGAGTTCCTGCGCCAATGGAATCAGCGCTTGGAAAATCCAAGCCCAGGCCACTGGACCATCAGAGCGGTTCAACCTGTCCTGGACAAAGGGGTCAAACGCAATGCTCACGTTCACCGTTTACAGATACTTAGTGTCTAACAATTGTTTAACAAAAAAAAATGTGTGTAACAAATTATCCCTTTAACTAGCCATCAAAATAAATACTGAGATCGTTTTATCGATTTTTGTAGAAATTGTGTTTTGCTTTTGTTTGTGCATTTCTTTAACCTGTTAAGGGTTAAAATATGTATGAAATATGCATTAAAAGACTAGCAGCAAAAGGTTTTATAAATAAAAAGCAATTATCGTGGTGTAACTTATAACTTTCGTGTACAAATTACCATGACAGTTATGCCAGGAAAGTTGTGAAAATTTTACTTTTCCATTTAAAAAATAATAATTTATCGGCGAATTGAAAAATAAAATAAGTTATAAGATTCTCGAAGATCTCTCTTATTTTGAAAGTTGATCCTTGTTTCCGTCATGATATACATTATTTTCCGAATCTTAACCACAAAAGTTTCGTACCTAATGGTATAAACACGTAGTTGTGAAATTAGGTACCTGTAGTTTTTGTTACGAAGCGATAAGCGACGCGTATGTCCTTTACTTATACTTAGGTATGACTAGGCGTTCGGCGCGACTAAAATTTCTACCTATAAGTCGGGGATCTTTGAAGATATGCGACGTTATGTTTGCGATCACGAAACTACCAAAAACGTGTGACCGAAACAAAATGCCCACTAACTCTTTTGACTTAAGAGATACATTTACTATATTTGGCATATATGCGCATGGTTAAAATATAATAATTTTGATGTACAATATGTGTATATTTAATTGCAGACAAAAAAATTATCAAAGATTGCCCCGAGCCCGAGCGCCGTGTGACACGCAAAGAACACTTAATTTGCTCCCGTTTCTGATACTTAAATATTATTTTGAAGACTAATATTACTTAAATCAGAAATTTTAGATTGAAACTACATTGGCATATTAATAAAGAAGCGTATGAATTTGGTCCTGAGGCGATATACTTAGGCTTCCGAAGGGACCTCGAAGAAACACACTTACGAGATGATGTACCAAAAATGATAAGCAATGATGCAAACTATTCTGTGACAATAACTTATTTATAAATATTAAAATTTATGTAGTAACTCTATTACTTCTATTAATGACTTAAAACTTGAAACTTAAGGGTCTCCGTCGCCCCCTTAAAAGTCCGGTGACACTGAAAATGCCGCCTAATGCAATCAGCAAACACTCTTTAAAAAACCTCTATTTACAACGAGCTATCATTATATATCATTATGAATATTTAGTTACGAGACAAAACGTAACCTAAGTTTTTAAAGATATAAAATATTATGTTAGAATTATGAGAAGCATTAAAAAGTATAAAGCCAAAATCTGCGTTCAAGTAACGCAGATTTTGGCTTACTTACTCGTAACAACGATTTACAGATTAGCTACACATAAGGCGGTTTAAATAGGCGCTGAAAGAGTAATTATGGCGCGAGGTGTAACAAGAAAGAGGATAATTTGCCCGCACTCCGCGAACAACGCTGCTGTGGAAATGTTTGCGCCCTCATAACCTCATAACAGCGGGTGTAAGTGTGCCTTTATTTTTGAATAGTGTTGAAGCAGTTTATCGATGTCTTATGAATTTATCGATGTTCGATGTTATTTATGTAGTAAAGCTTTCAAATCACATCAAAATCATATCGAAATATTTATTTGCATAACTTACAGTAACGTACAAGTGGAAGAAGGATTCGATTGGGGACAATCATCCAATCAAGAAAAGCAAGCCTTTAGAAAATCAGTATTCAATATGTTCGTCGCTCTGTCTGCCTGCCTGGTATATGAAATTCCGTTTAAACGAGTGAAATAGTGAGCACAATAAAAATATGGTTACCTAATTACCTACTTTTTTTAGTTAACTGTAAAATTTTATACTTACTGTTTCAAAGGAATTGTGTAAAGATTCACTTGAAAAAATATGTATTTTATTTTTATTAGAAAAATAATAAAGATAAGTAGGTAATTTGTTTTCCAAACAACAAAATTTAACAATACTGAACGTTTCAAAAGTCAGGGAATATACAGTTTAATTCAATATTTATATCTAGTTACTGACAAAATAAATACTGGGTGGCGCAACAGTCACGAGGGGGTTGCAATTGGTTACAACTTTTTTTTTTAATTCATCTTAATTATTATGATATAATAAAAAAACCTTTATGGAGATATTTTTGAGCTAGGTTTTAAAAATTACATCACGTAAATGACCACCATTTTCAGCCTCACAAAGACGGGCTCTTTCGAGAGCACTTCTCATTACTTTCCTCAGAAGATGAGGAGTTAGCAACCGTATTTCAGCTCGGATGTTGTTCTTCAGCTGCTCGATTGTCCTGGGTTTATTAATGAACACCTTGCCTTTTAAATAACCCCAGAGAAAATAATCTGGCGGTGTTAAATCTGGGGGAGCGGGCCATAAAATACCCAACAATGAGCTGTTTAGGACTCCTTACTATCGATAAGATTAAACATTGTAGATAATACTAAAACTATCGATAGTCTGTGACCACATCACTATATAAAACGTTAAGTCACACTACAAGGCCCGATTAATCACCGGCTTACTTCATTTGAGATTGTTATTCTGGAATTCAGAACTAATCTAGTAACGGATTTTGTTAAGCCCTTTTATTACTGCCAGCTCGGTTCTGGCGGAGTCAATAAAGTACAAATTGTTGTGTAAAAGTATGTACACAACATTAGATTATGTATGACCCATGTTGCGTCGAACGATGTTACAAACTGCTCAGTGTCTCGACCTGACAGTTCTCGTCGTCTCGTCTCACTGCTATGCTATGAGTTGAAGATGTGCCACACATATAATATAACGGTGCCCGCCCACGATCTTTTGTAGGATCGATAAATCGGACTGACTTTTTCGCCGAGGTTTTAGTACCGATCTTGTCACCGACTTTTTGTTAGGACGTGTGCGTTGCAACATAGAATTCCATACTTTTCATTTTCACCGTCTGAAAAATCTGTCGCCGTTTATGGGACATGGCCGAGGGCTTTAATACTTATAGTTGATAGAAGCGTAAAACAAGTTTTGGAGGAGTAGCCAATGTTTGGTCGACCTGTTTGTTTAAAAATTATTATTTTATATTTTGTCTTGTATTCTTTGTGGTGTAACGTTTAAAGGCTGATGATGAACTTTATGAAATCTTTACGGACCATTTTAAATATTGTATCTAAGTTATTGTTAGGGTACGAATATCAAGGATTATGTGTAGGCTGTTCCGCGCCCTCTTGAGGGCCTAGGGAAGTGGCATGCGCTAGTAGAATAGAAATGAAATACTCGTAGAAAGATAAACCTATGGGATCAACCTAATACCTATCAAACGTCATTCATACGTATAAGTACGAGTAATAATCTTTCTAGTCCATTTCTATTTTGCCCATGCTGGGACGTGAAAAGAATGTATCTATCAGCTGCCTGACCCCGTGCCGACTATCGATCCCAAGATGCTCGCACATCAGGCAATCGGCTAGACCCATCACTGATGTTATCTATACAACTCTTTCTATTGGACCAACTCCCTAACTCGAAAAAAAAATCAGCTGTTCTATACATTTTGGTCAAATGAATATTGATGTTTTGTATGGAACAGCTTTTTTCGAGTTAGGCAGTTGGTCCAATAGTAAAAGTTGTCCGTTTGTATCACGGGAGTCATCTCAGAAAGTTTGGATGGTGATAAAAAAGTCGCCCTGTATATTCCGCTTCGGAGTCCTACTTTGCTAAATGTGGCGTCAAGGTCACCAACGGCGTGTTTACTCAAAATTGGTGATTTTGATGTTCAGGAGGCCAAGTGCTAGTTTTATTGGCCATTCGATCGCGTTAACGAAAACGAGAATTTGTATGGCAAAATGTTAACTCCTCTCGTATGCCGCCAAGAGGCGCTGCTTCAAATTCAAATTCAAATTCAAAATCATTTTATTCAGTTTAAGCTACAAGTAGCTCTTGTGAATGCCACTATGCTATCGGTTCGTAAGTCTACTCTGGGCGGGAGATCTTGTACTGAGAAGAACCGGCAAGAAACTCAGCAAGTGTCCAGCTCTTTTCTCCCTTACAGCGTCAAAAATATTTGAAAATGCCCGATCATAGCTAGACACTTTCCATTACAAGTAAACACAGAACATACCTATAGAAGACAACCACAACATGTAAAATAAAAAACAAAAAATAAAAAATCTAGTTTAACAAATTTACTTCAATGCCATACTTACTAATTTTCGTTTTCGTAAACGTAATCGAATGAATACGGATAGTAAACAAAACTCACAATAGGAACCCTATCTACCCCTTTCGGGAAAAGGACGTGACAGTACGTACGTATTTTTGTTCTATTAGCGGTATGCCATTCATCTAGGCCCTCAGCGCGTTCGGCTGTGGGAGACTCCTTCCGTTAAGATGCAAATGAGAACAATTTGTTACTCCGCTACAACTCGCGAATGGCGTTCGATGCAGCATTGAGTTGTTTATCGCTATTTTATTCCGAACATCTAACAGCATTAAGACTAATTGCTTTCTTAATTATAATTATCGACCGAAAACTTGCTATGTATGGTTACAAACTCGTAATTAGTATTGCCATAATAACTAGCTGCCACGATATTATCAGTCTGTCGCCATAACAATAGTGTTGATGGTATTGTTGTGTTCTAGCATTTGTAAGTAGTATAGTTACGCTTCGTTTGAGCTTTCCTAATAAAGTGTGCTTCCACCCTCGGTATTGTCGTCACCTACGACTGGGATTTCACTAATGAGGAATAAAGAAAAACAATTCAGTTCTTTTTTAAGTTATGATGATGAACGATATAAAAAATAGATAACTGATGATGCTAAATATGATTATAGTTAAGTATATAACTTTACGCAAATTTCGTTGCGAACAAATTACAATTTAAAAAAATTGTTGAATAAATTATGATAAACTCACTAGTTTACGGACTTCGTACCGCTTTGACAGTTTCAAAGGTCTGTCAAAATTTCAATAAAAAGTATAAAAAACTACCAAATAGGTTCTATTTCCAACATCAAATCCAAGACCTGTAAATTATCAGGATAAAAACTATCCTATGTGTTAATCCACGTAAACTATCTGTATGCCGAATTTTATCCAAATTTTGCGTGAAGAAGCAACAAATATACACACACACACACAAACTTTCGCATTTATAATGTTAGTGTGATTGGGTCATTATCGACAGCGGGTTCGATAGAGATATGCTAGCAAACTTGGTAGTGCACCTGACCCGGTATGATATAGGGAGCAGGACCGAATCCCGGACGTCGAAAAAAAAATCAACACTTTTTCAAACTGATGATGATGCTTGAATTATTTCACTAAAACTCATTTTGATTCTATAATGTTGTCCTGAAAATAGGTCAAACCAAACTCGTATACAATCTACAAACGGTAGAAAGCGCTAAACTCATTATACTCGTACTGCTGAAAGTACGATTCATCTTCCGCTACACGCTCCGCATTCGTGCGATGCGTTTAATTCGGTGCACTTTTATGTGGAAACTTTCTGGGGCTGTAGCCTTAATATAAATAAATTATTATAAGTTGTGTGTTATGTGACGCTGAAATGCCGTTTGAGGCAATCAACATACTCTCTCAAGAAAAAAAAGATTGGTAGTTATATCTTGAATGTGATATAGACGAGTAGATGATATAGAATTTTTTGTTTGCAATCAATCAGTTTATAGGACAAAACAGCAGTTCTTAAAGGCAAGGACATATTTAGGATGCACATCGAAACTTACTTACAAATATTTTATGAAAAAATCTTTTTTCTTACAAACCCTTTTGATTTTATCTTCCTGTCAATTTTGATAATTATAAAAAGACTAAATTAACAGCGTAGATGATGAACAGTCGGCAACGGACTTCTTTGTCCATGAAAGTTAAAAAGTTACAACTATTTTTAATATTACAAAAACACAAATGTGAAAAAAATTTCGTGAGCAGGATTTGAACTTGCACCCTTCTGACATACCGGGTCAGGTGCTCTTCAAATTGAGCTATCGTGGTTCTAACCAGCCCGCCGAAATTATTCAATACTTTTTACTTTGAAAACCAAAGGCGCCAATTCAATGTCAACAACTACCGTCACTAACATCCGATCATAATATTTTTACAAATATTAAAGATCAGTTAAGAAGTAAGCAAGCTATTTATAAAATGTTCAAAATTTGCGTTAAAAATTAACTAAAATTTTATTCGCAACAAAATTTGCGTTAAAAATTATTTGAACATTTTATTTTTAATATTTTGAATTTTGCATTTACAATGCTATATATAGCAACAAAATAAAATTTTATGAGAAAAAATCAACAGGCCACAGAAAGCTCGAGTGGGGATCGAACCCGCGACCTTTGGATAACCGGTCCAATGGGGCCTCGGTCGCTCAGCGGTCAGAGCATCGAGCTTCCTAAGGCTGATTTATTGTAGCAAAATTTTATACTATTTACAACTGTTAAAAGCTATGTAGGTAGTAATAACTAAAACGACCTGTTACATGGCTACATAGATTAATAGGCAAGTACACTCCTCAATCAAGAAGTGCCTCAAAACACTTTCCAATTCACACACTGGTAACGAACAACACATCCGTGGGCGTCAACAAATCTGTACCTTCTATAAACATTGAAACCGTATAGTCATCTCGTTAAACAGAATTTAAGGTAAAAAGTCAACATATTCGACCCCCGTGATTAATACCAAACGAACGTAAAATTAAAACCGTATTCAAAATAAGGCGTGTAATTAGCGGTGGTTTATTATGATGAATGTCAGCTCGTTTATTGTTTAGATGTTAGCACAGTGGCGGCACAGTATAAGGAGACCCGCAGAAGATAAGCTTTATATCGGACACCGCGCTCGAGCAACGCACACAGTCTCTCTCACGAACACGATCACGAACAGCTCCGCCCCCTTATTGTCTAAATCTAATACATATCGTAATACCTTTCAATTTGGTAAGGTAAACATTATTTGTAATTCCGGGCTCTTGAAATTGTTTGATGGTAAATGTATTAAATTAAATATTGTATGATTTGGTAACGACATACTTTTTTTTATTTTTGTAAATGTCGTTACTTCTATTAAAGCTGTGGAGTTTCTTGCGTTCATTCTTCTCCACAGCTAAAAAATAGACGTCCTGAACAGGTGTTAAGGAAGTCTATTTAAAAAAAAATTATAGACGATTCAAAAGCACTTTTCTTAAATTTATTTGAATAAAATTTTTGACTTTCACTTTGACTTTGTCTTTTGACACTTGAAAACTATTTAAGAACTTCAAATTAATTCACAACTATCAGTGATTGCGATCGCGACGCGTCTTTTAATGATGTTGAATGAACAACATCGTCAGTTTAACATTTATTTGGAATCGTTAATGTTAAATGACAAGCGTAAATTAAATACCTTTGAAAGGTATCGTGATAGAGGTTGAAATTACACAATAAGCCCCTGAACCAGCCCGAGCGCAGGTGCGAGTTGCGAGATTCAGTGTCCGTGAGAGGCTGTCTATGTGTGCGTTGCTCAAGCGCGTTTATATGAAACTTACCTTCTGTGAGTCTCCTTATTTTGTGGTGGCGGGTTCACGGGCTGCGTCGGAACTGATTGCCCGTGAACTCCCGGCGAGCATAATTAACAGTTATGAGGTTGGCCATTGTCACCGAATGGTTATTATTGTTAGCGCGTGCTTTTGAATGGCTGCAAAATAAACAATATGTAGCTATGCTGATGACATAAATGAAACCGATTCGGTATTGTTCGTTAATAGCAAAGCTGTAAGACCTAGATGACAGTTCAAGTCCCCATCGGGAAAATATACCGATTATTTTACTCGGTTTGGTTAGTAGTAGGCGTTATATAGATAGATAATACTTTTATTGCAACACTATAAAACATAAACATGAACAAAAATAAATAATTTACAAAGTTACAATTTGGCGGTCTTATCGCTTTAAAGCGATTTTTTCCAGACAACCAGTCGGATGGAGATAGCTAATAAAATGTAAGATCAGAGGTGAAACTATTAAAAAATACTATAATAGAATAATATAAGTAATTATAACAAGCTATCACCACGTGTTGTTGTGTTTCAACAATTATTATAGTGGCTTAGGATTTTGGGTTAAGTGCACCGTCATTTTTGGCCATATTGTCACCTATGTATCTACCATCAGGTGAAACATAGGCCAAGTGCTTTCGTGTTGAGTAGAAGAATAAATTAAATAGGCAAAATGTAGGTGTGTCTGCAATACCAGACATATATATATGTCGGAGTTATTTCATAGACTAGTAACGGCATCTATCGATATTAGGCTGAATAGCTTGGCAGAATAGCTTGGCATTATGAAATTATCCCTGAGTCAGTAGTTCGAGCGAGTAGTGGGAGCATAGTGCGTCTATGACATCTGTCACTGTCACTTGTCAGTGAGGTAACGTTAGTTTGTGAAACGCACTCTCGCACTCACTTTACTTCTGGAGCTCGACTGTGCCGGACGTGTGCGCACTGACTCTATTCTACGCACAAAATGGCGGACGGAGACGACGTTTTCAAACAAAATCCGTTTCCATCTCCGACATCAGAAGTGGGATGTAACCTTTGCTCTAAGGATGTAATCGACGCGAACAACTAGAAGAAAAAGATGCCAAGTTTTATAGCAAATGACAACGAATGTTGGAACAGCAAAATCAGAATTGGATGGCGTTACTTGATGTTCAGAAAGCACATGAGGAGATTCATTACCGGAGTTAATACGCGTGCGTAGCTACAGTCGACGTATGGATTGCTACATTCTCCATGTGAGTGTATAGCCGAGAAAAATGTACAAAGTGCACTGCATTAGTGATTGCTTGGTGAAGCCTTGCTTGATGAAGCCTTGCTTAGTGAAGCCTTGTTTAAAAGCTTTTTAAAGGACAAAAACAAAACGGCTACTTGTGTGGGAAACTGGGACATCGCAGCACCGATTGCCTCTCCAGGGATAATAAAAGGTCATGTAATCGTTCCATCATTTTAGTGCTAATTATTTTGTCAAACAGCGACCAAACGCGCCTGGTGTTATGTTTCAGATTTAGAGGCACGGATCCTTTTGCAAACATGTGCCCACGCGCTCATACCATCACTGCGGGGCGCGGGGAAGGGCGTTACTAGCAACTGCAGTGCAACCGGCAGCAGCGACACCGACACCGGCAGCATGGCGAGCAACGTGAACCAGCGTCATCGGGTAAACAGACCTGTGCTGCATCGGCAACCCTGCTGGACGCTGAATGTTTCTGGTGATGTTTTCATGATTCAGTATGATCATTTTATAATGCTTAGAAATTTCTATGATAAAAAAGTGAAATAGCCAGAGGAAAACGTTTACTTACCGAAGTGACAATGAGAGTTACTGGACAATCTTATGTTATTAGCACTGTACTGTTGGTTATTACAGTTGGACAAGTTTATTACAGGTGATTTTGTCTTGGTTAAAAATAGTGAACAAAACAAAACCAAGTTAGATAATAAATTTAGAGACTCGTTTTTTATAACTGCGGCATTAGAAGTAGACTCACTAGAACTTACGTTTAGTACCCCATAGACATGAGGGTTTGTTAGAGAGAGCCAGTAGTTTATTAAATGATGAGCTGTGTGCGGGTACCTGATGGAGGTAGCTCATGATTATGATACGTTGAAAGCATTAAATTCTAAGCGAACTTACAAATACACACACTATAGATTAACAGGGATGCCAGAAGGTCATGTACCAGTCGAAGTTGAGGTGGAGGTACATTGTGACCCGATTGATAATGAGTAAAGTTGTTGTGTGAACTCGAGTTAGTGCTCTAATGGCCGTAACAAGTGTCGACCATACCAGTAGCTATTACATAGTCGTAGCCCGGTAGAAATCGGTGTCTATTGAGGAAACTCAAGTAGTCCGTGGGTGCGCGGTGCGTGTTTAGCTCTCGCGGAGGTCGTGGTCTATCAGGACAGTAGTGTGTAGTCAGAGGGTGATGCAGACGTGCGCAGGGTTCCACTGAGATGGACACGCGTAAGCGACTGGGATCGCTGTTCGGCTGTGAGAGCCGTGGCATTGGAGGGGTAACTCGAGGTGATTTTAAAGCTTACATAGCTTGTAAATAGCGACTTTTGATTTGTGCAACGAATGGTTAATGGCCCTGGTTACCTGGTTATCTAGTTTGGATTTGGATTTTCTAGTTACCTTTTCTTTTGTTATGTTACATTTGATTTGTTATCTTTCTAAATCGAAAAGGTTTAGTTTTCAGTTTTAAATAAGATAGTCTTATGTAGAGTCTTATGTAGAGTCTTATGTAGAGTCTTATGTAGAGTCTTATGTAGAGTCTTATGTAGAGTCTTATGTAGAGTCTTATGTAGAGTCTTATGTAGAGTCTTATGTAGAGTCTTATGTAGAGTCTTATGTAGAGTCTTATGTAGAGTCTTATGTAGAGTCTTATGTAGAGTCTTATGTAGAGTCTTATGTAGAGTCTTATGTAGAGTCTTATGTAGAGTCTTATGTAGAGTCTTATGTAGAGTCTTATGTAGAGTCTTATGTAGAGTCTTATGTAGAGTCTTATGTAGAGTCTTGTGTAGAGACTTATGTAGAGACTTATGTAGAGACTTATGTAGAGACTTATGTAGAGACTTATGTAGAGACTTATGTAGAGACTTATGTAGAGGCTTATGTAGAGGCTTATGTAGAGGCTTATGTAGAGGCTTATGTAGAGGCTTATGTAGAGGCTTATGTAGAGGCTTATGTAGAGACTTATGTAGAGGCTTATGTAGAGACTTATGTAGAGACTTATGTAGAGACTTATGTGGAGACTTATGTGGAGAATTATGTAGAGACTTATGTAGAGCTTTATGTAGGGCCTACTGTGAGGCTTACTGCAGAGTCTACTGTAGAGCCTATTATAGTGCCTACTGTGGAGCTAAATGTAAGAGTCAATTATTGTTTGGTCAGGATAGACCGAACGGGAAATACTGTGCTTGGTTATCTTTTGTTACAAAAAAAAAGGAAGCCTGCATAAAACGTTCATTAGATTTTTAAAGTTAAAGTTAACAGCAAATGTTCTTTGATTTCTTTTTGTTTCCTTCTATTCAACGCTTACGCATTGGAAGCTCCGCGCTTCGTGCTTCAACGCTTACGCATTGGAAGCTCCGCGCTTCATGCTTCAACGCTTTCGCATTGGAAGCTCCGCGCTTCATGCAGTCACGCTTACGCATTGGAAGCTTTGCGCTTCGTGCTTCAACGCTTACGCATTGGAAACTCCGCGCTTCGTGCTTCAACGCTTACGCATTGGAAGCTCCGCGCTTCGTGCTTCAACGCTTACGCATTGGAAGCTCCGCGCTTCGTACTTCAACGCTTACGCATTGGAAGCTCCGCACTTCGTGCTTTAATGTTTTCGCATTTGAATCTAGTTGCTCTTAACAGAAGAGCTCAGGAACTGCTGCGCTCGAGGACGCGCGCAGTGTCAGAATGGCCGTGTCGGAGTTATTTCATAGACTAGTAACGGCATCTATCGATATTAGGCTGAATAGCTTGGCAGAATAGCTTGGCATTATGAAATTATCCCTGAGTCAGTAGTTCGAGCGAGTAGTGGGAGCATAGTGCGTCTATGACATCTGTCACTGTCACTTGTCAGTGAGGTAACGTTAGTTTGTGAAACGCACTCTCGCACTCACTTTACTTCTGGAGCTCGACTGTGCCGGACGTGTGCGCACTGACTCTATTCTACGCACAAAATGGCGGACGGAGACGACGTTTTCAAACAAAATCCGTTTCCATCTCCGACATATATATATATATATACCTAGGTGCCATTGCCATTGATACAAAACTATTACCTACTAGCTGACCCGGTGGACTTCGTACCGCTTTGACAGTTTCCATCATTGAGTTAAATATATATCAATGGTTTCCATGAAAGCAAAACAAACAACTCATTTTGTATTGGAAAATTTAATTGTCGTTTTTAGTATTTAATTTAATATACTTTTTTTATTATAGCCTATGTTACTCAACGCTAATGTAGCATTCCAATGGTGAAAGAATTTTTTTAATCGGTCCAGTAGTTTTTGAGTTTATTCGTTGCAAACATACATACATAAATTTATACAAAAATACAAAGGTTTCCTCTTTATAATATTAGTATAGATATAGTTAAGTCTGCCAGTCACTTCGCAAAATACATTTTATAAATTGTATAAGACAAGTTTCTATTCCATAAAACGGCTTTAAAACATTCCAGCTTTTAAGCGCTACATTTAAATATAAGAAATAAAACTCACATTTGTGTGACTTGAATCGGAGAGTAACTTCTTCACAAAACTATTACTCCGACGGAAATTTTCGACGCAGAAAATATCTTTTGTAGACACTAAAGCCCGATGTATGTACGAGGAGTGCAGCGAAGATCAGTAGTGCTGCCAAGAGTGAGAGAGAGTATGAGATGTCGATGCTCATTCTTATCAAAATAACCTATTCACTTGAGCGGCTACCCCGCTCTAGTTGCGAACTATCGTATATAAATTATAATAATCCAACGTTTCCAAAGTGATTATCTATTTTAAATTATTTTTTCTTTTCTTTATTTTCGTAGCATAACGTGCACCATGACATAATAATATAATTAAACTTTATCCTAGTTTATTTATATGTGTTTTATGAGTCCTTCAAAATATTTGTTATGAATTAAATTTTATTTCTGATATTAGTATCGTCTGCAATATTGTTATAACGGATCTACTCGCGTTTATATTACACATTTGATTTCAATACTACACATTGTTCGCGTCAACAAAACAAAACAATATCATTCGTTTTTTTATACATTTATTTTAAAAGCAAGTATAGAACAGGTAGGTGCTCGGTGGCGCAGCTAACGCGTCCGGTCTGGGATTGCTAAGGCTTAACCTTTCGCAAAGGCCACTTACGGGATAGTTGGCCAAAAGTTTAACATCTTGCGCTCCTCCTTGCTCGGAAAGCAGGCAAAGTCGATCCCAGCTGTATAAGCAGTCGTTAACATCCACCAATCTGCACTGGGCCTGCATTTTGGTTAATAACCCATTTTCTCTACCCATCCAAAGCACCCCTTTTTTTGAGAGTTTCCTGATTTCCTCAGACGGCATTTTCAATTTCACCGGTTGTTTTTGGGGGTGGCGAAAGACTTAAAGGGTTCCTCAAGCCGTGTGAAACGTAGCACCATCAGAGGTTTTCTAGAGGGAACGGCATTACACACTTGTGCGTGTCCCTGCGCCCTACTTGATTCTTCGAGGGGTTCGGCTCAGATAGGAAAAGGAAGGAAAAAAAAAGAAAAAGAAAATAGGGACATAAAATGGTGACTGGTGATGATGATAGAACAATATTAGTTGATATGATAGAACAATTTGGGGGTTAAAGTTACTTGCGTCTGTAGGTTTACCCTTGAGACCCTACACGTGAACCCTTTTTTTTTACTCTAAGGAAAACTTGCATTTGAGTCATCCCGCGGGGAGCTATTGCCTCTAAGCTACAACTCGCGGGGGTATGTGGGGTTGGCGCAGATGTTGTTGGCCGACCCACGAAAAACCCCCGGGAAAACCGTTAGGAACGGACGGGCCTTGGATAGTGTATGCGTTGTGGCCCCAGCTAGCGCAGCATCCATGCGCCCGGCAGTTATGCCTTTTAAGCTTTTTCGCCCTACTAGGGCATCCTTTTCTAGGAAGGATCAGCATCAGCCGGTCGTCCTTCACGCGTCACCTATGCTGCAACGGGAATTCTATGGGATCTTCCCTGCTATCCGCTGCCTCCCCCAGACCTGATCCTCTTATAAAGAAGAGGTACTAGGGTGGGGGATCACGGGGGACCTAGATCTATGAACTGCCGAGAGCTCATCGCGGGCCTCCGGTATCTCCGGTTGCTCCTCGGGCTCGACCGACATATCAGTCACCGCTGGTGCCAGTGGAGGCGCTCTCTCGGCAGCCCTTTAGAGAATTCCAGGATGTATTTTAATCCTGGAAGCAGGGGGTTGCAAGCCTTGCTGCCCATCCTGTGACCGTGAGGTCTTCTCGCCGCAGCACATACTGCGCACCAGGGATCCCTGTCGCATGTCACCGCTTTATGTGCAGAAAGACCACACTGGAAGCACAAGCCAGTGCGGTCCTCCAGAGACGGGCAATTGTACCTCGTATGGCCCAACCCCATGCACCGATAACAGCGCAGGGGCCGGGGCCAAGAGGCACAACTCTTGCCGAGCTCCATCGAAAGTGGAGCACTCCCGCTGACACGATGTCACTCGCAGCCACAATAGGGCATCTGACATCTGACAGGGCATCCTCACGTTAGAGACTCTTACCCGTTCAACCGGACAGTCCCCCCTTCTCCGCCACTTTCGCAGCCACTTCCTCGGGCGTGGCGGAGTCGTCCTGGGGTAATACTGTTTTGGAAGACGCTTTCATATTGACATTATTGGGAGATTAGATTACTCAGACAATTTCAGGGTTGTCATCCCCTGGCAATTTCAGGGCAGCCATTTCCTCATTTGGCCAAAAAGCTCACCCATGCGACGCCTACTCGCTAAGGGAGCCCTAAACTATTGCCGGGGTCGGACGGTACCGACAGGTTTTTACCGGTTTTCTCCGGGGTTTGTTGGGTTTTTGTTCCCGCGACCTGAAAAAGTCTTCCCGGTCCCCAAGACCACCGCTTACCCACAACGCCTAGAGTGGGATCGTTGCGGAAGCTAAAGGGATAATGCTTCGAGGCTAGCGTACACCCCGGTTGCACTGCTCTCACCGATACCTCTTTTCTCCCCCGTGCGACCTAAGAACTCTTAGGGGGCGGTTGTCTTTGAAAGGCGCCCAGAAGAGGTACCAACCTACCCTTATCCCCCCCGTGTGACGCCCAGAAGAGACTCTCAAAGCTACTCGGAAGGAGCAGCGAGGCCCAAAGTGGGCACGCACATTGGAGGCGCAGGGCCCAGAAGTGGCTCCCGCCTGTGTCAGGTTGTTAGCCGGCCAGTCTCACAGCAAACTCCTCTCGAGGAGAAGGATGTTGGGCCTGCCCGTTGCTCAGGGTGTACCACGAGGAGGTCACCCAACACACACCCCAAAAGATAAATTTCCCCATGGGATCAATCTCCGGTCCTCTGGTATGTATGTAGGCGTCAAGCTAATACACCAAGGACACGTGACCCCTGGGTGCTAAATGAATGACACTGTCTGAGTGGTAAAGCCACGCTGCGTTGCAGCACAAAATGGGCCGGCTCGCCCGGCGTAATACCACCCTCTCACAAAATATCGGCGTAAAACAGTGGCACTTGTTGCTGTTGTGTTTCGTCCGGTGAGTGAAAGTACTGGAGGCCCATCTCTCACCACTCCCCCCTCACAATTCCTACTCCCTCCTCAAGATCCAACTCCTTCCTCAAGGCCGGCAACGCATCTGCGATTACTTTGGTTTTGCGGGTGTCCATGAGCGGCGGTGATTACTTTCCACCAGGTGACCCGCCTGCTCGTTTGCCTCCTTTTAATAAAAAAAAAAAAATTGATGATCTAATAAATTTAAATTAAAATACACATAACTAGTAATATAAAGCTTTAACCGCCTCTGCGGTCAAATGGTTAAGACCACCGGTTTAGACCCAGAGATCCCGGGTTCGATTCCCAGCGGGGGTATATGTTTGTGTACTCGGTTTGGTTGGTGGTAGGGCTTGTTCGACCGCCTGGCTAGGTAGCTAGCCGCCTGGCAAGGCCGCTTGGCTAGGTAGCTAGGTGGTAGCACCATCCTATCTAAATAAGTCGCTATAACATTAATGTTTAGCATTAGCATTCTTGTGTTCCGGCAGCTAGTGATAAGATAGCCAGTGCCTTACTAGTTGAGGATCCCGGTGAAGTGCATTTCCAATGTTGGCCTTATCATCACTTAAAATCAGGTGATATCAAGGCACTGTGCTTACCCGTAAAATATTAAAAAAAAGTAATCAGTCGATGATCCGGACATCACTATCACAAAATGTTTCTTACACACGATGAGGGCACTCGTCGCCGCGAGACCCGGTGGTATCCAATTTCACATACTTTTCAAAGAAATTTCCAGTCGAACATGAAAATAATATTTCAGGAATGGCCACTGCATTCCAGCCCGTTGGATTTTTACAATTCGTTGAAGGGACGTTGGTTTAGAGCTGCTCAAAAAAATATGAGTGGCAAAATTTTGTGTGAAAATAGCCACGCTTCGAAACTGTTGATAAAGGTGGTCCGTAAAAATGTGTTAAAGAAGTTCTTTATTAAATCTACTTTCGTTATTAGTTAAAAAATATATTTTTCACATTGAGTAAATAAAGAAATCTTTTAGTATTAAAAAAATACGGCTTGCAGATCGGCGAGTTGAACACATTTTAATAAAATCGGCTCAGTTATTGGTGATCATTTTAATTTGGGTGGCGATGGTAGGTATTCTTAGGAGTATGTATGTATGTATGTATGTATGTATGTATGTATGTATGTATGTATGTATGTATGTATGTATGTATGTATATATATATATGTAAGTATGTATGTATGTATATAAATAACAAGTATGTGGGAGAGCTCCATATGACCATCTGCATTGCCCCGGAGAGATATGATTATTCATTTTATATTGTAATAAACCCGAAAAAAGTAAATGGGTACTACCTAAGGTTTTACGCGGAGTTAAGGTGGCCATACACGGGCAGCTTGAAGCTGTCAGGATGCGACTGCTTCAAGCTGCGACTGCATAGTGAACAATAGTCTTCTATTTACAAACATACATGGAAGCGCTCAAGCAGTTGCGACTGTTCCGGGCAGTCAGCAGCTCGGTGGAATGGCAGCTTTACTACTGCTCAAGAGTACCGTGTATCTTGATCGCTAGCTAAATGCTCGGGCAGCCCGTGTATGTAGACTCTTAGTCAGTTGTGGTCATCATCATCAGCTCATTATACCTATGTCCTTGTGACCCAGCAGTGGACGAGCCTTCCCTATGGATGGATAGCGAGAACGGGCCATAACCCGCCACGAGGGCCCAGTGCGGTGCGGTGGTTGTTAACGACTGCTAATGCAGCCGGTACCAACGGTTTACCGTGCCTTCCGAAGCACGGAGGAGCTCGAGATGATAAATTATTAGTCACCCATCCGATGACCGTTGTCTTGAAAATTGCTTAACTTCAGCAATCGCACACCGAGCGCGTTAATCACTGCACCATCGAGCTCCTTGAGGTCGAGGTCAGTTTTGGCAAATGTTTTTAAAAGGCTAGTCACTCATCTGTTATAGATTAATCATGTACGGCAAAGTTTTGTGAGTGAGTCTCTGCTTCTGCTTCTGCTTTGTAAAATAGTGTTGAAACAGACTTTTAAAATCTCATACAACGATCAGTATCTGGAGCTCTAAAGTTAACATCTGCGAATTATCATAGACGTGTCTCTTTTCAAAGTTCCGTCCCCTGGCGAAGCGCGGAATTGTTCCTGTTATTGGATTATTATCCTCTCGACAACGGCTAAAGACGTTATGTACTTTGGAAGAACCTCCCTCATAATGTTAACTTAGTTTCCGATGTCTTTGTGGTTTAGTTAGTAAGTAGCTTACCGAGTAGTCACTTGTTCATTTTCAAAGGATAACCGCAAAAGTCTATGATTTTCAACGATTTTCGTTCTTGAACATCGATTTGTGACTCTACCGCATAGTCCCAAGGTCTAACAAATACGAGTGTCATCATCATTATCATCATCATCATCAGCCTACGAGTATAGCAAAAGTTATTTGTATAATTGTCTATGTGTGTCCGAATTTATTATAAGGTACCTAATTATTTGATGATATTTTACCTTGACAAAAATATAAAAAATATTTTCTTAAAGATTTTACTGGAAAAAATCAACCAATCTCAGGAAGCTCGCTTGGGAATCGAACCCACGACTCTTGGATTACCGGTCCAAAGCTCTGACCGCTGAGCTACAGATAATTTTTCAAGTAAAATTATATCTTGTAAAATATAGATTTGAGAATGCAAAAATTTAAATATTATATATAAAAATATAATGATTGATTTTAATACACCAAGTCAGGCATAGCCTATATCTTGGTAGCGTTTTTTGAATTATCATTTGTTCCAAATAAAACTTCAATAACTGTACATGAAGAAAATACATGCTATATATTTAGCAAAACAAATACAATTCGCCAAATGTCCCCGCTTTATACTATACTAGCCGTCACCCGCCCGCTTCGCTGTGCGAAAATAATGGATCTATATATGCTAAATAAAATAATTATTAGGTTTACCAACATCATATATAGCCTATCATTTGCACAATCTCATGTTCTTACTACATACAAATTTTCATCAAGAACGGTCATACCGTTCTTGAGTTATAAGAGGACATACAGACAGACACAGACAGACAGACAGACAGACAAAAATTTAAAAAATCGTAGAATTGGTGTCAGTATGTCATAAAACGAATATTTATTCCAAAATTTGTCAGAAAAATTGCATGCACAGACAGAGCCTACAGATTTATATGTAGAATATAGAAGTATAGGATATCTATATACATATGACTTGTCCTGACTGATTCGTCATCGCCGAGCCTAAACCGCTAAAGCTAATTAGATGCAATTTGGACTGTAGGTAAATTTAGTGACGTAACCAACTACTCAGAAAGGATTTCACGAAAATCACACCCTAAGGGGGTCCAATAGGAGGTGAAAGTTTGTATGAAATTATGTCAGTTTTGAAGTAAAATACATGAAAATTGGTATTTGGCTTCTTGAATAGAAATAAAGAATGACGTGTCTCAGGAATTTTGTCTATTTTCTTTTAAAGGAGTAAAAAAAGCAAGAATTTTTTTGGGGGAAATCGTTATTTTTAAAATAATAATTATCAAAAGGTAAGATTTTTCAATTAAAATAAAGAATGACGTGTTTTAGCATTTTTAGAAAAACCTCCCCTAAAGAAATGAAATAAGGGTGGAAAGTTGTATGGAAATCCGTCATTTTTAAATTTGGGTATTTTGCCTGATAAGAAATTGTAAAGTGTTTCAGGATTTTAGGAAAATGATCCCTTAAGTAGGGGATGACGATTTGTACAGGAGGTTTCAAAACGGACTAAAATTACTTATACAGAGTGATCTTTATTACGTTGTTTTGTATTAGACACTTCTTACTTATATGGTAAGTATTTACCTTTAATAAGTTTGGCTTTTATTACGAATTAACACAAATCGTGTTGCCCACGTGAGTTAAGCTGCGAACAAAAGCTAGTAGATAATATAGATTTAATATGCAAATCAATATTTAAATACTCTGACACGGAATGACGACACGATTAAAATTGCAAAATGAAGACCCAAACAAAACGCAAACGTTCACGACTAACCTTTAAAAGAATGTCTTAAAACAAACTGACACAAATACATAATCTAATCCCATGCCGTAAATTTATCTCATAAAAATATAATTCTGCAAACAAAATGTTTTAACTAAGTATTATTAAACGTAAATACCTTCCTTGAGCGAAATATGCAACAGTGGAAACGCAAAAACTAAAAGCTTGTAAAATGCACTCTACTTAATTAAAGAGGGAACACAGGGCAGGGGCGAGGGAACGGCGCAAAAATTAATTCGTCACAGAACACATAAAAATTCCACGGAATGAATTCAGAGACGGACTTTACTTGAGACAATTTTAATTCAGTCCTAGAAGCTCATTATCTGGGTTGGTGCCGCTGGCGTAGTTGACAGGTGACCAGTATGTTATGTTAGAAACAGCACGTTTTGGTAGACAACACTTTAATTCCTCTTTTACTTACTAAAAAGTTTACTAAAGTAAACAACGACTTTAATGACTTCTGAGTGATTTTAACATGTAAGATGACAAATGAGTTTTGTTGTTTCATCATCAGCTCAGTTTATGTCCCCACTGCTGGGGCACGGGCTGGAGTTCGTTTTATTGTTTATTAATATGTTTACAGTCAAATATCTAATAAAAATAAAGACAGTATGTGCATTGTTAAAGAATAACAAAACAAAATAGTTAAAGAGATCTTTAAACATTCTATGAAAATGTTATAAGGTTGTGTGAATCAGTTTGTCGAGTTGAAATTATGGTTTTTATTGATTACCTGCAAAAAACAGTGAGCTTACAGCCAAAAATACAACCGTTACAAAAAGCTGTATTTATCATCAAAACTTCTTGAAGGGATGCTGCGTTGACGACTGGCATATGCATTCGAGGCATCAGGGGTTTCTGTAGTAAAGCTTTTACATTTGTTCATCTACTGTCTGCTCAGTCACTATGACATCATCGTGGTTCAAGCTTTTTCTACAAAAATCTTTTATGTCGAGATATTTCTTATCTGCCTGGAAAATATAGAAACCTCGCTGTTCTGCTTCTTTTGGAGTTTATCCTGAACGGCATTTGGAATCATAATATTCACTACCTTTAAAATGAACAAAACGTCACCGGTTCTATTGAAAACAAGTTTATTATTCAGCTACTTGAAAAAATATTTCAGATTTCTTAAAATCATTAGCGAATTCATATCTCTGGGGATGATATTCTTCTAAGATAAGACCCTATATGGTATAAGTAGATGGAACCAAGACACCGTCAATACAAATTTGCTTTCAAATGCAGTTATCAAAAGGATTAAAATTTTTATACATTGTAATTTAAGCGCTTTGGGAATCGAATTGAAGAGCTGAACAACGCAGAAACTAGTGTGTTCGGATTGCTATCTTGCATGCTAAGCAACTTATGCAGCGGGTCCGGAAGGGTGACCAAACAAAAATTACTCGATAATAGGCCAGCGCGATGGGTTATGGCCCGACCTTCTCAAGCATTGTTCATATGGAAAGGTTTTAGCCCAACCGTGGGACATTTATAGGCTGATGTAGGAAATCAAAACTTTTACACAGGTATATATAAATTTTGCCTTACATTCCTGACAGTTTTTGTGATAAATGTTTCCATTTAATTCTGGTAGGTAATTAATTGAATTAATGCGTGTGCCAAATTATGTATAACGTTGTTATATAAATACTGATTCGAAAATTAATTAGACAAAATAAATATGATAAATAAATCCATTTCATTACTTCCTCAGCTCCGTTCAGAGAAGATTATCTTAATCTTTGAAGATGGGCGGGCGGAACTGGCTATGTATATAATATTATGTGTTTTGAGTTTATTTTAAGTTTACTTACGTAATTAACTGTTTATGCCCATTTTGTAATCCTTTATCCATAAAATAACTGTTCTATTTATAAAATAACAACTTGAAAACCATCTCGTGTTGTTTATTTCATTTCTACTTTTATAGTGTAATCGAGATTAATTCTGGCATTGAGAGAAACAGAGTGCTTCTGGGACTTTGTGTTGTTTCAAACCATTGCACTATATAAATTTTACTACATGACCTAATATCTAAAGCTTCTACAAAGCTGAAACAAAGTATAGTATCAGCTAGAAAGAATTTGCAATGTTGCCCTTGAAATAATTGGGACTAGGCCAGGGTCTGATGGCTCCATCTGTTCACATAAGGCACAGGATACGGTTGGCTAGATCAGCTCGGAATCCTTACCAAACATTCTCGATAGCAATCTGTGCTCCGTCTGAACTCGAACGGGATTTGTTTCCCATTTGTTGTTATAATGGACAAAAACAAATCCATTTTCAGGATAGTGCCCGCAAGTTTAAACAGATTATTAGAAATAGTTACGTAAGCCCCCTTTAAACTTTAAACTTTAAATCATATTTTAGGTATTTAATTAAATTATTGTTATATTAAGTTTGGTAAAATTTGTTAATTTAGTTTAATTTATAACTATTAGTCCACATCGCATGCCGTGGCTGTCTATAATTGAAAACTGTACTTAGAATAAGTTTGGCATTTACCCTATATCTACTGTTTGTTTGGTGGTACATGTTTTTGTTGACTGCCCAATAAATAAATAAATAAAAATAAAATAAATAAATTTTTGTTCTCTTTCTCAAAAGGCTGTTCTTGAGTGCTAAGTACAAAGATTAATGTATATTATGCCAAGATGCCGCTAGAGTATTTAAAGTGTGTGCGTTTTTATTTTATTGTGTGCAGTAGGTTCTAGTTTAAATTTTATTCTTTGTTTTCGTTTATATACCTACCAACTAATGTCATATGTTATGATTGTGAGTGTGTGGTGAAGTACTAAATAAAATTTTTATCTAGATATCTAGCTTCTATCTATATATATATATATCATCTATCAAGTGACAGTGTAAAACTCATACATAAAAAAGGGGTATCCAATAGTAGGGGCCGCTACCCTGGTAACTAAGTGGTCCCTTTCACGCACGAAGTGACACAATTAGGGGCGGCCCGTAACTCGCCCGCGGCTAATGAACGGGTTACGCGCGATACGTCTAACTCGATACCAACTCGGCACATCATGGAGATTACAGTAGTAGGGGCGGATACTTCAAACGCAGTCTTCAAAATACAAGTTGCCATTGCTAGGTCGTCAGCATGTACCTACATTTTGGTAAAGTCATCTTAGAACATTCTGTATCCGAGCTAATACAATTTAGCGCGTTCGGATTATGATATTGCAAATTGCATCTTTTGTAAAGCTAGATAGCCAGAAAAGGTTTGGCACCTCGTGCTCCTCCATGGTCCAGAAGGCACGATCCGCCGTTGGTACCTGGTGTTGTCGTTAAAAGGCAGTTCTTAAACACAAATTCGCATGGGGTCAGTGTGGTGGGTTATGGCTCGATCTCTTCATGTGCAATATTTATTTATTTTTAAGATCAACAAAATTACATTAAAACCAGGTACAATACACTATAAAAGGGATATTAATGAATGTCATCGTCATCATCATTATCATCAGCTTGTTTTATGTCCCCGCTGCTGGGGCACGAGCCTTCCCTATGCAGCCGGGACCACCGGCTTTACGTGACTTCCGAAGCACGGAGGAGCTCGAGATGATAAATTTTTGGTCACCCATCCGATGACCGGCCTTTGCGAAAGTTGCTTAACCTCAGCACTCGCAGACCGGGCGCGTTAACCACTGTGCCATCGAGCTCCTCTAATGAACGTAAGCTTAATTAAAGATGACAACTGCAACCGCAATGACACAAAAATATGTTTTTCATCCCCCCATCTCGGAAAGAGTATTTTTGCTCTTCGATATCTGAGTGCAAAAGCCGTTTTTATCCCCTAGAGGATAAAGTAAATTGAATTTAGAACATCGAGTGCACTAAGTTTGTGAATTCAAAACATCATTAAACCTATTTGCTTCTACCTCCATGGTGCCCAATTTATCAGTACTGTAGCAACCGAGACTCCTTGCTCGGGCATACTTACTGGCAGCCACCGTGGCCTGCATTAAAATATAGTAGAAGAGAAAAAAGAAGAACATCGCGGACTCGGTGACGGGTCGCGACGACGAATTGATTGTTATTATTTCATGTTGAAAGTAATATAAATATTTAAAGCTAT
The DNA here is from genome assembly GCA_963082485.1 of Eudonia mercurella. NCBI lineage: Eukaryota > Metazoa > Arthropoda > Insecta > Lepidoptera > Crambidae > Eudonia > Eudonia mercurella. Next base: position 17,867,613 of record OY720039.1, read on the forward strand.
AAAGCATTATTATTCGATACAACCCCCCGTTCCTTAAGTAACGACCCAGCGGGGTGCTACAATTGTGTTATAATTTAAAGATTATTCTGTAATACTTACCTTTCATAATGTAGTAGTTAATACCTAAACTGAAATAAAAGTAAGTATCTTGTGATTGTAAATGTTTTTTTTGCATTTAGTCATTTCCTCGCTGAGGTGGGATGAAAAGTTAGGTGTTGCACTCGAGTGCAAAGATTTTTCACCTGGTGCTCTTTTGATTCCCTCGCTAACGCTCAGGATTCTAATTTTTGAATCACTCGCTGCGCTCGTGATTCAATTTTAGAATCCTTCGCTTGCTCGGTCATCAAAATTGAGCACGCGGTTAAAAAGCAACTTTGCACTCTTGTATAACAAATAACTATTATACTTATGAACTAACTATTATTGTTCATGTGTGTAAACAAATAAAGTAGACTGCCAATCTTATAAGTACCAATTGGTAGTGGGTATCTTTGGTTGCTTTACCCTACAGCCTACAGATATTATCAGATTTGCTTATTAAACCAAAAGCGTACCTATCGACTTTTAATAGGGCCCTATAAATCATGAGAGCTTAAGAGCGATTTTTAATTTTGCGTCGGAGCTTAGAGACTTAAATTAAAATAACGATAGCATTATCTTTAATTAGAAAATTACATATTGCCAGCTTTGCCAAACAACGGCTTTGTTTAACATTTACCAATATACAACTTAATTTAATATTAAGAACGTCAAACATAAATATTTACTTATTTCGGTGCAATTTAAATTTAGAAAAAATATCAAATAACTTTTTGGATCACTGGTAAGCTTTTTAGGTGCATTATAATACAAAAGGAAGGGTTAGAATCGCACTTGTTAAAATTCGTTCGGCTAAAATGATGGACACACTTAGTTTGTCCGAAGAATAAAAAAAAAAAGAATCACAAAGAAAGAAGATTTGACATGAAATTACGGTTGATCATTAAAATTGCATGATGCATAGCAGCCTTTAGTTTCGTTCATCTCACAAATCCACATTTTTTTATTTTTTATATTTTTACGGGTAAGCACAATGCCTTGAAGGCTAATGATGAAAGCGCACTTTACCCGGGATCCTCAACTAGTGAGGCACTGACTATCTTATCTGTAGCTGCCGGAACTCAACAATGCTACATACATTGATGTTATGGCGACATATTTAGATAAGATGTTGGTAGCTAGCCAGGCGGACAAACAAGCCCTACCACCAACCAAACCGAGTTCACAAATCTGTACTCCCTCGATTCCCAACTGGGGCTGGAAATCAAACCCGGGACCTCTGGGTCTAAACCGGTGGTCTTAAACACTAGACCACAGATGCGGTTAAAGCATGTGTTGACAACATGGCTGTCAAACCCTTAACTGTGTTCACGATGAGTCTGACAGTTATTTACATTGTTACCAAGCCCCCGGGCTGGCTTCCCGACAACAAGCATCACATTTCAATGCTATGCGAGTACCAAGCGGCTCGATGTATTTAAGCATTGTCTTTTACGGGTCTTTGTGCTAATGATGTTTTATGCGTTATCAATTACTTACGTTATTCAGTTTGAATAGCACGTTGGCACAACGGATGCATGTAAGGCCACTTTTGCAATGTCGGGGTGGCTGATCTCAATCCGATCCGAACGTCTCGGAGACTCTAGTGTGGTGCGGAACGGCAGCGCGCGTGAACGCCAGCGTGTCCTTTTTTAGCATCAGCCATTCCCCCTAGAAGATGTTTCGATTACACGGCTTTAGGAACCCTATAAAGTTCTTGTCGTCTCCAAAAGTCTGGTTACGCAGTTTAAGCCATTGGCAGCTAATAGCAATATTTTTCTAAAAAAAAGAGGATGGATGATAAATGGGTGCTTATGAAGGCACGTTAGGAGATGAAAGTCGATTTGCATTATGTCAGCGTGTGTGGTAATGCTCGATATCTCCTAAAAGGTAATGTTACGAAAGGCCATAGACGGTCAAAAGTTAATAAAAAAAATGTGAGAAATGAAATGATCGTGTCCTGCTATTTTGCCGAACGAAAATTGTGGTGCAAACCACTGCTCATTCAAATGAAACACTTTATGCAACATATGAGCGCAAGCAATCCTGCAGTATGTCAACGTTGAAGGAAACGTTACTATTCGTCAAATCCCAAACACTCCTTGAATCATCCTTATTGAGATTAAAAAACATCCTATTAAAGTACGAGTTTTTGGTTGGAATTCACCACCTGCCTGTGATAGCATTATCCAGGTTATAAAGGCACACTGAAAAGCCATTACCATCATCATCATCAGTTTATTTTATGTCCACTGCTGGGGCATGCGCCTTCACTATGGATGGATAGGGATAACGGGCCGTAACCACCACGCGGGCCCTGTGCGGATTGGTGGTTGTTAACGACTGCTAATGCAGCCGCGACCAACGGCTTTCCAAAGCACGAAGGAGCTCGAGATGATACATTTTTTGATCACCCATCCGATGACCGGTCTTTGCGAAAGTTGCTTAACCTTGACAATCGCAGACCGAGCGCATAAACCACTGCGCCATGGAGCTCCTCAGATACTGTGAGCACGTTTAAATAGCGGACGGTGGTAGGCAAGTTACAAATTAATTTTGAAACAGCTGACAAATCAGTCTTGATATGACCACGGACCTCGAAAAACGTTAGAAAAACCAAAATAAAATCATAATGAAAATAAATGGTAATAAGTGTTTCATAGAAGCCAATGCGTAACAAAAGCATTATAAATAACAAACGTTGTACTTTATCCTTGACAAGTCATCGGAGTGAACAACCACGCGGGGTGTTAATTAATTAAGCAAAAGCTGTTTAAATAAAAGTGTCATTGGTTTCAATTTGACGGCTTAATAACGTCACTGGCGTGTTATTTATGTGTTAAGCGTACGCAGGGATTACTTGAAGGGTCACTGAGTCCGGGCTAGCCACTCGGTGGGCGGACGGCCACCCGAGCTTATTAGATTCTGAACTTTATCAGTCTAATGGAACTAATTGAATTTAGGTATTTGTGATGTAAATGCTTGCTAAAGATAAATACTATTTATATTTATTATTTTAAGAGGACAGGAGGAGGAGCTTGCAAGTGAGGTGACTTTCGCAATAGCGGGTCAACGGATAGGTAATCGATGGATGAGGAACTAGGTGGCGCTGTGCTAAAGTAAAGTAACTTTCTTAAAAGCTCCTCCGTGCTTCGGAAGGCCCGTAAAGCCGTTGGTCCCGGCTGCATCAGCTATCGTTATACTAATCCGCACTAGGCTGACGTGGTGGTTTATGACCCGTTCTCACTATCCATCCATAAGGAAAGCTCGTGCCCCAGCAGTGGGGATATAAAATGAGCTGGTAAAATGAAGTAAAAGTAATTAATATCTTGATTTACGGAGGATGGATGCTTTGGAAAGAACGTCAAGCCGTTGGTCTCGGTTGTTGTTAATAATGACATCCGTGAAAATCAACTAACGCGTAATGGGCCAGCATAGTGAGTTATAGTTTGATATTGACGACCTCCGTAGCCGTGCGGTTTGCACGTCGGACTTTGGGCGGCACCTCAGAGTTAGTGCGAATAATCGAACTTCCGGGTTCGATTCCCGGTCAGGTCAATGTCGAAAGCGATCTTTCGATATTGTGTCGGGTCTGAGTGGTTGTGGTACCGTGTTGTTTCTGATTTCCAAGTACTTTAGCTACTTACTTTGGGATCAGAACAGTTTATGTGATGTTGCCTAATATTTATTATTTATTTAATTATATCCTTCAGTGTTTATGAGCGCATCGCTTTTCATGACACATTCATATAAAATTATAAAATTTTGAAATATAGTATAATGTTATGGCAGTGCGCAATGTGTGCAGAGTTAGCATAGTGTAAGCAGCGTTGATTTTGCACATTAAGCATGTTTATTTGGACGATTATACAACTGCTGTGAATAGGTACTATTCACATAAGACGTAGTAGAAATAGAAGATGCACGCCGTAGTCGAAATCAGCATCATCAATTCATTAGTAAAATAAAACCTGTCAAGTTATTTAATTCAAAATACAAGCAAATTCAAACAAAAATTAATAAAGTTCTCAGAAAAGTTAGAACGGTTCCGCAGAAACCTTCAAGGAAGAAAGGGAATCGTTTCAAGGAAACGTTGCCGATTTGGCTTGAAAATTTTGTAGAATGATGTGGACATTTGGTAAGAACAAGTAAATATTTATTACTGTCTTTGCTTTTGTCAATTTTAAGTTGTTCAGGTTTATATGGATCCATTTTGTACAATGTATATTCACTCTCGCCCCCTTTTTTAACCTTCTCAATTAAAATCAACGAGGCAATTATAAAAAGATTATTTACTCTTACCCCAGTCTATTTTACCTCTTCCTTTCTTAAGTGCCCCTCGCCCACGTCCGATAATCAGCGACCGATTTTTTAATCGGTGAAAATGAAAAGTATAGTCAGTCAGTCTATGTCACACGTCTAAAAAGTCGGGCATAAAATCAGTACGAAAACCTCTTCAGAAAAATTGGTCCGATTTTCGGTCCTACAAAAAGTCGTTCGTTGGCGGGAGCCGGAAGTCTTTACGCTGTGCTCTAACTTTGCAAGTCAGAGGAGTCTATTTTAATGTTACCAGCCACGTACGTTTTTAACATAAGGATGGCTAAGCTACGTATATATCTACACACGTATTTGTATGAATAATTATGTAAATTTTGCTCATATTTATTATTTATTAAATAAAATATTTGTACTTAATATTTACTGCCATTGCCACACGTCATCGTGGCTCCGTGGTCCCAAAGTCGCGTACCGCTTTTCAAGCGCTCATCGGGAATTTAGTACATAATTGATCGAAGCAGGGGAGCGATCTTTGAACCCCACCAGTGATCTCAAAATTAAAAGTGGCATGAACTATGAAATATAAAATTTTTCGCAATATTTACAATTTGATACAAACATTCAAAACAAAATTCGATTCCATTCGATTAGACCGAAAACTCTCGAACGTTCGATACCAAACGTTCAAGAGTTTTCGGTATTAAAAATAAGTTACGAGTGACTTTGAATACAAGAATAAAGGAGCAATCGTAATTGATATCACAGCTTGAAACTTACTTAGGTACCTACCGGTTTAAAAATCGCCCTCCTGCATGTAGTAACTCTGTCGACAATATCTTATAGCCCGCTCTGAAAGCACTTAGCTCTTCATGTAGTCGTAATATGATACTATATAAAGACTTTTCCAAGTCGGATGGAATCACTAGCAATACGGAGCTAATTACAACCCTTCGGTTTCTATGGCACCGGTCTTGGTAAATGAATACTTACATAGTCAATCCGATTAGTGAATAAATAGTTTAAATGGGTAGAGTAGAGTGAATACCACACGCAAATAAGCTGGTGAAAGCGACGCTGTAATATCTTTAAAGAGTTCTAACGAAATAAACAGTTCAGACACTATTATGATCGCTACATTTTGAAGTACATTTAGGACCCATGTGCCTTTAAAATGTTAACGTTTTCAATAAACCTGTAAGACAAATTAGGGTAGCTAATTAGCATATTTATAAGTAGTATCCGTGAAAAACTGTCGTTACGCAAGCGATTTAATCAAGTTTAAAGCTGGTAAATGAATAAGCTTTTGTTTTTTTTCTTCCTTTTTTTCTTTCGCGGAAAGCCGCTGGATGCGAGCAGCACAAAATCTGTCGTTGTGGAGATCCTTGGGGGAGGCCTTTGTCCAGCAGTGGACGTCTTTTGGCTGAGATGATGATGATGATGATGATGTCTCTGTATTTTATTTCGACGCTTCCCTTTACGCAAATTGCACTTCACTTCAGATAGTTATAAACTTATAGCAACGAAAATTACTTGTTAATTTTATAAGAGACTTAAACTCGACGAAAGTTACACCTGTGGCAAAGAAAGTCGCTCTTTAATTGTATCAGGTCTGGCTGAGAATCTATCTTATTTGTGACATCTTAAGCCGCACTAAGGCTGCATATACACAGCTATAGGAGGTTATAGGTTATAAGGCTGCATATACACAGATATATAGAGGTCATAGGAGGACGACCTCCTTGGTCGAGTGGCTTGCACACCGGTTTTCATGGTATCGCTATCTCTGAGGTCCCGGGTTCGATCCCCGGTCGGATCAATTTAGAAATACCTGTTTTTCTATATTGTTTCGGGTCTGGGTGTTTCCTATGTATAATAAGTATGTATTTAAGTATATTAAGTATGTTTATCCGTTGTCTAGTTAACCATATAACGAGTTTCTTAAGGAAGCTTTTCTTGGGGCTAGATAATTGGTGTGAGTGTGAGAAACATTTATTATTATTATTATTATTATTATTATAGGAGTGTGTGCATCGGCATGGTACGGCGCGCACGTCGCAGACAGATGTGACGGTTTAATCAGTGACTTAGCGGTATTTTTCCTCAAGAAAGCATGCCGCTTAGGAATTTGTGATAGTGGTGTTGAGACATAAAACATGTAACGAGAGTTGTATCTGGTGTTATTGGTATATAGCGTTACAACGGTCGATATGTCGAGGAAGTACAATATACATCTTGTTTACGCAAATGATGATGCTGCGTTGTTTTCACGCTGCACCGTTGTCCTTGCGTCTGGACTCCGTTTCCACTTAACATCAGGTGGGGTGGAGCCATTTGCCGAGCCAGGTATAAACAAAAAGGAGCGAGCTACTCTTCATGTGGAGATATTAATGAAAGGAGGTACCTACTATTGTAGATGATATTGTTTATATGAATTAAAAGCCAAAACCATGCTTTTCCATACAAGAAGATGGACCTACCAACAAATAATGAGTACGCGAAATATTGTTTACATTAAGCAATTATTTCAAAAAATAAGAAATAAAAATTATTCCCCTAGCCCAGTTTTGTAAACGATTATGCTTGTGGTTATTAATCTTCATCTACTTAGTGTTAGATCTGTATTTACGCTTCATTACTACAAATACACTAGAACATCCTCAGTAGTTGAGGAGTGAAATGTGCTTCCAACTTCGGCCTCGTCATCATTTTTTTTATGCGCCCTGCGATGGACAAGGTGGGAGGAGGTGAATACTACATCGTATGAATAACTCAAGCTGTTGAGATAGACTATGTCAGACTCCTACTGACTAAACACCCCCTGGGATTGCCTATAGCCTTGCAAAGGCTGCGTAGGCTGACGGAACGGTCGCATCACGGGGAGGGAGGCGACGTTGGCGTTACTCAATTAGAGTGCACGCCGTGGAGAAGTCAGCGCGCCCCTCAGTCTGCAGTGACGTTGCCTATGTCGGCTGACTTAACTGAGGGACGGCGTGTCCTGTGCCGCTAGTAGGCAATTCAGGTCTCGTGATAGTTGATCTGAGGGGGATCGGATGACAGGCCGTGGTTCGGTTTACGGAAATGGGTGAAGGATCGTCATCACCTAGTATCGTGTGCTCTTGACCTCTGAAGAACCTTTGCATCTTTTTTTATAAATTCTTCTTTGGGTAAGCCTTCGTAGAATAATAATACAAACTATTTTCAATTCTCTTTTTAGTTTTAAGTTAGTTAAGAAATGGCAAAGCTTTTACTGGATATATTTTTTGCCTGTATACTCGTACGTAGAGTGCACATCGATGTCGTGATTGGACAAATGCGGCGGTTTAATCAACGACTTAGCAGCATTCTCCGTCGCGGAGGTATCTCACGGACTGCCAGGAATTAGTGCCTTTTTCGTAACGAGTAGATTGGAATTTACGAAGAACTGTAACATTATAACGTTTTTATACTAACATGGTCAATTACATTAGAGTAATTTGCAACAGGTTTCTTACCATGTCTACCTTCACCTTTAAATTATCATATGAGTATTTTTTTTAAATTCACCTCTTGAGTCTTATATTTAGTAATATCTTCGTTTTCTCTATTTATCGAACACTTTTTTTTAAATACAGCAGATTAGTTGGCGGTTGCCACAGTAAAACCTTCACCTAACATAGTTTATGAGTTACCTAAAATTGAGGGATTATCAATAAAACTGGGCACAAGACTTTCGTTGGTCAACACTGGTATTAGAATGATTTGTAGTAGCCATCCGAATTCGTTATGAAATATGGTAAATTACTTACGAGACATCAGTACAAACAAAACAATTCAAAAACGTAATTATCGTTAATACCCTGATAATGTCAGCATTCGGAAACGTCGGTCGCGCCTCCACAGCGCAGGGATTAAGAAATGGATGGTACGGCTCGCAATCAAAATCCTCGCGTGGAACGCTCACCTATAATTATTCAGATAGTGGGTACCCCAAGGTAATCTGCCCATAAACTAAGCTGTAACACCGCAAATAAGACGTTCCACGTTATCTGATTACCACACAGTAATGTTGCTCAAAACACAATAATAACATTGTTACTGCTAAACTTTGTAATGGCCGTACAATCTCAGCCTTATTGCCCTGTTATCAAACACGGCTTTGCACCATAAACGTGTGTCCTACAAAATAATTAGTGTAGCAATTATTCGCAGGTCGCGTTAGCACGGCGCGGCGCGGGCGGGGCGGAGGCGTGACGGGGGCGTGACGACATGAGATATTCGTGCGATTAGCGCCGTGTGCGCTGGTCGGTGAGATATGGCAACGCTTTTTGCGGACCTAGGGGACCGTTGGACCTGGATTAGTTGGTCGAAAAAGCACCAAGATTTTCGGCCATTTACTTGGGGTTTCGTTTTCATGTCAATGGGTGCGAATGGATAAACAAGTTCGCCATGCATCTGTGAGGCACTGAAATGCCGGAAGAAAGAAAAGGCAAGCAAGCTGGAACACTCGCACACTATATTTGTGATGCAGAAATCTCTTCTGTGATGCAGACTCTATACGAAAGTATTAGGTGGGTTACCATGAGCTCTTATAGCAGTATTGTAGCTGTTTTGTTGAGGTTGTTAAAACGAGACGCAAGTAGCAGCGCATATACACCCATCCCAACCATCATATAGGGAGCACTGGCCATGAACCACCACGTGGGTTCAGTGCGCATGAACCACCACGTGGGTTCAGTGCGGATTGATAACGAAACGACTGCTAATGTGCCTTCCGAAGCATGGAGGAGCTCGAGATGGTAAATTTCTGGTCACCCATCCGATGACCGGCCTTTACGAAAGTTGCCTTAGCAATCGCAGACTGCACCCAACCCCAACCCCAAACCCGAGCGCGCATATTTAATGGTATTATTAAAGTAGAAATAAAAATAACCATCCCCCATACCCGTAGATCTTCAAGCGGAAATCTTAAAGCAGCCTCTTGTATATTGTTATGAAAGCGTTATTAGCAATTGGGCGCGAGGCCAAATTGGCCCCGGGCTTTATCACCCGCGAGGCTGGCCTTTGTCAGGCCGCAGGCCGGCGGAACAGCGCTCGTAATCTGTTTCTATTTTTAAATAAGGTTTAGTCAAAATAATTAAGTTTTCAAATTACATGGTTAAAATTTTTGAGGAGCTGATTGGCGCGTTTAAGCAGCGTTTGAATTGTCGGGTCCCTGAAAAGACATTGTTACCCTATTAACATTCCAGTAATGGGCTAAGGCCTTCCTTTTTTCCGTAGATTTATGCAATATTATGGAAAATTTCAATTAGCATAAATTTTAACTGAGCAAACGTTTAATTCAAATACAGTCTGTCTTTCATCCTATTGGTTTATATAGTACTAGGTGACCCGGCGGGCTTCGTACCGCTTTGACAGTTTCCATCATTGAGTTTAAATACCTATAGATAAATCAATGGTTTCCATGACAACAAAATAAACAAATCATTTTGTATTGGGAAATTAAATTGTCGTTTTTAGTATTTTATATCATATCATATCATATATTTTAATATAGCCTATGTTATTCAGCGCTAATGTAGCATTCTAATGGTGAAAGATTTTTTTTAAATCGGTCCATTAGTTTTTGAGTTTATTCGTTGCAAACATACATACATACATACAAAAATACAAAGGTTTTTTCTTTATACTATTAGTATAGATTAAACTTTAAACCTTGTGCCGTAATACACTTTAAACCCGTAATGTATATACTTATAGAGCTTATTAACATGCTGCCTCAATTAGAAAAGAACTGAAGACATTTTATACTATATGATTAAATTAGAAGAAATCTCGACCTCGTCAGCGGACATGTTAATCCTTTGTTATCGTATCCTGTCGACAATGCATCGGCAGCTCCCTGGATGCTGCAGGTGTCCATGGGCGGAGAAAACCAGGTGGTTCGCCTGCTCGTTTGCCATTTTGTTTAAAAAATATATTTACAAAAAAGTAGGTACATTTAACTTTAATCATTAAAGTGTTTTATGTTACTTATGTGCATATAAAGAGGCCTATGTTATATAGGGTGATGATAATGTACAATTTCCTTTGTGGGAAAGTCTGAGTCCCAGCCAGTGTGGTAAGAATCCCGCTAAAAACCATCTTCATTACTACCCCAAACCTATTTCTGCCGTCGAGCAGCAGTTTTGAAACAATTTTCATTCTTATTTGAAGAGTATGTATTCAAGTTGGCAACGCGCATTCGTATCGAACTCAATATTGAAATTGAGTCAGTTGTCAGTCAGTCTCCCTTCCTTCACAGTACGACGCGTGTTGATCTTCGGCGTCACTGTTTTTTTTTTTTTTTTTTTTTTTTTTCGACTGGCAACACTGTCCGGTTAAGTTGTCAAAATAGTTGGCTCCTATTATAAATTAGATATAAATTGTTTTTATGCTTATTTATTGCTAAATTTGTAATTAGTGATTAAAAGAAGTGTCAAATAACATCTACTAGTGTTTTCTCTGACAAATATTGTGTAGTTTTTAAATTATTTAGTAATGTAATTTTCCAACTGTCATCGCCAGCCGACTGTTAGAACAAATTTTACAAAAAGTTGTTAAAGTAACTACTTTGCCGTGGACTGCAGCAACATAAACCGGGGGAGTATTGTTTTCATTCCATTTATTATAGATACTAGTAACCTAAATGTATATGTTTACTAAATACTTTATTCAAATTGTAAGTGTCAATGTAATAGCCCAATTTATTGTTATTTTTCTACTTTGTAATTAAGTAGATCAAAGGATTTGCATCTAATCTGCAAAAGTAACTTTGGCATTTCAGTACTATAATTTAATAAAGGTTTACTGTACTGTACTAATCAGTATCAACTGCATAGTAGCCTGCTTATTGGTTTTAGTATTTGTTCCTTTAACCTGTGTCTGTAGTTGTAGGTACCAATAATATACAGAATCTTAATTAGATTTATTTAAAGATAAGAAGTAATTTATAATTACACAGCAGTCTGCTCTTAACACCATTTGTTTGTGTGACATATCTACCCCCACTAGTTAAAATTAAAATTAAAATTTATATATACTCTTTATTAGCTGTACATTAAAAGTAAATAAACAAATACACTTGCTATAAATAAGATCTTAATCATATTTTTTTACAAATTTCAGGTATATAAATAAAGCCAAACTCAATATGCTGACCCGTAAGGCTGCTACACAAAGTACTGAGCTCAAGCTTAGACAGGCACTACATGAGTTAAAAGCGTCACAAGAATCATGCAATCAGCTGCTACGGGAGAGAGACGAGAGTGAGATGGAAATAAAGTCCATGATTGACAGAAACTCACATCTCAAAAGTGAATTAGGCCAACTACATATTCAACACCAGGATGTGCTTCATCAGCGTGACCAACTTCAAGATGTGATCTCCACCTTTGAACAGCAATACAACACCTACGAGAGGGCACTGGACCGCATCACTGAGTTGGAAAGAGACCTTAGTGCAGCCAATCACCAGATTTCTCAACTTGTTGAGTCGCAGAAACAGTATGAAGTGGATCAGACACAATCATTATTTGATGAGCTTATAGCATCACCTGGAGGAATACCAGTACAGGAATTTCCGCAAACCAACCAAAAAACTAGTATAAGCAAAATTAAAATTAAAAAGTATGTAAAAATTAATAAATTTATAAGGAAAACTGAAAAGTTGATAAAGAAAAACAACTGTTTTTATAAAAACATTGCTCTTAGAAAGGAACGTATTAGCCTTATTGATTCCTTAGATATATATAACTGTAAATTGGTGGAAAGTAGGCAAATGTATGACCGAGACACTAAACAATTGCAAACTGATATCCAACGGTTACACGAGTCACTTGACATAATGACCAAGAAATATTCAATATCCCAAAAACAGATTGAGGAACATATCAAATCAGCCACAGAGTTAGTAGATCTATGCAAGTACAATGCTGATCGGTACAACTCATTAGTTAATAATGAAATTAACATAAACAAAGAGACTTCATCGCTGAACTCTAATATTCAGATAAAGTCACAAAACTTATCTGTTTTGGTTCCCGGTCCTACCTCGGCCTCTCCTCAAACAATTCATAAACCTAATGTAACTAAATTAGTAAGAAAAACAGTTATGTACTCAGATAAACTTGGTCAGGGCTTAGGGTGGCTTATGAATGCAAATCTTAACCATTCAATGACCAATATTTGTACTCCAGGTCAATCATTTAATGCTATAGTAAATAATATATCACAGGATTCACTGAATAGTTCCACAAATGTTATTGTATTGTGTGGTGACAGTTCACATACTAGAAAACGTGACATTATAAATAATTTTAATATTTTGATAAAACTGCAATCAGATACAAATTGCAGGTTAATAGTTAGCGCTTTTCCCTATTGTACAAATTTAACCTGGGAACAAAATAAGCGCATTTATGACTTAAATTTATTACTATTTAATTTGATTTGTCGTCATAGTGACACTATCTTATATTTCGATATTAATAAATTTATTAATAACTTTACTTTGACGTCAGATACTATGTATCTTTCTAAGAAATGTAGGACTCAGATAGCTAATTTGTTAGCTTTTAATATACATGATACAGTTATATGTGGTATAACTAAGTCTTTTCATTATAATAACTTAATCATTAGTAGTTCTACTAATGCAACTTTTACAACTAGTAATAAGGTTACAACCTCAGATTTAAACTGAGGTCTAAGACAAAAGCTAAGCCCACATCCATTACTATTATACATCAAAATATTCAGGGTTTGGCTGGCAAGGACTTAGAATTAGAATTGTTAGCAAAAAGTCAGGTAATTCATGTATTTTGTATAACGGAGCATTGGTTAAGAAGTCATGACACATCGTTCCATGTGAATAATTTCCAACAAGCAAGCGCGTACGTGCGAAGCTCAGCTATTCATGGCGGTTCTCTAATATTAGTAAGAAACAATATCAAATACAAAAATCGCAACGATATTGTAGACCTATCAGTGGAGCGTAACATTGAACTATCGTGTGTGGAGTTCAATAGTTTTGTAATAGTATGTGTATACCGACCCCCATCGGGCAATTTCAATATTTTTGAATCAGTAATGGAAGACGTACTTAGAAAATTAAAATTAAAAAAGAAATTTGTTTTAGTATGTGGAGATTTTAATATAAATATTTTAGAAAACACTTCAACGAGTGTTCGTCTTCTTGCCTTATTTAAATGTTTTAATCTTTTAAATTTATTTCTCGAACCCACTAGAATAACTTCACATTCTGCCACTTGTCTCGATAATATTTTTACAGACTATGACCCTGTTTCTAAGTCACTCATTAGTAATCTTACGTCTGACCATTGCGGTTTGAAGGTGACCTATGATTTTGATAATAGGGATGAACCAAAAATAGTGAACTGTAAACCAGTTACAAAAGAGCGAGTGGAGTGTTTCAAAAATAGTATAGCTTGTAAAATTGATGCATTACCCTTTGTACAAGATGATCCAGATGTACTTTACAGTAATCTATTTAACTTAATCAAGACCGAATACAACCAGGTGTTTACACCAAAAACAATAAAAATTACTCATAAACTTAAGTTCTGTGACTGGGCCACGACTGGTATATATAAAAGTAGAAATAAATTGTATGAGCTATATAGTTTAAAACAATATAACCAAAATGTTAATTTTACGGAATATGTAAAGAATTATTCGAAAATGTTTAAGAAAGTGTGCATAGTAGCAAAATCTAATTACATTAAAGAAAAAATTAAAAAGTCTAACAATAAAATTAAAGCCACTTGGGATATTATAAACCGTGAAACAGGTAAATTTAAACCACGGGATAATACTTTCACTTTAAAAGTAAACGACAACTTAGTTAATTCAGATGCACAAATTGCTAATATTTTTGATGATTTTTTTGTAAATATACCTGTAATAACAACGTCAAATTTAGATTCATCACCAGAAGCTGCACAAACTTTACTCAAAAAATATGTACCAAAATGTAATCTTTCCTTTCAATTTAAATACATTGATTCAATTAATATTATTAAAACATTCAAATCACTTAAAATGAAAAACACGAGTGATTTATGGGGTATATCTATTAAAGTAATTAAGGATATTATTCATTCTATTGCACCGTATCTTGCTGAAATTTTTAATAACTGTGTCGATAAAGGAATCTTTCCTGATCTTATGAAGTTTAGTAAAGTTATACCTTTATTTAAATCAGGAAACAAAGAAGACCCCAGTAACTATCGGCCCATTTCAATATTACCAGCGCTAAGTAAAATCTATGAAAAAATTATACTCGAACAGTTGATGACATATTTTAACACAAACAACCTTTTACATAGTAAGCAATATGGCTTTACTAAGGGTCGTTCTACTACTGATGCAGGTGTTGCTCTAATAAAACATATATTTGATGCCTGGGAGAAGTCTCAAAACGCTCTTGGAGTTTTTTGCGACTTGTCCAAGGCTTTCGATTGCGTTGAGCACCGGACTCTGGTGATGAAGCTACATTATTACGGTCTTAAAGATTTTGCTCTAAATTTAATACAGTCATATCTTAGCGCTAGAACACAAACTGTCGATATAAATGGTACTAAATCATCTGGTTCTCATGTAAAAATGGGAGTTCCACAAGGGTCGATACTTGGTCCTTTTCTATTCTTGATTTATGTTAATGACTTGCCATTCTTTGTAGAGAACTTCTGTGAAATTGTATTATTTGCAGATGATACTTCACTCATTTTTAATGTAACTAGGTGTAGAACTAATTATGAAAATGTAAATAAAGCTCTTTCAGAGGTACTCCGTTGGTTTACTATTAATAATTTACAGCTTAACGCTAAGAAAACAAAATGTATTAAATTTATTTTACCAAATGTCAGAAATGAACCAACTGATATTAGAATAAACGGTGATCAATTAGAATTGGTAGATTCTACAGTCTTTTTAGGCATAACCCTTGACTCAAAACTTCAATGGAATCCTCATATGTCGAAATTGGCCGGTAAACTCAGTTCTGCTGCTTATGCCATTAGAAAAATTAGGCAGTTAACAGACGTTGAAACTGCTAGAACAGTTTATTTTAGTTATTTTCATAGTATCATGTCGTATGGCGTCCTACTGTGGGGAACAGCGGCTGATATTGAAACTATATTCATTCTACAGAAACGAGCGATAAGAACAATCTATAAACTAGGATCACGAACTTCCTTAAGAAATCTTTTTAGGGAGATTGGTGTCCTGACAGTTGCATCTCAATATATTTATAATTGTATAGTTTTTGTACGTTGCAATATCAACTCCTTCACTAAACATGGTGACGTACACAATTTCAATACTAGAAATAAGACAAAACTTGTAATGCCACTGTTCAGGTTACAAAAGGTTCTTGGTTCTTTCTTGGGGCAAGGTATACACTATTACAATAAAATACCAAGTACTGTACTAGATTTACCTTTAGATAAGTTTAAAAAACATGTGAAATCTTTATTACTCATAAAAGGTTATTATACAGTAAAAGAATATTTAGATGATAAAACAGCCTGGTTATAATAAAAACACATTATACTCTATTTGAATCATCATAATAAAATTAATTTATATAATTTTTATACTGATATGATAGCCTTTATCAACAGTGTCCTACAGATAACAAACAGCGTTGCGTTAAATAGATCACTAAGTTTTTATTTAGAGTATCTTGAGTGTGTCATGCTCTCTTTACTGTCTCTGCGGTGGTGGCGTGTGCGTCGGGTCGTTACGTTCCCTAAAATATGGTTGAGTGAAGCGATGGCTGATTCATATGTCATACTCGTGAACGGGTGCCGCCTGTGGAGGCTGGTCTGCTCACGCATACTTATCTTATTTTTAGTATTATTCACTATAATTTGACTTTGTTTTTCTTAAACAATTTTTTACTTTTACGATAGTACTGTAGTGGTACTGTATGACATTGTGGAAATTGCAACTGTTACCTGATGCAAATTTGTTAACGTATATTTTTTATTTTGTGTTTTTTTTTTTTACATGTTGTGGTTGTCTTTTTTGTGTTTATTGTAATGGAAAGTGTCCTGCTATGATAGGGCATTTTCCAATATTTTTGACGCTGTAAGGGAGAAAAGAGCTGGACACTTGCTGAGTTTCTTGCCGGTTCTTCTCAGTACAAGATCTCCCGCCCAGAGTAGACTTACGAACCGTTGGCATAGTGACATTCATAAGAGCTACTTGTAGCCTAAACTGAATAAATGTTTTTGAATTTTGAATTTTGAATTTTGAATTTTGAATTTTGAACTGATTTACTGTGCCAACTATTTTGTTGAACAAAGAAATTTGGTGAATCATTTCTATGTCGCACTACCCAAATACGGAGTTCCCGAAATACCTAAAGAAATAAAACAATTAGCTAGTTAGAATCTCAGTTTTTAAAGCAGACCACCCACTGCTAGGAATGAAAGATGATGAATTAATGTGTAGTATGCGGAATAAAAGTACGAGAAGAATAAAAGAGAGAACTAGAATGACAGAGAATTGTAAAAATAAGATCTCCGATAATGTTGGAGGCAGTAGCATAAAAAAAAAGAAAAAAAAACGGAATTCCTTTCCAGCACTTGTCGTGTTGTCTCCTTCCTAGAACATGGGGTTCTTTAAATAAAGTGTGAAGAAGCTTGCGGGTCGCTAAGGTTGGACGATAATAGTAAATAATTCTGTTTACCATTTTAAAAAAGTTAGAAAGTCTAAAACACCGTCACAGAGAATGAGATTCATAAGAGCTGACAGTTTGTTAGACGGGCGGGCGGATGAAATGTTTTTAACATTTCCAAGCAGCAATTTGCAGGGAAAAAAAATTAACTGCTCCACGACAACTATTCCAACTTCACGAATTCTCATAACTGTAGTGAATTGCTGGGACAGTTCGCAGCGAGTCCACAAACCGCGCTCGGGTCTGGCTGTTGATCGCGCGCCGTAGCCTACGTGAAGCCAGTATCACCATTGAATAAATGAATTAACGAAAAAAAATATTTGACACAATGTATTACTTTAATCACTTAAGTCAAAGTCAATGTAATTTTTTTTTTCTATTCAATTAATCTTGAGAAAAGTGTTCGTCGTCGTCCACACATTTTTTACTACCCATTCAGGACGTCTATTTTTTAGCTGTGAAGAAAAATGGGCGCAAGAAAACCCACACGAATTTTACAAAAAAAAAAGTATGTCGTTACCAACCAATAGAAAGTCAAATAGGTCACCCATCTAATTGTTTTTTAACTAAGTATGTATATACTTTTTATATCAGAAAGTATTGTGCGATTCAATTAATGAAAATGAGGCACACTAAGCCGTTGGATTTTATTGTTTTCGTAAGATATCAGTTATACCTACTAACATCATGTGCTTAAAAAGAGCTTAAACGTTCATTATCTGTTGCACATTATTGACACCGGTTGTAAAAATATTGAAAAAACAATTAAAACATAGTTTAATTTAATGAAAGAAAAACTAGAACACATAGTAATACTTAGGGCGGATTTCACCAAGGTAGTAGGTATAAGTCTTATTCCGAGAGTAAATCGCTAATTACTCGAGAGTAAACGAACTTTTCATTTCACCAACGTTTAACCCAAGGATAAATTTGCTATAATAGAGTAACTTCTTATACCGCCGATTTCGGCCGAGTAAGCTGTTATCGTAGATTAGGTTGCGTCACAATAACTGACACGGACAAATTTTATAGATAACCTAACAAAATGTCGTTACGTTTGAATCATTTGAACTACGACTAATGACGATGAGCTTCTTTTGGCCCTCGCCCAACATGGTTTAAAGAAAGGACATAGTACTTTGAAGATAACGACGACTACGACTTCGCCATATAAGATTCCGTTTTTCAAAAGCGTCTGTTTACTTAGAATATTAATCTAAGTCTGTTTATAATTTGCTGACAAAAATTTAGCATCATCTGGAGTATGTAACAAATAGGTAGGTGAATTGTATGCGCTCGTTGTATTTACGTATGTACGTACCAGCAGGTAGATGTTAAAGAATTATGCTATTCATGACTTCTTATTGCTTTAGGTACAATATCCTCTGTTAACAAACAATCAACTTATCAGAATATTTGAAGTTATTCAAAACGGCAAGCAGACATATTACCCTGTCTTATTAAAAATACACAGCGCCATTGCTTAGGCATGGTATGAATGTATTTTTATGCTTGGTGGTTAATATTTTCGTTCGTTTCATTCGTTCATCATCACGGAGTAACTATGCGAGAGTAACTTACCCATAGATTAATCTGGTGAAATGAAACCAAAGTTAGCCGTAGTTTAAGTCATAAGAGTAGGTAAAGTTATACTTGGATAGCTATTGTCGTATTAATTGGATGTTGGTGAAATTCCGCCCCCGCTGTCTGGTGATCAACAATAGTAAAGGAATCTATTTTTAAGTCGGCTCATCTACAAATAGATAAAGGTCAGCTTAATTTAGGCTAATTGGGTTGTAGTGGCCGTAACATTTCCCTTTGCGTAGAAAAACAAATGTAAGTATTATAACTATTTCAGTATAGGAGTTCGCATAGTTTGGATGTTTGGAAGGCGTTCATTTTAGTTTCAAATACTAAGGCTTGTTTCACACTCACCACAATCACACCACACCGTCGCGACAAAAGGTGGTCAAGCTGTGATGTGCTGTTATGTGTGAATAGTGTCGCTGCGGCTTCTAGCGGCTGCGTTGTGTTACCCAAAAAATGTTTATGATATGGCCGGCCGCTAGTTCGCGGTGTCGCTGGTGGTTACGATGTAGTCGGTATCAAACACGCGGTCAATAATGACAAGAAAAAGTAGCACGTGTGAATTCAACTATTAATTTTCATACAAATCAGCGCCCGTCCACGTGTTGTGGTGTGGATATGGTTGTGGTACGTGTGAAAAAAGCCTTACCTACCCATTTACTAAAAAACAGTGTTTAAAGATAATTCAAGTTGAACAATGTCTAAATACGTGTTTAAAATATTGTGTCTCTGTCTAAAAGTAATAGCTAGAAAGTGACAGCATCTGTTTTAAGCAGCGTCAAACTTTATCCATCGTTTTGTAGTAAAGGAGTTACGGTGTAAGTTTTGTTAACTTAGCTTTTAGTGTCAACATTTTTAAACTTTGACTACTTATTTCTCGTTTAATGCGTTTTTTTTGTTAAAAGGAAGCAAACGAGCAGACGGGTTACCTGATGGAAAGTCACCGTCACCACTGCCCATGGACACCCGCAAAACCAAAGTAATCGCGGATGCGTTGCCGGCCTTGAGGAAGGAGTTGGATCTTGAGGAGGGAGTAAGAATAGCGCATAATAAAGTAATTATAATAAAAAGTAGATCGTGGAAATCTGTAAAGGAGGATATCTCTAGAACTTACGACCAATATGTAAAGTATTACTTTCGCGTCGCGTAGTGTGGGCCAGGCCTCCAACAAGGTAGACCGACGATCTGGTGAAGGTCGCGGGAAGCCGCTGGATGCGAGCAGCACAAAACCGGTCGTTGTGGAGATCCTTAGGAGGCCTTTGTCCAGCGGTGGAAGTCTTTTGACTGAGATGATGATGATGATGATGATGATGATGGAAGACTTGGGAATACCTACCATTGGCTTTTTTAGTTCTTTGTCGAAGGATACGTAATGTAATAATGACTTTTTCATCCCCCCATCTCGGAAAGAGTATTTTTACTCTTCGATATCTGAGCGCAAAAGCCGTTTTTATCCGCTAGAGGATAAAGTAAAATTGAATTTAGAACATCGTGTGCACTAAGTTTGTGAATTCAAAACATCATCAAACCTATTTACTTCTACCTCCATGGTGCCGAATTTTCAGTACTGTAGCAACCGGGACTCCTTGCTCGGGCATACTTACTGGCAGCCGCTGTGGCCTGAATTCAAACGTAGTAGAAGAAAAAGGGATGGAAGAAAAAAGAAGAACATCGCGGACTCGGTGACGGGCCGCGACGACGATTTGATTGTTATGATTTCATGTTGAAAGCAATATAGATATTTAAAGCTTTTAAAGTGTTATTATTCGATACAACCCCCGGTACCTTAAGTAACGACCCAGCGGGGTGTTACAGTACACAAGTCACTAACACCAACATTACAGTACCTAACAAAAATATTACACTCAACTTAAGGGGGTGCCGCGCGGAATTTCGAAAATTTACGTGTTTTTAAGTCACTGGTGCTAGGCGCTGAATAGATCATATACATTAAAAGGCCTAGTGTAGGTTAGCTTTATCCTTTCACAAGGCCATGGTTGTCTTGGAATTTGAAACAAATACCCAGAAACTGCATAAACAGTACGTAAAAGTAATGATATCCACAAACTTATTTCTTCAGAAACTTTGGAAATATAGCACAATTGAAACAATGATCCGACATCGAAATGTTTGTATTGATATTCCACAGGCCACTGTTGTCTTATTTTTCAATTAAAAAATATAAATATGAAAATAGTAAGACTTCTATTATTTTTTACCCAAACGCCTATGATTTTACGAAAGTAAACATTGCTCTAATTAAATCACCAGCCTACTCTGTACAGATATTAGTGTGCGTGCGTATTTGTAGTCGTGCGCCGTTGTCATACCACTGCCACGCGCTACTCGCTCTCTATCATAAAGAAACTTGAAACTCGCAGTTTTGCGTCCGCGCTGCACCCCCTTAATTAACTGTAGCAACGTTACTTTCAATTTTTCTTAATTATACTTAAGTATTATTTGTTACAACTTAAAGATTATTCTGTAATACTTACCTATCATAATGTAGTAGTTAATACCTAAATTGTAATAAAAGTAACTTGTGATTGTAAATGTTATTTTTTGCATTTAGTCATTTCCTCGCTGAGGTGGGATGAAAAGTTACGTGTTGCACTCGAGTGCAAAGATTTTTCACCTGGTGCTCTTTTGATTCCCTCGCTAACGCTCAGGATTCTAATTTTTGAATCACTCGCTGCGCTCGTGATTCAATTTTAGAATCCTTCGCTTGCTCGGTCATCAAAATTGAGCACGCGGTTAAAAAGCAACTTTGCACTCTTGTATAACAAATAACTATTGTGGCCCAATGCCCAAATTTCACGTGGCTAACGCCGGGGTTGAAATGTTCCTGGATGACAACTAAAAAGCAGTATTCAATATTTACAAATATTTATAAATATACAGTGAACAAATTAAATGCCTACCCGACCCAGCCAGGAATCGAACCTGGGTCTTCCGCAATCCGGGTGACTGCACTGACCATTATACTACCGGGAAGGCTGACGTAAGCACTGAATTTTTCACACTGCTTTTTAATTTTTGAGTGCTTTTTAGCGGCACAGTGCCATCTATCCAACGGTTATTGCAACCGATAGCTACGCATTTTTTACACTGTATTTTATAAATATTTTATTCAGCTTCAGTGCAGCACAAAAAAAAAGTAAAAATTAAGCAGTATTCAGTTAGTCTTTATTCAAATGTAGGTAAAGTCGAAAATCTGTTGCAGTCCCCTATTTTAATGAGTACAGCCCGTACACAAGTGGCATAACGCTAATAGAATAGAAATAAAATATAATGATTATTGTATGGGATTGACATAAGTCAACCCGATACGTATTAATGACGTTTATGTCAATCCCATTCAATAATCATTCTATAGGGCCCGCGTGGTGGTTTACGGCCCGTTCTCCTTATCCATTCATAGGGAAGGCTCGTGCCCCAGCAGTGGGACATAAAATGAGCTGATGATGACAGGAAAATAATGTCGATTATTGGTTCCTGGCGGACACTGGTTCCACTACTCTAGTAGGTATAAAAAGTGATATGACAGTGATATGATAGTGATAAGTATAACTGACAGCTAATGTATGAAATCCAGCTGTGCTGCAGTGCTGTATTCGCGCAGTCTGTGGCGCCGTTCGTCCTTGGCGCGGCCCGTAAAGTCCACTCATATGGCTCCCAAACTAGTTACGTATGCGTTCGGCTGAATAACGGCTGCGGCTGTCTCCATTCAAATTGTCACATTCTCGATGGAATTGTCACATATGTTTTTAGGTGTGCATGAGTCTCCATTTTGCAAGCTCCTTGCAAAGACAATTAAGTAATTTTATTATATAGTGGTTAGGAATAATTACTTAACCACTTACTTACTTTTTAGGGTTTTATAAAACTAATGTTTACTTTTTGGATCAATTTGAGCTCAGACCTTCCTACATCAATATAGGGAGATTGGGCCATGACACACCATACTGGCCTTATGCAGGTTTGTTTATACTTTGGTACACACATCAGCACATCAGACTACCACAACTGTCAAATTTCGTCAATAGAGTTTGAACTTTATGTCTTAGGTCAATGGTTGAAAATTGATTAAACAAATTTGGCAGTTTTGGTTAGATTGAGGTACAAATCTACCATGCACAGTGTTAGGATAAGGATAATGTCTAAATAAGATCATTCACAAATGTTTTTGTTTTGTTTATATTATTTTAACGCAAATTTTGTTGCGAGGTAAATTAGAAAAACACAAATGTTGAAAAAATTTCCACGAGCAGGATTTGAACCTGCACCCTTCTGACATACCGGGTCAGGTGCTCTCCCAATATTGACCTATCGTGGTTCTAACCAGCCCGCCGAAATTATTCAACAAAACAAAAACATTTTATAAATAGCTTGCCTACTTCTTAACTGATCTTTAGTGTTTGTAAAAATATTATGATCGGATGTTAACGACGGTAGTTGTTGACATTGACTGGGCGCCTTTGGCTTTCAAAGTAAAAAGTGTTAAATAATTTCGCCGGGCTGGTTAGAACCACGATAGCACAATAGGGAGAGCACCTGACCCGGTATGTCAGAAGGGTGCAGGTTCAAATCCTACTCGTGGATTTTTTTAACATTTGTGTTTTTATAAGATCACTCAAGATCGAGGAGCTCGATGGCGCAGTGGTTAACGCGCTCGGTCTGCGATTGCCGAGGTTAAGCAACTTTCACAGAGGCCGGTCATCGGATAGGTGACCAAAAATTTTACAATCTCTAGCTCCTCCGTGCTTTGGAAGGCACGTAAAGCCGTTGGCTTCATTAGCAGTCGTTGACAACCACTAACCCGCACTGGGCCCGCGTGGTGGTTTATGGCCCGTTCTCCCTATCCAACCATAGGGAAGGCTCGTGCCTCAGCAGTGGGGACATAAAATGAGCTGATGATGATGATGAAGATCACTCATTCTATAAGTATAAATTTCACCAAATTTGTAATACTAGATAGAAGGTTGTAGGATTCTGGCAAAATATATATATGTGAGGAAGATTTCTACTCTTTTCTAGCGTCAAGCATCTGTATTGCTATAGTTGAATGGTGACTCATTTGATCCAATGATAAAACGAATGAAAAGCGAATAATAATTTCATCTAAGTTTTACTCGCATTCAAATACTACTTCCTTATAATTATAACTGCATTTCATAGAATATGAATTTCTAGGGAATCTCAAAGTAGGTACAATAAAGCAAAATCTGCAAAGCAGTTATAACGTGCTCCAGAAATAATATTAAATGTGGCAGTTCTGCGAATGGAAAAGCGTCAGGAGAGTCTTTACTTATTCCCATTTCAATGTCGGCTCCTTTAAAAAGGTATAAGTTTACTTGATAGCATCCTTTGACGTTTGCAGCACCACACTGCTATCATGAGGGTTCGATACTTCGTATTAGTAAAACTAACTGTATTTTATTGTATTTAAAAAATGGTTACCTTACTCGTAAGCACAGTGCCATCATCTAACCTAATGCTAAGTCATGATAAGGTCAGGTCGTTACGTTCCCTAAAATATGGTTGAGCGAAGCGATGGACACTTGCTGAGTTTCTTGCCGGTTCTTCTCAGTACAAGATTCCGGCCCAGAGTAGACTTATGAACCGATGGCATAGTGGCACAAGAGCTACTTGTAGCCTAAACTGAATAAATGGTTTTGAAATTTTGAATTTTGAATTTTGGCCACTGGCCACTGGTGGAAGCGCACTTCACCCGGAATCCTCAACTACTGAGGCACTGGCTATCTTATCTCTAGCTGCCGGAACACAACAATGCTACAAACATTGATGTTCTGTTATGTTTATCACATCATTCATTTACGTGACTGTCTTGATGTTACTGAACCGATGGAACCGTGCTTCGGAAGGTACGTAAAGCCGTTGGCCCCGGCTGAATTAACAACCACACTGAGACCGCATGGTGGTTTATGGCACGTTCTCGTAGGGATAAGTCTCGTGCCCAAACTTTAGAGATATACAATGAGCTGATGAAAGTGATATAACCGGTAAACGAGCGTACCAGCCCGCCTGATGGAAAGCAGCCACCGCATCGCACAGAGTAGACGCGCGCTACATTACGGGATTCCTCCTTGAAGCTTCAGTTGTCAGATATTCATGCACTATATTTTCACTGGACCTTTTAAACCAGAACACAAGCTATGCAATAGAAAAATATGTTAAATTAGAGACCACCCTACCAAGCCATTCAGTGGTACTCCGGCAAAAATCCTACCACCTAGGATATATACTGTTTCTACGGTATAAAATAATGTTATTAGCCTTTATTACCTACCTTATTTATAAATAACTATACCTACCATTTATATTGCTATTTAAATACATATGGGATAAATAGATCAGTTAAAAACTATTATTACTTTACGAACTTTTACGATTTTTTAGAGTAGGTAATCAAATCGCGCAGTTAGCGCCCTTTTAAATGCACCAGGGAGATCTGTATCGCAAGTTTAATAAACCAGGAGAATCGCAGTCGCACTTTAATTTAATCGTAGTCTATTGGATGAAGAGCTCTAACAACACTTGAACATGAAAATTTCATTTTCAAGCAGTCCAATGACATCGATGTATCTAAAGCACTGAGGCACGTTTATTATTCAAATTTTCAGCACAAACTCTGTGATAGTTATTTATGTTTTAATAATAGCGAGATCAAAGAAACAGACGGCCCATTGAAAGCTTTTCGAGCAATATTTTTCGATGTCCAATGTTTTCAACCTTTAAGTACTTAATGTAAAATTCTAGATTCTTATTAATGATTGCTGTCCCACCTACTTAGTCTGTTTTTGCTTGTTTTAAATTTTTCATAAAATAATATCAATTAATTAATAACCATCATAAGGGTCGTTTAACAATCTAAATGCTAACTTCTTTTTTTCTAATGTAATGGATTCTATTGCGGTGGATATGTATTGTTAGAAATTAAAGTAACGCTTTTCCTTTATATTGTATGTATGTGTTTAAAGTTGCCTGTAGGAATAGTTCACACAGTCTGACTTAGTTTCTAATTTCTAAGTACTGTTTTGTTATGCTGTTGATGGTCTTTAAAATATATCGCTTACCATCAAGCGAGATCGCAGTCAAATATTTGCCAACAAAAAAAAAAGTTTCATGAGTATTTGAATGGTGATGACTTCTGCTAGTCTGCAGGTGAATGCGTAATATAACAATTTTCAAAGAGTATTGACTTTGACTATTAATCTTTCAAAATCTAAAGATTTTACATACTTATTTCAAGACCTGTGTCATTGGTGCTAAGATATAAAGGTAGAATACTTACTAAAATGTATGAGACAGCTATATTTTTTATTTGCTTAGCAGCTTCATAGTATTCTACCTCCATTCAGTCAAGACAGATAATCAAAGGCTACTTAGCTGTATGAGCTAGACCGCTTTGCTTCCCTTAATTGAATAAAACCTTCATGTAACCCTCAGTTGAAACCACTACTCATGTGGTTGAAACTACGAAGCTGGATGAAACCTCTTTTTTCTGTTCTGTGTAAAACCGGCACAGTACTTGTCATATCAATTAAAACTTAAAACTCTCGAGATGACAATGCAGTATTTAACAAAAGCGTGTGATTGAAAATGAGCGTCCAATTATAAATAATACCGGAGCCCGATGAGATCATTGATTGCAGTTTCGCTGCGTTGTCGTAAAAATTGCGATGCTCGAATTAAAATATAGTGACAACTGCTGTAACTGATGCTCGGTGTTGTTGGCTGGAAATGAAAATAAAATATTTATTTGACGGAGCTTAATGGTCTTCGTGGTCTAGTGGTTAAAGGCGATAGACTTAGAGGTACCTGGTTCGGTTCCAAGCAGGAACATGTTAATATACTCGGTTTGTTGGTGGTACCTAGGTGGTGGTAGGTAGATCACACTCTGACCTTTGTTCTAAATCCAATTGGCTAACTATCACCATCTTATCTCAATTTGTTGCCATAACAGCAATGTTAGTAGCTTAGTTGTGTTCCGATAGTTAAAGATAAGATTGCCAGCTCTTAAAAAGTACAGTACATTACTCATAATCACAAAACTCATAAAAATTTTCTCATATTTACGATAAAATAAAAAGTTACAATAGGTACACGTATTGATAACATCAAACTCGTTGCGTGCAATACAGTGTCTTATAAACGCGAAAGATGCTCCGTCATGAATCAAATTGAAAACAAAAATCATACTCCCAGACTTCCAATTGAAACAATAAAACATCGCAGTCAACTATCTGACTGAGACGTTCGCTTAAAACCTAATAAATCTGGGATCGCTCGAAAAAGCCACCTCGCTCATAGACAATAAAACTTCAGAGACAGCAGAGCCGAGGCTGCGGTGTTTCATTACTCTGAGTTTACGACGGCGATAAATCCGGGGCGCGTTAGCAGATCGACTCCAGTGCTCGGCGCTGCCCTAGAACCGTTGGGGCAATCGCGCCGTTAACATACATGCGTGCTGACGAAGCAGTGCCTAGAACTTTACGAACAAATGAAGACGACGACTTTTAAGCAAGGCAGTAAAAAAACTCATGAACTAAGGTTTGAAATGGCATCCACCTCATGAATCCACATGAATGAGCCACGATAGCATTGTTGGTGGTGCACCTAATTGGCATGTCATGGGGTGCGGGTTCAAATCCCGCTCTTGGAATTTTTTCAACACTTTGTCTTTTTTCAAATTGAAACGACATCCTGAATTTTCAACTGTCATATATGCATAGGTTGGGTTTATGAACCAACCCTCATTTGACAAGCGCTATTTTTTATACATTGCAAATGATTCCATTCCACCTGATGTTAAGTGGAGACGGAGTCCAGACGTTAAGACAACAGGTGCAGTGTGATACTACGAGTATGCAATTACTTGATTTCAATGATGGGGGCTTTGCCTTAATTTTTTGCAGATTAATACAATCAATATTTTAGGATTTGGAGCTATTAAAACAGTTAAAAATATATTTTAATGGTAGGTATTGAAAACGAGTTAAAAATTTGGCTTACTAACGTTGGATTGGATAAAAAACATAAAAAGGCAAAATAAAAAATGGAAATATATCTTCTTTTTGAAGTCGAAACACTCTGTTACACGTCTGCTTATTCATAAAAAATGTCGAAATGACGATCGTATTAGAGCATTCATACAGCGATTCCTCTTCAAAAAACAAGTCTACGGAACTCATTACCCTATCCTTCTGCAAACAGCTTCAAAGGGACAATGCGACGAACCCGGGACAAAAAGTCCCGTTTAAATCACGCCTCGCGCTCCGATACAAGACGCCTCAATTTCGGGGACCGGCCGGCGCTGAGGCTTCGGACTTAGTCTTGTTACTGAGCGATATACGCGATATTACAAGTATTTTTTTTACTAGCATAACTCAAATAGTCCCGGGAAGCTCAAGTGGGAGTCGAAACCACGACCCTTGGATTACCGGTTCAATGTTCTGACCACTGAGCTACCGAAACTACAGAAGGCACACTAGAGAGCTAAATAAAAATAAGAAAAATTATTGTTTGTTGCAACAATCATCAAGTTTTGATCATTTTTGCATAAGAATAAACAATAACACAGTAGAACGGTAACTCCCGTTCTGGACGGGCTCAAGGTCGCGATATGAGAGTATCTGTTAATCAGTATGCTCAGTCGGGCTGTCACGGCAGGCGGGGCGTCACCGCACGCGCGTTTGCCTGTTTGTTTGCTCCGTACGATTTTGGAAACCAATTACAATGGCGCCAAGTTATTGTGGTGTGTTTGGTTGTACAAACAATTCAAAAACGATGCCATACTTAAGTTTTTTAGTTTGCCCAAAGATGATGAGAGACAACCAACTACCAACCAAACAATTCACCCAACGCTGAATAAACTTACTTTATACTTAAGTAATACTTTTACAACTTTTACGTGTGCCTGTATCTGTGTTATTATTTATTCTTATGCCTGTATGTATTTTATTTTATATTTGTAGGTAATTAAGTAATACTTACTCAAATGGCTTCATTTGGTATGGTACTTACTTTAACTTATTATTTATAATTATCTATGTGGGTAGGTACGTAACATAATAATTTATAAATCTCATATTTTGTAAAACTAGATTAAAATAATGATTTCAAAGTAAAGAAAAACTTATATTTTAGCGATATTATTTTTAGACGTAAGCAATATTCAACTGTAAGCAACCCTGGCAACGTGCCTGGACCACAGAGGGGGGCGTAACGACGACGTGAAGGGGGAAGTAGGTATATAAATGGCGGCGTTTGGGACTCGGTCAAAGAAGATTCCGTTCTACTGTGTTATTGTTTATTCTAATGATTTTTGAAGTAAACTTAACCGGTCATGACGACATGACCAAATAAGGAGACGCTTTAACCCAGAATACCAAATCACTGAGGAACTGAGTATCTATTTTGCACAGTGTGCGACCGAGTTCACCACCATTCCATGGAGTTATAAAACCAACTTGTCACTAGATGGCGCTGCTTTGGTCCCATAAAACCGCCTCTGTGGTCTAGTGGTTAATACCACCAATCTCAGACCGACAGGTTCTGGGTTCCAGTCACAGCGGGCTATACATATACATGTTTGTGTGCTCGGTTTAGTTGGTGTCGCCATAACATCAATGTTAATTTTATATCTCTATGTATAGGTCTCAGTGGTTGAGTAGTTGGATAGTTGGATTCTGAGTGAAATGCGTTTCCACCTTCGGCCTTATCATTAATTTACATCAGGTGAGAAGGAGGCCAAGTGCTTAAACGTAAGTAATTAAAAATAAAATAAAATAAAAGTTCAAATAAAACTCGCAAAATTAAACTGATGTGTGCAAACAAAATCAAACATCAACAAATATGTACGACTCTTATTACCAAGTCTTATATATCCCGATGATGATGATGATGAATCGAAGTCCACGTTTAGTTACGGTATCAAAGTTCACTGTTGAAATAACAATAATTTCAATGTCGTAACACCTATTAATACTAATGTTCTTATTTCCATCGGAATTGTAACATTAAAATCGGTTCATAACACAAACAGCAATAAACTTGAAACTCCTTTGAAAATACGGTTGAAATCTTAGCAGACGCAGAAAAACAAGTCCTGCTTTTAATAACACAAGCATTGACGTCTCCATTTTAGCGTATCCCGCTTCTGCAGATGAGGGTGAGGACTCAGTGTGCTGCGGGAAGCGGGCAATAGGAAATATACTCAGTTAAATTTGTACCTATAGAGCCTTGGCTAATATGTGAAATGTAATTTATATTCTGGTCAATAGACACGCAAAACAACAGGCTATTCCTATAAAGATAACACGGAACTCCAATCTCCAATTTCCAGGTCGGGTAAAATGTGTTTCAGATATTTCGATGCATAGCCACGGTTTTGCGATCAACGACACATAATAATATAGTGATTTGTGTGTACTCATATATTGTTATATTTTTTTTTATCTTTTTGTGCCAAACTGATTTTATTTTTATTTTATTTCATTTTAATAATACTCCTCAGTGTAGCGATGACCTGATTTCAATGACGTATACCTTTTTCCAGCGGCAGAGCAGTTTTTAGGCTATATTTTACCTTCTTTACCATATTCAGAGTTACAAACCGCGATATATGTTTTGCATACATCACAAACAGTCTTGAAATGCCTCAAATTGTTTAGCATGTACCATCAACAGTACCATCGTCTGCGTAAAACACTTCTGACACAAAGTTATGTTTGACTAAGTCGTCAGCGCCGCGTCCTCCCGTCGCGCGCCTCACCTCGCCTCTCATCTTATACCACCAGCTGCACAGCCCGTAGATTACTTTGCAATTGAAAACAAATAATAATAAATACGGAGCGATTCGAACACGCCCCAGAAAATTGGAAAAAGGGAAAAAACACGCAGTATTCGGTACTGTTCGCGTAAGATATTGGTCTACCGCCAGATGTTCGAATATGAGTTTTATTTCCCGAAGATACACTTACATTGTTTCTGATTCTGGAGTTAGTAAAATCGGAATGTTTTTCGGGGCATTCGGATCGCATAAAACGTTGGTAGTTTGGTTATCGCGCATGAATATTTTAAAGGAAACGTGGAAAGAGATGCATATATACTTATATTATTAGGGTTGCGGAGCCCTTATGAGATTACTTACTTTCTGACAGTTATTGTGTCTTAAGTTATAATTTGCATTGAATCGTAACTTCACGTATCATTCAAAGGTAGTGGGAATTTAAATACATAAAGTAAAATAACACACGATGTATGATGAATGTGCGTTTCAAAACCTAAGTTCTATTGTGATTGTAATAAATAAGTCTTTAAATAACCATGTTGTTGTAAAGTGTCATAAGCCCTACATAATTATAAATTTAACGTTGACCCGGTTACATATTGTTCAAAAAGAAGATCGTAATAATGAATTAAACGCAACAAGGAAGACATACAGAAAATTTGCACGAATTCGCTGGAATTCTCAGTGTCTATTTTCGTGAAGTATTTTTATTATACTATGGACTGTTTTTTCCCTTGGAGAGAAAAGGTAGGTTAATTGAAGGGCGTTGGGACATACGCTTTTGTTTATGGTATTAGATTTCTTGATGCTCTGAATATATTTGCGTCTCGCTTAAATCAGCATTGTCTGTTGTTTAAGATTTCCAATTTTCAATATTGAGAGTTGAGATGAGCAAACTTTTTCAATTGTAATTTTTTCGCTTTTGTTTTTTCGTCCTATATCTAAATTAAAGATACTTCAAAGAGCTCAGTTTGAAATTCTGATTTGTGATGGAATCTGTCTAGCCTCTCTTATTACTTGATTACTTTACTGACTAGATGCCGATACAATTACTCTCAAATCAACTACAAAAGAATAAATACTGCAGGTTAATCCATTAAAAATAAATTATTTAGGTTAGGCTACATTTAGCTTTTATAGAATTGACTACCCCATTGGTTAGTAAGTCTACAGCGGGAGTACTTATATTAACAAGAACCAGAAAGAAACTCAGAAAGGGTAGGCAGTCAATTGTCTTTTCTCCCCTTCTTTATTTGTTTATTTATTTTTAAACTTTTACAACATAAATTACATGGTGGACTTAATGCCTGAGGCATTCTCTACCAGTCAACTATAGGATGATGCAGAGATAACATAGTAGGTGCAAATAGGTTCAGACATACAAAAAAATTAGAGATAAACATAATATATCATAAAACGCACAATATAAACCAACATATATACAATCAATTATATATATGTATATATATCTATATATACAATATATACCATACTCCTCCGAAACGGCTCGATCGATTTTTATGAAATTTTATACGTATATTCGGTAGGTATGAGAATTAGTCGTTAAGTATATTTCATACCGCTAGGTGATCAGGGTGTCCCTATCTATCTTCTTTCTTTAACTTCTAATTGATATAAGACAGTACTCTCTTTATCATTGACGACCATTTTCAATCACAACATACAAATTAACCCAAGAGTTAAACTATTTAAAGTAAACAATGTCATCAACATTACTAATGAAACACAAAAACCATCCCGATCCAATCCGAACTTCCGATCCAATCAGAACCCTTCGGAGAATCTAGTAGGGCACGGGGAGACGCCCTAGTGCGTGATGCCGTTCCCTCTAGAAAACCTCCGAACCTCGTTTCACACGGCTTGAGGAACCCTTTAAGTTTCTCGCCGCCCCCCAAAAGCCCGGTGAAGTTGAAAATGCTGTTTGAGGCAATAAGCAAACTCTACTTATGAATTGTGTATAAAAGAGGAAACTTCACTGAAGTTATACGCCCAGGTGAAAATAGCAATGAGCCGGTATTCCACGCAACACATTCGGTTTATCGCCGACAGTATTGCGGGATGACGTCATTGAATCTAAGTCAATAGCCCGCCGTAACGATTGTATGTTCGTAACATTTCATAACTCCGGACGTGGGGAGGTAGGCGCGCTGGATGCGGCATCGGCAGGACAATTATCATGCTCATTAGGTACGGGCAAACCGGCAAAGGTTTCCATCATTAGAATCCAGTCATCGCAACAATAGAAAGGTATTGAACATTATTCATTATCATCATTAGTATTAAATCTATGGATTAAATCTAGGAATGCTGTTTCAATTGGTGTCAAAAAAATAATAATTTGAAAACTTCTCTATACTTCTTGCTTTGGAAGGCACGCTCAGTTTAGCCGTTCGTCCCAGTTGTTATTGAAAGCTGGCAGTTAGAACCCATTAATCCAGAGCGGCTTAATGGGGGCCAGTGCAGCGTGCTGGAATACTTTTATATCAAAGAGTAGGCAAATGATCTGCTCTACTTATTTATATCCTATATTTATATCTATATCCTAACTAAACAACTCATTCAGGTTAGGATATAGATATAAGATTTTCAAGACTGTTCGTTATTTTTTTTTCCTTTAGTTGATGGCTTCTTGCGATTAGCACATTTAGCCAGTGTCTAAGTAATTTTTCTTACAAGTAATACATAAATAAATAATATTTCCTTTCTGTATGAGGATGATGAATAATAATAGAAATGAGAAGTAAGAAATGATATACCCCTCCAACCCC
The DNA here is from genome assembly GCA_963082485.1 of Eudonia mercurella. Lineage (NCBI taxonomy): Eukaryota > Metazoa > Arthropoda > Insecta > Lepidoptera > Crambidae > Eudonia > Eudonia mercurella. Next base: position 17,900,881 of record OY720039.1, read on the forward strand.
TCGAGAATCTCAGTAAAGATGTGGGGCTTTACTATGTCCTCGGGCGGACTTCTTGAGAGAATTTGAAAAGTGACGTTGCACTGCTCACGAACACTAAACGGTTTTATTTCACATTAATATTCGACTTACCACAAATTTTAGAAAATAAAACTAAACCGCAGACATGACTCTTCATTTTCCCGAAGTCCCCTGTTCGTTATTATAATTTGTAATTATCATATATTTTTAAATTCCTTAGGGCTTAGCACCTAGGAATTTAAAAATATATGATTCAGGGGATCCTAACGTGATGTTAAACGATGATAAGGCGGAAGGTGGTAGCACACTTCACCCGAAATCCTCAACTACTGGGGATGAGGATACCTTATCGCGGCAAGGGTCCGTTCCATTGTCTGTACAGCAAGTCCCGGGCCCAAGTATTCGAGTCACGCGACGGTCGGTCTCGCTGACGGATTGGTCGCGCGCCCGCCGGGCATACTGATGCGTCCGACAGCGGATAGTTTTCATAAAGATAAACCCGGATTATGAGAAATGCGGCTGGACGTATGTCTTGTTTACCTATATGTATAGCTCGGCTTTGTTGAGGGATGGCCGAGCGTTTCACGTTATGTATATATGAGATGTGCTATTTGATGGGCAATATCTTTACTGTTGATTTTCTGGTGAATGAGAATGAGAACAATAACATCCATTGCTTTGACTTCGAGCAAATTAGCTTGCGTATCAGCATTATTTTACCCGACTGCAAAGGAAGGGTATTGTTTTTCGCGCGTATCTTGTATGATTCTTTATCACTTCTTATCTCCAGAACCGCTGAACGGATTTACATAATTGAGATATCGTTAGATTTGTCTTAGCTGCCCAAGTCACAGATTAGGTAATAGTTACTCCCAAGTCTTAGAGTTGGTAAAAACATTTTTTTTTTCGAATACTACATTATGGGTATCAAATTAGAGGGCTCAACACAAGGATTTCAAAAAGGTATATCATGAAATTTGTCTATCTACAAAGACAAAAATAAAATAAAAATTAAAAAAAAAAAAACCCGCCTGCGTAAAAAATTATAATTAACTAAATAGAAAATCAACTGAAATGACCGGAACAAGATTAAAATTCAATTTATGCAACATCATACATAACACACAGCCGGAGGCACGCACAAAGTGAGAATGATTTGACTTATCATTAAATTATATGCCTCCGACTGCATGTTTTTTTTTTAAATTTTTACCATATGTATTACCTATATACTGCAAGTTACTGTGGCTGTGAATTTGAGTTCGTTACGGATCCGTATGATGAATAACGAAGGTAAAACGACCTCAACTAAATATTACAGTTATGAATTATATCCGGTTAGTTACTTATATAAAAATATATTACCACTAAAGTCACTATTACTTTTAGCAATGTTGTCAACCATTGGTAGATATTAATGTTCTTGTATTTAAAATAAAATTGTTGAAAGATGATGGCAGATGGAAAATTGATTGCTGCCGACGTGGCAGGAATTCAAGTATTGTGTTGCCCATTCATTTACATATAAAATGTTGAGCTTTCGATAGAAAATGGTGTTTGCGGAAAATGATTAAATATTCACCGAATGCTCTCATGAAGAGATGCAAATATTTTGAACAGTCTATCATCATGGTGTAGTATTTTTAACTTGTTCAAATGAACAGGATTTTTAAAATCTTATCTTTTTTTTTATACTGAAGTCCTTTTTGACAGAACGATCAAGATCACACAGCACAGACTCTGCACTCTGCTCGTCTCTTTAATGGCGAAGGCAAGATAATATAATATACTGAAGATACATTAGATACTGGATTACTAGTTAATAGACGCGTGAGAAATCGCTGGCAGATGCTAGTTTTAATATAAGAGTATTTTTAAAATGTTTTTAAAAAATACTTTTATTAAAGAATTAGTTGAAGCTGAAGCCATCTTGAACACCGGTAGGTGTTCAAACGAGTTACTAGATGGCGTTGCTCATAATTATTAGAGCCCTCAGTGTTGCTAGCTTAACTTCACGAGGCGCTGCGGTGAGGGTCCGCTCACCAGGTTTCTGGCACCTGCCCAACTTGCCACGGTGATGGAGCGCTCTTGGAGCCATAAACGAGCTACGTATCTTTATTGCATTAGCTGGAAGGAAAGTTTGCACGTGAAAATATCGCTTCAACTTAACTCTATTGAAAGTTTCTTCTTATATAAACTGTTTTTCGTTTAAGTGTTTAAAAGTTATTGCGCTAGTAAACTGTTTGCGATTTGATTTCTTCCAAACTATTCGTTTTTTTGAAGTAAAAATGTTTTTAAGTTCGAGTATTATAATTTCGTACTTTTAGCTGAGAATACGTTATTAATAAGAAGTTAAACTGCGCCTGCGTTAACTAAAATGTTAACATGCTTAGAGTTTTGGGTAACAATTTTGCTCTAAAAACAAGTTTACATTTATTTATTTATTTTTTATTTATTTATTAGTTCGTACACAAATAAACATTTACAATGGTTAACATTTTGGATCGCAATAGTACAGGTAAGCTTATCTCTAAAAAGAGATTTCTTCCAGCAGACCATGGTGACAGGATAGTATGGAAGTAGCTAGTTAGATAGACAAACTGCGCACAGAACTATTAAGAAAATATGATATTTATATAACATAAAGACATCCACACATTAAACTACATACTTATATACACAAAAATATGAATATACTACTAAATATAATATATATTCTATATATAAAAACATAACATGATTCAGTGCCGCTCAAGTAACCGATAGTAGATAACTTTTTAGCTGTTTTTTAAAGGTACTCACAGTGCGACATTCTCGTAGAGCAGGGGTTCCCAACCTTTTTTTGTCTACTGCCCACTTTAAGAATAAATTATTTTTTAACGCCCTCCTTTTTAAACATACTTAAAAACCGCTAAGTACTTATAACTGATTATTGAAACGCAACTTTATAGTATTCGGACAGAGTATCTTTTATTGAAAATAAATCAAACATAATCAATTCTTATATAAAAACTAATGTGAAGGTTGAATCTGATGCTGTTCAATAAGTTTGTTGATATCAGGTTCCAATTTACTCAAAAACAGCCGCAAGTCGCCACGTTCGGTAACACGCAAACGATTTCTCTTTTTAGTAAGCAGCGTTGCCACAGCACTAAATCCACGTTCACACAAATATGACGATGGGAATGCTATCACGAATCGTTGAACAATTAACCACAATCCAGGGTACAATTGCGGGATCAGTTTTTGTAGTCAAAATTCTTGATATCCATTTTTGAACTTGATTTTTATTTCTTCGTTTGTTGTCAATTCTATAAGTTTTTCTTCCAGCTGAGGTGACATTGCTGTGTTGACATTTGAAAACGGATCCAACACCCAGTCTGGTATTTCCAAGTTTAAAATGTCCTGGTATCGTTGGGTGAAGTCAATGTGGAGGTTTTCCAAATGTTGGCAGTAGGCAAACAAGTCGTCGTTACTGCAGGATACTGATAAATTCGGAAAATTGTGAAACTCACGTCTGCCCATATTCTTTTTGTGCAGAAGCAGTTTGGCTGCGAAAGCAGCAACGACATTTTTTGTTTTAATTAAATTTAGTTCATCGCCTTGCAGTTGGAGGTTCATGTCGTTGAACAATTTATACAGGTCTGTCATGTAAGCTATATCATTCTTTGATGTTATGAGCTTGTTGCGCAGTTCTGTATCTTTAGTTTCGAATCGAATCGAATCAGACAATTGCCTCTTGACAGCCAACGAACTTCAGTATGAAGCAACAAACGGTTGAAATCTTCGTCATTAGTAATACAAAGCTGATGAAATAATCTATCATTCAAAGAGCTGCTACGGATTTTATTGACTGCTTTGATGACATATTGCAGTGATTGAAATAGTCGTTCACTTAAGTTTCTAGCAACTAAATGTTGTCTATGAATAACGCAATGTATAGCAAGGACATCTGGAATTTTATTCTTTAAGTACGCTATGAAGCCTTTATGGCGCCCTGTCATAGCCGGAGCGCCATCCGTAGCAACTGATATAATATTTTTCAAAGGAATCTCTTTCTCTTCACAAAACTTTTCCAATGTATTGAATATGGTTTCGCCTTTTGTATCTGTCTCCAAATTTCTGGCAAACAATAGTTCTTCACGTATTTTCTCATCTTTAATAAACCTCACGTAAGATAGCAACAACGCTTCATTAGTTGGTAAAGTGGACTCATCGAGCTGAATTGAGAATTGACTAGTCCTCAGATGATTGCACAATGATTCTTCAATGTTTTCAGCCATTTCATCAATTCGTCTTTGCACAGAATTATTACTCAAAGGAAATTTTCGGATAATATTTGCGGCCGGTTTATGAAGCACAGTAGTTATTACTTCCTTTATTGCTGGCAAAATTAACTTTTCTCCGATGTTGTGTGGTTTGCCTTTTTGAGCAATTAACAAAGAGATATTGTACGAAGCTCGAAGTCCGTCGTCATCTTGCTTAGCAGCCGCCGAAAATAGTTTTGATACACTTGGCTGAGTATTATGCTTTTTCTCTAGGTCTTGAAAATATGCTACATTCTTGTCTTTCTTATCTGGATGCATTTTATTCAAATGATCTTGCAATCTTGAAGGCTTCATTGCTTCGTTCGAAAATGTTTTTAGACATAGAAGACACAAAGGCGACGACGGGTTTGTGGGATTTTCAATAAATCCGAATTTAATATATTCCGCAGAGTATTGCCGTCTCTTCTTTTTTACTTCCGACATTGTTTTGTTTTGTGAAATACGTAAGTGTTGAAATCAAGTACTGCTTATCTATTAAGCGCGAAACCACAAATGAAAATAAAATAAATTTACGTCGTTTATATAGGATTGCATAAGCAGCACGCATCAACAGGAATAAGACAAACGTGCATAAACTCGTTTATCTCATTCGACGCCCAATCGTACTCGACAAACAAGAACAAGTATTATAGAACCAGCCGATTGATACAGGAATGTACAAATCGGATTATTTAACAAAAACTTGTTAAAACATGATTGCCCGCGGTCTATTATATCGAACCGAGTTTGAGCTATATCTTAATTAATATTAGTTGATGTTCACAAGATGTAGTCGAGAGTTGAGAGCTCAGTCGGTGTCTAAGAGTCTTCCTAGCTAGGTAGATGAAATTATAAATCGACCCCAAAGCCCTACACAACGCCCCCTTTTTTTTCTGGGTCTCTTACCGCCCTCCTTTAGGCCTGCAGCGCCCACAAGGGGGCGTTATCGCCCACGTTGGGAAAGACTGTCGTAGAGGTATTGGTAATTTATTCCAAAATTTTGCTGCTTGGACAGTAAAAGAATCACCATACATGTTAGTGCTGCAGGGAGGAAGATTTAAGTGGAGATAGTAGGCTAAGCGATGAGCGCGTCCAGATAACGAAAAGTACGAGAAACGCTCCTTGAGGTAATGAGGCGAAGATGGGTTAAAAAGAATATTATAAAGAAGAACCAATATATGATAATTACGGTGCATTCGTATCGGAAGCCATTGTAACCGTTGTCTGTATTCGGAGATATGATCATACTTACGAAGGCTAAAGATGAAGCGAATGCATACGTTTTGAAGGCGCTCAAGCTTGTTCAGTAGTTCCTCGGTTGCATCGAGATAGCAGCTATCAGCATAATCAAGAATTGGAAGCATCAGAGATTGAGCAAGAGTGATTTTAGTTTGAAGAGGGAGAAAGCTCAGTAAACGAGAAAGAGAAAAGGAAAAACGAGAAAGAGAAAGCTCTGTACATTTTCTTTGGTACCTACCTAATACGATTAATTAATACTATTATTTAAATTATTTAGTATTTTATAAAATATTAGGTCTAGAGTCGATTATTTTACAGGTAGCCATCCGTCATGACTCATGACTGACGTCTGCATAATTTGCCACAACATAAACGCCACAATCTCGTTCGAACAATAGCCGTTGAACGACGCTGATAATTAGAATAGGTCTATGTTGCACGCGGACCGCGCCGCAACCACACGTAAGGCCCTTTCCTGATTGGTCGTTTTTTTTTGGAAAGTGTACTGATTGCCTTATACGGCATTTTCAGCGTCACCGGACTTTTTGGGGGCAGTGAGAAACTTAAAGGGTTCCTCAAGCCGTGTGAAACGAAGCACTATCAGAGGTTAATTATCATCATCATCATCAGCCCATTTTATGTCCGCACTGCTGGGGCATGAGCCTTCCCTATGGATGGATATGGAGAACGGGCCATAAACCACCACGCGGGCCCAGCGCGGTGCGTGGTCGTTGTTAACGACTGCTGATGCAGCCGAGACCAATGGCTTTACGTGCCTTCCGAAGCACGGAGGAGCTCGAGATGATAAATTTTTAGTAACCCATTTGATGACCGGCCTTTGCGGAAGTTGCTTAACCTCAGCACTCGAAGACCTCGGCGTTAACCACTGCGCCATCGAGCTCCTTCGTTTCCTCCTCTGTCAGAAGTTATCTAGAGGGAAAGGTATCACGCACTGCATGTCCCCGTTTCCTAGGTACTAGATTCTCCGATGGATTCGGAGAGGATCGGGAAAACATTAGTTGCATTTACCGTCACGGCTGCACCGCGCTGCTAGAAGGCACTGTTAACAGCGCGGTGCGATCGTGTCTGTAAATGCAGAGTGATCACTGGAAATGCCCACTGAGACATGGTGAAACGAAACGATCCCTCTCCGCTCCATCACATACCAAGCCATTCAAAAAAGGCTTTTTGAAATGTAGGCGTTTGGAAAGCATTCGGTACCGAGTTTACTGCTGCTCCGCCAGCAAGTAAAAAAGGCCTAAACATAATGGTGAACATTAATATCACACAAGCGGTATAGCACAATTTTTATCGATACCTGCGAAGGCGAAGTTAACTCGGTATCCGAGCACACCGATCCCGGACCGTTGCCGCGCCGACACATCAGGAAAGGGCCTAACATCGATGCGCCGACAGACAGCGGTATTTACGCGGCGCTGTGTGCGCAGAGTAATTGTGTTTGTCGTGGTTAACAGCGAGCCTGGCCCCCGGCTGGTTGTATTGACTGCCGGCACGTGGGGCGCGTCGAGTTGGCGGCGGCAGCGACGGCGGTCATAGAAAATTTCAGTCCCAACGCGAGTTCAAATTAACGACAAATTTGTAGGTGTACGTTCTTCTCACTATAAAGTCTCCTGCCCTATAACCGATGGCGTACCTAATGACATTCACTAACTAGAGCTAATATTTTGTAGCCTAAAATTTTTTTTTTTTAAATATCCTGCTATTTAGAAATCTGTTTCCTCGAACCAATAATCTAATATGTTGACAGATTTTTATCAGTAAATATATCGCCAGCTGAGTTGTGCACCCATTGATGCCATTCTCATCTTTTGTCTGCAAATCTTGTTGCTAATCTGGTATACTATTTCTCTTGAGGCGAGAGTATCTCAGATTGCCCACTCCCTGCAGTTCAGCAGCTAACTGGTTGATGTGTTGGTCTAGTCTGGCTTGATAATTCTTGCTGTATGTCTCAATTTCTTCCTTCACTATTCGCAGTTTCAGATCTAGGTTCACATATTTATTGCTTATGTACGATGGAATATTGAACATAGCTCTCATTGTTTTACTTTGAAACCTTTCTAGAATTTCGATGTTATAGATAGCTAGATTGTAGCCTAAAATGAATAAAATATTTTGTATTGTCTTTGTGTTTTGTGTCAAGCAACGCCTCCTTGGGAACTAACGACGAGGGTTAAAATTTTGCCATCCAAAATCTTGTTTTCGTTGTCGTGAACGAATGGTGAATAAGACTCGCTCTAGGCACCCTAAACGAATTTACCTCTTTCATAATTATGAGCATAAGCATAAGCGATTTTTTTTTTAAAATTTGAATTGGCGAATACGCATGCTTCATTGAGAGTATCATCAAGAGTTTAGCCGAGAGAGTATCTCTGTATGTTCATTATGTTTTTCTCCTTTATCAACTGTCACCATGTTACTTCCTTCAACTTCAAATTGTTGATCGAGTCAATGTATGCTTTTATGTTCCAAATAAATATGCTTCAAAATTCTATATCAAATAAAGCAAGACTTATACGCTTGTATGACTTAGTAGCGTGAATCATTGAACGGATGTTTACTTAGGTATCTGCGAAAATCAGAAAACAAATTTACTTTGTCCAATATTTTTCGCATTTATATTTCTGAAGGCTTATTTGATTTTATTTGAAGTGTATTTGCGTAACAAAAGAGCACAAGCATAAACTATATACATATGTGTAAAATGAGACATATTATTTATGTACACGAGTTACTGATATAAAATCGCTACGCTGCCTGTCGTGAAAAACTTGCACCAAGTTCCGATACTTTAGGATTATTAGCTTTATTTAAGAAGAACCCGCTTTACTCTCCCGCAAGGAAATAATGAAATAAATATGAGTTTGATTTCTATATTACAACAGGGTGGTTTGGCTACTGGTAGAATAAGCCATGTTGGAATTAAACGGCTTTTTTTAAAGAGAATTTATTTGTCTCAGCCGGCATTTTTTGGTGACGAGTTTCTGTAGCTGTGTGAAACGAAGCACCGTCAGAGATTTTCTAGAGGGAAAGGCATTGCCAGTGGCTTTACGTGCCTTCCGAAGCACGGAGAAGCTAGAGATAATACGTTTTTGGTCACCCATCCGATGACTGGCCTTTGTGAAAGTTGCTTAACCTCCTCAGCACTCGCAGACCGGGTGCGTTAACCACTGCGCCAACGAGCTCCTCTTGCGGTACGGTACGGTAGTACATTCAAAGTCGATATCGCATTGGCAGCTCCCCTAATGATATGGATGTCTAAGGGCGGCGATGGCTACTTCCATTCAGGTGACTCGCCTGCACATCTGCACTCCTTTTACATAAAAAACAACAGATTTTATGCTTGGTATCTACACTGATATACCTACAAGACATCAATAAAAAGTCAATTCTGGGAGATGACCGATTCAAATTCTTAAACAATTTACGTCTTATGTCTTTTAAACGACCAACGCTCGTATGTAGGTATACGAGTATAATCAAAGGATCGACGACGGTTCAAAATGTCAAATACTTAAAAGACCGACACGTCGTGGGACCAAGTTTTAATAAAATTCTTTGGTAAGGCTGTTACTGCAGTGTATGTTAAGAAAAGCGCTTCAAGGATATTTTACGTTCAAAATTACTTAAGATTTCTTTTTATAATGTGAAAAATATCTATCTCATGCAACTGACATTGAGATAATCAACAGATCCTTATTGCTATGGCAGAATGTGTTTGCTCAAAATACTCAGGTTATAAAGAATAAGGCAGACTGATATAAGTGCACATCAACATTTGCGATGCAAAAGCTGCCAGATTCGTTTGAAAACATACGAATCTAATTTTAATTCGCAAAACGCTAAAAAACTGCCGCCCTTGTAAGGCACGATGTGACATTGGACTCACTAACTCATAGCAGAGTTAGTTAGTGACCTAGTTAGTTAGTTAGTGAGCTAACTATGCCCAAAACAAGGTTATAAATCAGCCATATATACGTCCTTTTTCAAGCTTTACAATAGTACATTTGGGGATTGGGACATCGCACCATTTTAGCACAATGCGACTTTGTAGGTTTCAAGAATAAGCACTATTACATAGTTGACTTGACTTGGCCCCTGGAGCATTTTGTCAATTCACCAACGAGCATGATAGGCGTTCCGGAAATGTTTGCCGAGTGTTCTGGAAGCCTTTGGACGTGATTGATCCATTATTTGGCCTCCTGCCTGTGGTCGGTTAGCGACACACCATGCTTTGGCCTCGGTGGCCGAGTGGCAACGCACTTGGTCCGATAGCCGAAGGTCTCAGGTTCAATTCCCAGGTCAAGCAAAGTGTGTTTCTGATTTCTGCGATGCATAGCCCGGGTTTGTGATCACCAACACGCATTTGGTAAGTGAGGTGATTAAGCCAGTACCCGTAAATTGTAGTGACGACTTGGACTCAACAATGGAAACCTTTACAAAGCAGTGGGACAGTTATAGGATATTTACTACTTTACTTTTATGCTTTGGAGGCAGCTTATCTTCACAGGCAGATGTATTGGAATAACACAGAAATTGTTGACTTCCATTTTTTTTCCAGACTCCATTCTCCATTTGGTCACTTCTGACGTTACGTCGGAACACGTCAAGCAATTTTTAGCGGCATGACCTAGTCTGTACTTACCTGGGCTATAGCGTTACATGATATAGTTTATTCCTCATTTCGAATTCAGATGACATATGAATGGAGGGAGTTGTTGATAAATACAACGTTCATATATATTCTGCATGCTTCAGGTTTATTGTTATCTCAGAGTCACTTTTGTAACTATATTTCTCTACAATAGAATGCCACAAAAAATAAATTATATGTAAACATGCTGAAGAAAATAACTTTAAATAATGAGAATAATTTTTTGAACAGCATATGTGTAGCAGAACTAAGTTTACTAGAATGCAAATTCCATTAAAGTTTCGAGTCTAATGTTAAACTCAGAAACACAGCAGAGTTTACTAACTTGAACTATGATAAAGGTGTGCTTGTGTGTAATATAATAACGCGGGAATTGTACTTATTATTTTCCAAATTATTATATTATATTAAGTAGTTTTTATTATATAAATTGAGTAACTAGATTAAGTACACGGTAACTTCTATGTATACATACCTTACAGATAAGAAAGAGCGGAACCTCTTGAAACAGGTAAATTGTGCCTAAAAGGAGGCTCCAGCCACTGCTATTTGTACCTACCTTTAAGTTACCCAATAAATGAATTTTATTTTTTATTTTTTATTTTATTAAATGAGAAACAACTTTTAATTTGCTTAAACGTCTCTTTATGTGTTTATCAATATACCTGTATACAAATGAGAAATAAATACAAGAGTAAGTACTGACGGACTCAATCAGGCCTGAGTTTTCAATTCCTAAATTAAAAAAAAAACATGTAAAAGTATTCATATAAACATTGTAATGTTACAGAAAATATCACTTGTAAACTCAGACATCTTGCTCATGTGGAACTTTAACCCACGACTCACGACGCAATTGCGACGATGACAGCTCTACCAATATTAAGCTACCGAGAATTTAGTTTCGCTAACGAAGTTTTCAAGTGCTTTGTATACTACAGTATTAAATGGCATCGTTTTGAGCAATATTGAATAATTAAACTATTGTGTGATTTTTATGCTTCACAATGATGCATTTATATTTAAATTTTCGGTATTAATATTGCATTGTGATTGCCAAAGAACCATTAAGAAATTATCACTATAATTTAAAGGTTTAACATAGTCAGTGATTACAACTCTAAGGTACAGCTTAAGTAATACATAGTTTCTATCAATTTAGCCGTTTGATGTACCATACGTTTCCATATTATCCTGCCGCCTGCTGTGAATACAGACACAATAGAATTTTAATTGATTGTAGGACGGATCTGGCACTAAGCAGACGAACATTATTCTGTTGTGCGGCAAATCTCTTACATAGTTCTTATTCGCAGCGTTCCCGGTCACAATTCGCGCCCATGTCTGCCCGCACCTCAGCGACACTCGACGGCAAGTCCTTGGCAGCGCACCGCCATAGTTCTTCTCAAATTGTGATTTATTCGCGACAAATGTCGAAATAAAGCGGCACTGTTGTTTTATATTGCCGGCGATGTGACCCGGTGCGACCCTGTTTTATTACAGCCATGCCTTGGTGTAACTGGCTCAAATTGGTTAGCTCTTCGAGCGCTGCGTACGGTTAATATAAGAGAAAGTGTTATAAGAAAAAAGAAAAACATAGTTTAACTAAAACTATATTATAGTGGGTGAGTTTTTAAAAGTAGCAACACTAAAATAATATAAAAACTTTTGAAATCAACGAAGTATTTTTAGCGACGAACCTGCGACTGTGTGTTTTTAGTGATATAGCCTTAACAATGTCAACTGTTCTTATAGCTTTGCATCATTTGACTATGGGATGTGAAAAAACATCAACTTAAAGCAAACCTTTCTTGTATTGTATTTTAAAATGTCACATTATTTCATGATACAAAGCTTTCATTATTGTACGGTTCCACGTAACATCGATATTCTTGTTGGATACGTTCAGCTTGCATAATGGCAGTTGTTTACACACAACTTGCGTTTCGAAAGCTTGATAATAATTTATTGACTCTTTGTTTGCAAGTTTAAAATATTAGAATTTAGTAAAATATAGATCATGAGGAGACCTATACCCAACAATAGATGAATTATGGTTGAGGATGAAGAAGAAGGAAATATAGAATTGACTTGTGTTATTCCCATAATCGGCTCCATATCCACAGAGTCTTACGACCGCTTTTTTCTTACGCTCACTTAGATACAAATAAAAATGTGATGCTGCTGAACTCATATAAAATCATTATCATCATCTCAGCCAAAATACGTCCACAGCTGGACGAAGACTTCCCCCAAGGATCTCCACAACGACCGGTTTTGTGCTGCTATCATGGGGGGGCTATAGGTTGAATTTAACCTCAGAGAGATGCTGCTGCCCATCCTCTGGAATGGAATTAGAAATCTGGAAATTAATAACTCGTATAAATATATGGAGGCATTTGCCCAGCAGTGGGACAGTCATGAGGCTATTTACATTTACATTACATGTAATGTAATGTAATTATTTTTTCATTAAGTACTAATGAGTACCTAATGAAAAAATAATTCCTTTTGTCCATTTATATTTAACAAACGAACCTGACTGGCAGATCTTTCGACAACCGAAACCGAGACTGGAAGTTTTGAAATTTGGACAAGGGTTTCGCATATAGCGTGGGTGAGTACTAAAATTTAGGAAGGCTCGGAAAATCCCCCGTAAAGGATGAGAAATGGGGGAGAATAAGTTTTTATAGAAATTCGTCATTTTACCATACAAATTGATAATGAACCCTCATTCTTAACAAAATTACACCTTACACAAAATATCTGATGCATTTTTTTTGAACCCCGTTGAACCGAAATTGACCCCAGAAACCGAGGCGCTTTTAGATGATTAGTGTACCTGCTTAATATGTGTCTCCGTTCTATTAACTGCATGCAGACAAAGTCACGTCTAAAAGCTATCGAAAATTGAAAATGCTAAACTATTTCTGTAAACAGTTTATTTGAAACAAATGAGCAGCCGTAAAACACATTTTCACTTCGTATAAAATTTAAACAACTTCCAAAACACATAGAAGTAGAAAATAATCTCCCAATATATCAATGTGCAAATAACGCTAAGCTCACGCGTGGGATGCCACGATAGTAGGGCCTCGCCAGGAACAGAATTTTAACAAGGGTCCGTGATGTGGCAATGAATAAACGATTTCGGACATTTTATGATGTTGCGGAAGGATTATGGCACCCTAGGTACATATATTTGGATGGAAAGAGTTTTTTAAACGCACACCCCTGCGTTGTTTTATGTTCAAACGGACAGTAAAGTTGTGGATACAATGGATTGAAAACATTGTTTGTTGTTTATGTTCCAAGGATTTCATAATGGTTTTATGGACAAGTCGGGTTGTATTTGTGTTTGTTAGAAAATGGATGCTGCTTAACGTAAACGGCGTGTGTTTATAATCCTTTGTCATAGTATTTATAGCGTAAGCGTTTTTGATTGACATTTCTCGTAGGTATGTAGAAAATGTTGTTCTTGTTTTTTTATGTTGTTGTTTAATTGGAAAAGTTTATAAGATCATGAGGAGCTCGATGGCGCAGTGGTTAACGCGCCCGGGCTGCGAGTACTGAGGTTAAGCAACTTTCGCAAAGGCCGGTCATCGGTTGGGTGACCAAAAATGTATCATCTCGAGTTCCTCCGTGCTTCGGAAGGCACGTTAAGCCGTTTTGGTCTCGGCTACATTTAGCAGTGGTAACAACCGCCACACCGTACTGGGCCAGCGTGGTGGTTTATGGCCCGGTCTCCCTACCCATCCATAGGGAAGGCTCGTGCCCCAGCAGTGGGACATAAAATGACCTGATGATGATGATGATAAGACCCTGAAAGGTTAATAAGAAATTACTGGATTGTGGTGTTAAGAACATAGACATTATAAATATATATTAAAAAAAGTTAATTCAACAAAGTATTTTTAATTAAGTACATAATCCACTCAGTCACATAAAACCATTTTCAGAAAAGGTACTCCTCCCGAACTCTTCTTGAACATTTTGTTACAAAGAAACCAGATACTCTATATGTGTTTGTAAAGTAGAACTTAATTTTATATGAAAGAGCTGATTTCTTAATTGTCCCTTATTAAAAGTTGCTTATATTGATGAGTTGTTTCATTCCCTTCCGGGATGTTGTACCTTTTTCCATGCAACTGAATATAAAGTGGCCCTGTAACAGCATGTTCATTGTTTTTAATTGGTTTTCAGCGTTATGTCAAGGGAACAAAGTTTAAATTATGTGCACCTGTCAAAATAGCTTATATCTAGTCGCTGTAAATATGTAAGACTTTTGTGAAATAATAAACATTTTCAGCAGTCAATAAATATTAGGTATTTAGTTGGTAACCCCATCTATTGTTTTCTAAAGTTTACGTGAACAGTACACATTGAAATGAAACAACAACAATTTACACTTTTTTATCCTGAAGTTTCGAGCTCTTTTACAGGACCTCATCTGCTAGGAATCAGTAAAATCCTTCGATCAATTATGAACAATCGATCGAAGATAAAATCACTAAATTAAATTTAAATGTTCTCGCTATAGTATGTTCTTGGTCTATCGCTGTCTTTAAACGCACTGTGACATATCCGTCAAAAAGACGTCCTACAAACGATAAAAACAGAAGAAAAATTAGACCGCAAAATAGATTTCATAAAACCTCCGAAATGTTTCTTTTGTCCACTGTTTTCCATTCAACGAAAAAAAATAACTATTAGGTATTTATTCCATCCAGAGCGCATTAAAAGGATTTTGACATCGCATTGTCATTGTTTCAGCTTCAGTTTCAGTGCCTTAATGAGGCTGGCACACGTACTGCGCGTGCATTTCGCCAACCATAAACCTTTTAGTTAAACCGCCGGGTTTTTCGGTGAAGCTCGCCCGTAATGTACGCTAACGTGTACCGGTTGAAATGACCCATATGATATGATATTAATTTTTGTATAAAAGTTTCAGCGAGGATTTCATGAATCCAAGTTAAACTTTAGCTGTCGTGAATGAATTCAGATTGAGATTCATCTGAATCTGTCCTAAAGGTTTGTTTTAATGTTATGCAGCATTAAAACAAACTCTGCAGCCCTGACCACCGGTAGCTTGGGCCCTGCCCCGCTGCTGGTAATTTTATAATGTTTTATTGTTTTTATATTAAAATATTGTAAAAATCTACTTTTAAGAAAGAAAATAAATAAAGGAGATACAATACAAAGATACTCATAAAAAAATATACAATAATGATAGCCTCAGATGTAACCAGGGATCTATAAAAGGTAGTCTGTAATGCCGCTCAGTTGTTGCTCCAAAGTGATTTCTTTTAGAATTTTACGGAAGCTGTAACAAATACTTAGAATTCTTCAAGAGTAGTGTGGCATATGTATGTGCTATATTTGTGTGTGTTTTATTTCAGACGGTATTGTGGTCATAAAGGTATTTGAATAATAATTAAGACACAAATAACACGATGATGTTATTATACGTAAAATACTCGCTACTCATATATTTTAGCTGTTTCCAAGTGATGCCTAGGTAGGCGTTCTCGGTATAATTTTTCGTACTTTCCTCCAATTTCGTACATCTACGTTATCGTTAGTGACTCGCAAATGGTGAAAACTTTATTATTCCTTGGAAATACAAAGTTCTCGTATTTTTGTATAAGAAAACTTAATACGTTTTAACAATGATCGTTATCTGAAAAGTAAAACAAATTGGGAAATATACAATATCTATTAATATGATTGATGTAATTCTTAAAAGTTAGTTTGACTTACTTCGTTTTCTTTAACAGCATACCCATATGTATGTTTCTCATATTGCTAAAGAAAATATAAATAAACACACGCAAAAAATAGCCTTTTAATAACTGTATATGTGTACACCCACAGATCAAATATGGTGGCATGGTCTAGTCTCTCCGCCAAGTTAAGCTCACAGAACCGTGTGTATTCTATTCTAGACGCATTACGAAAAAATACTTTATAAAATGTTTAAATAATTTTTAACGCAAATTTTGTTGCGAACAAATTACAAAAACACAAATGTTGAAAAAAATTCCATGAGTAGGATTTGAACCTGCACCCTTCTGACATACCGGGTCAGGTGCTCTTCCAATTGAGCTACTTCTTAACTGATCTTTAATATTTGTAAATATAATATAATCGGATGTTTGTGACGGTAGTTGTTGACATTGAATGGGCGCCTTTGGCTTTCAAAGTAAAAAGTGTTGAAAAATTTCGGCGGGCTGGTTAGAACCACGATAGCTCAATTGGAAGAGCATCTGACCCGGTATGTCAAAAGGGTGCAGGTTCAAATCCTGCTCGTAAAAATACTTTATATTAAGAACTATAATTTCCAACCACCAGTTACCTATATGTGGCACTGAAGTAGCATATTTGTATTCCAACAGTAAGAGATCAGACGGCCCTTAGTAGTTAAGGCCATGAGTAAATATAACTGGTTTGGTTAAGGATTCCGGGTGAAGATGAAGTTCAAGTTCTTACCAGAAAAGTAAATAAGTAATAAATTACATTGCATATAATTAAAGAACTCACTGTCATTCACACGTTACAGCATACTACAATAATAAACAAACATCAAAAAACTCTTAATGTAAACACTGCTAAGGCTAATCCGAAGCGTATCCAAAGCTCCATTTAAGCTTAAAAAATAAAACTTTTGGTATAACATTTAATCTGTAAAAGGCCCTTGACGATAATAAGACAAGAAAATCTTCGGCTGATTATTTCGCTTTGACGGCAGAGTGGCAAGCGTCACCATGATAGATGAGCGCCGGAACTTTCCAGAATTTATCAGGTAACAAAAGATTGTAGTGAAAAAATATAAAAAAATTAACGCCCCACCTGTTACTCAGGCTATTAATCATCGGGAGGCAATCGCTTGGCAACATTCATCTTTATTAAGAGTACTGACTGCTCCGTGTAGAGTGCCTGTGAGTTATACGGAGATTAAAAAAAATAAAATAAATAAACAATTGAAAAACATGAAAAAAGTTAAAGAATGAATCAACCAAACGTCAAACTCTTAACATTGTCAGTGTCAAAATATATATATTCAAATAAACTTATTTTCCAAATAGATACTTTAATTAAATCATAAAAAAATAATGTTTGACCTCCACTACCCATTCAGAAGTTCATTTCATCCAGTTTTTTAGTCTTATAAAAATGTTTAAAAAAAAATGTTTTTCATTGTTTTTATTTCATTTCTTAGCTATAAGCTTTTTGTAAATGTTTATACATAACATTCCTTCTAAGATATAATAATAGTCTTAAAAGGTTTATAAAACGCAGAGGTGTTCCACAGTATTTGTATAGTGATTATGCAACTAACTTTATAGTTACAAATCTGAATTACTAACTCGCATACAGCACTGCATTTATTGTTATATGATAGTGTAATGTTACTCAAGACCATGAGTCTTGATTGGGCAGGGCTCTGTAAGCTCAAAATACATAGAGTAAAGTTAAGACGAGCCCAAGTTTCTGAACACAACTAGAGCTTTATAGAGAACTCCAGTCTCGATCTGAACACCAATTAATGTCCTTAATTAAAACCTCAACTTCAAAAAGGATTTGGTTTTCGGTATTCAGTGTTCAATGAAAGCTCTATTCAAAATACGTTATAGGCAAATTTAATGACATATAGGGTCACATTTTATCAACTGCAAATATTTTGAGGATATATTCAACAACATATATAAACTATTTTTATGAAAAAATCTAAAATTTTTACACGCAAGTTTTCAAGAAAAACGCCAAAAGACATTTCGATTAAAAAGAAAAATAAAGCACTTTCGGTAGTTTCAATTCAAAGGAGCCGAAACAGAGAGGCCGCAATGCCTTCACCGCTTACACGTGCCCCTAGTTTCATTCAAAAGAGCCGACAGAGAGGCTGCTCTTAAAAATATTACAATTGTTATGTCAGGAAAAGTAAAAAAAAAACTAGCCTGAATTTTTTTTAAATGCTAGGGCCTTATTTCTCTGATATAATTAGATGTTTTGTCAAAATATTTGCAGTTGATAAAATGTGACGTTATATATATTTAAAGCATCATACACCAGTTCTATAGTAAACGTGTTTAACCCGATTTTAATGTATTATGAAAATTGCACCAAAAATCTAATAAACAGGCGGACTGTTTCTTAATTTATTCGTGCAGTTTGGTATTTGGCATTTGGGTATTTAAAAAATATGTTATACCTATGAGAGCAAAATTTGCAACGGTTGTATACGAGAATATACGATTATATTGATCACCTAATTGTCTGTCGCACGTTATGTATATGTACTGTTTGTAAATGTAAATAGTTTTTTTAATATTTTTTTTGTGTTTTTTAAATTGTCCCAGTAAAACTTGCACTCTTGGTAACACCATTTGGACGTAATCATCCGTAAACAACGCAGCCTAATAAAATAATGCCCAACAAGGAAATTCATGTTTTCAGACTAACTCGCTGTCGGAATTTCATCGCGATATTAACCGAAACGTTGTTACTCTTAATAAGTGTTGTAATTATTTCATTGTTTTATTTATTACGGCACATTTGAGTTATGGAAGCTTCGCTAAAGACAACTTTGTAAAAAAATCTGAAGATTTTTGGAAAACATTTCTAAAGTAAAAAAAAAGCCGTGAGAAACAAATCACATACTGATTCCTTCGCGCTCATTTTTTTAAAATTTTTAAAATTTAATAATTTATTAATAGATTTAATAGATGTATGTATGAAAAGTATACATTTTAATAGATTTTTCAATAGTCGGTTAAAGTATAATAATTGAATAATTTTGACATAATGACAGGTTCTCTTTAGAAAATAACGGCTTCTTCTCGATCTTTAAGTTCAAAAACTGCTTTGTTTTAAGTTCATTTAGAATTCAATGATTTTATTTTTTTTATGTTTTCTGTGATGGACGCAAAAGGCTTTTAGTACGAATGTGTACGGTCACGCATAATAATTTATTCTAAATGGAATGTTCTGGAAATAGTATTAGTTGAGCGGCGGGTTAAAAATAACAAATGGCATTGTCGTTTTGTTTTTATTCCAAACAAAAATGATGAATGTAGCAATCAACGTTTTAATTTGTAGCAAGATACATTTGTGGAACAATATGTATTGAGTCAATATTTTTTAAATGAAATAATAGTAAACTGAATCGTTTGTGAATTAAAAATGTTTAGGTTTGTTAAACGGTACTTTGTCCAACAAATATAGCTTGGCAAAAAAAAAAATGAAAGTACACACGCGTGCACATATGACTACCACAAACTGTCTTTCCTCAATAGACCTTGAGCTTTATGTTAATGGTATATGGTTGAAAATTGATTGCAGAAAATTTACATTTTTTTATAGTCTTGTGTGCTTGCCTTTGTACCTATAATACATTTTCGTTACTATGCTCTAGAGCATTAACATTTTCTAAGGTAGGTTCTCTTTCTTCTACTATAAGTTTATTAATGCAATAACATGCCTTTCTCAACCGCGGAATAGCAAACCTTGCAAAGTTGGAGGTGCTCCGATAATCAGATTTCGGTTGAACCTTATAACTGCAAAGATCAAATTACAAGTTGTGTTTACGCGCAAAATCATAACAGAAGTTTCCAAGAGACGTAGAAAGTTCATTTTTATTTCCAAGCGGAAACAAAGATAAATGAGATTCTGTGAAAAGTTCCAAAAACATGAAGTAGAATAGCTACCGCGGTTTGGTAATCTAATCATTAAGGATTCCCTAGTACATGATAATGAAGTCGTACAAATAATAATACTTAAACACAATTCATTATTACTATCAATATTTGTGCAAAAGACATAATATACCTCGAAACATTAAAACTTTTATTTAAGTGAATATACAAAATTAAATCGTGGTTGTGTTATAAACTGACTGAAGTCAGAACTCATAAGTTAATACATGTCTTGACGTACGTGGGAGATTGCTAGGTAAATATGCACGACGGATATTGCGCCCTGGTTCAGGCAAATCAAACTAATAGTACGCTGGTGTCTTAGTTCTGAGCAGACTCGATGGGTAAGTAAAGCAAGTTGTCACTGGTGTTTCATTAACAGTGACATACTCGATAGAGACATACTAAAGTGGTAGTAGTGACCATAACGGCTCCCGCCCACGACCGACTTTTTGTAGGACTGATAATCGGACCGATTTTTTCGCCGAAGTTTTTGAACCGATTTAGTGACGAAATTCTTTAGGA
This sequence comes from Eudonia mercurella, assembly GCA_963082485.1. Taxonomy (NCBI): domain Eukaryota; kingdom Metazoa; phylum Arthropoda; class Insecta; order Lepidoptera; family Crambidae; genus Eudonia; species Eudonia mercurella. The sequence goes on from OY720039.1 coordinate 17,921,334, forward strand.
CGTGTGCGTTACAACATGGATTCCATACGTTTCATTTTTACTGACTTAAAAATACGTGGGCGGTGGGGCTCTACAGCTATTGATGCGTCCCTATGCCTATTGTGAGCGCCTATTGTGAGTTTCATTTAGAATTGGATCACGTTAAAGAATACAAAAACTAGTATGGCATTAAATCAGCGCCTTCTGGTGACATACGACAAGAGTTAAAATTTTGCCACACAAATGTTCGTTTTCGTAAACGTAATCGAATGAATGCGGACAGTAAACAAAACTCGAAAATCTTTAGTGTAAGCAATAAAGTGTTTATTTATATATTTATCTCACACTAGTGCCAAAGAAAGTACGGTGCCAGTTCGGTCGGTGCCTCAAAAACTACTGAGGTAATTTTCAAGATATAATTATTTCTATAAATTTAACTGAAATAAATTTCACAAAAGAGAAAATACTAAACGAATTACAACTCTGAATTACGATATGGACAATGTATTCTACAAAACATACAATTCAGAGATCAATAAAGCTCTTACAAAAGCTAGAGCTATTTATTTTTTGTTTGACCGTGTATAAATAAATTCTCTTTATCTGCATTAAACAAACAGCAGCCGGTGATTAATGTAGGACTGCGTCTCACATGAGTCTTTCGGATTAAGCTGGCTGCGACACAAATAACGTCGTTCTGTTTAATGAAGCACAATTACTATGTTGGGCTTAATAAGATAAATGAGACGATTTTTCACAGTTTAATAAAATTGCGTTACAAAAGAAAATGTTTAAAAATCCAAACCTGTGATCGGCTGGTGGAATATTAAGATTATTGCTCTCTGATGATGTTTGATGCTTCGTTTTTCCGGTGGTTGAATTTGCTAAGTCTGGTTGGCTACCATCATTGTCTACTTGGTGCCACAATTACAGTTTGTGTTCCGTTAGTCCGTCCGTCAGTTATAAGTATGATAGCTGGTTCCCTATTAGTTAAAGAAATCGGATAAAATAAACTTCTTCGGTATTTTCATCACAAAAAATAACCAAATCAGATTGAGGTTAGATATACAACTGATGTTCTCTGTTCTTTTTGATATTTTATTTTGTGCCTAGGAAGACTCCACTCTTCCACAGCTATAACATTACAAGGTTTGGTATAATCGTTAATATACAAACTAATGTACTTTTCTTATCGTTATCGAACATTCGTTCTTGCTAGTTTAAAACAATTTCCTTTTTCCTCAAGTAATTTATAGGAGGGCGTGACGCGGGGCACACGTGTCGCATGCATCACACCGCAGCACTGCTTAATAATTTAGAAGGAGTTTGTTAGTAACCGTGATAAATATGTCTTTCGGATTATAAACGAATTATTCTCCTGTTTCCATTTCGTTTTTCGTTAATAGTAAATACAATAGGATTGTCTTTGAAAACTGCTAAATCCTTTGTGTGTTCCACTCTTTCATATGTTCTCTCTTTATACCCATTCAAGTTACGATTGTTATAATGTTTCCTAAAATAAACCTCGGTGGCCGTGTGCTAAAGCGTTTATTCCGATATCAGGAAGTCCTGGGTTCAATTTAAAAGTCGGGCAAATTGTCTCAAATTTATCGATACATAGCCCGAGTAATCAACCCACATTTGGCTAGCGTGGTGATGAAACCAATACCCATCAATTGTAGTTATGACTTAATTTCAGTCCATCAAGGTCTTTGTCCATCAGTTAGGCTTTCACTCGCATTTATTATATATTATATTATTTTATTATATTATTTATTTATTATTTATTTTTTATTTTTTTTTATTTTTTTTTTTTATTTATTTCACTTTCATTTGCTATTGTTGGCATCCGAGTGCGCAACCTGTGAAGCAGTTTTATTTTGTGTTTATATTTCTGTGATCTGTCAAGACTCCTTTCTTCAAATATAAACAACTCGTAGTCATGGTAACGCATTACTAACACCAATAAGCTTTGTTCCTGCATTGAGAGTGCTAATAAGCGAAGAGTCTTCAGTGCTGTTGACATTTCACGCCTGCGCCGAAAGCCATCTGCAGCAGCAGTTGTCATTGTTGTTTTATATTTTTATTTCTAGTATTTTTTTGTTGTATTCTTAGATTAATAACGCCATTATAATTTTAATGCATTTATTAGTGAGATGTCCCAAAATTCCTCAAATTCAGCCCAAGATACCGGCAATGGGCAATTCGTGAGGTGCGAGCTCTGTCCTTATCCAAAATTTTTCAGAGGCAAGAGAGGTTTAAACATACATATAGGTAAAGTGCATAGACCTACCCAAACCTCTCAGGCCTCAGATCCTATCCCACACATACCCATTTCTCCCAGTTCATTCGACCCTCATACTAGACAAGACTTACAATTTTGGCAAATATTAGGCAAATTAAAGAACAACACACCAATTATTAAACGCATTCCGAGAGGAGCTCGTACCTCCGTAGCGCAATCACTCGCAACCACTATTAGCAATATCATCAACGAAAACACATCGCATAGTTGGGAACAATTTTTAACTTTTGCTTATCGCGTCCTGCACATACGCAAAGAAGAAAATAATAACTTAACTTTGTCCCAAAAAATTAAAAACAATTGCACCAACCCCTTACCAAATTTCCATAGTTCACCCATTAATTACAAAAAATCACAACTCGCATCATTCAATGTTAGCAAGGTTGAAGAAAAAATCAACGAAGGTGATTTAAAAGGTGCCACCCAGTTGATTTTTTCTAATGATATCATTGCTCCTGACTGTCAAGAGACAGTGGCCTCTCTAGTCTCTAAACACCCTCCTCCTGCAGCAACACTTCGTCTTCCCGATCCACCCGAGTCTACGGATGCTTCGCTTTTGACCAACGAAGACGAAGTATACAAATCCATTCTCTCTTTTAAAAGTGGCTCTGCTGGTGGCCTTGATGGTCTATCGCCGCAACATTTCAAAGATTTGGTTTCTGGTACCTCTGGAGACGCTGGCAGAGTTCTTCTCACCAAAATTACCCATCTTTGTAATATCATGCTTGCCGGAAATGTTCCACAGAACATCACCGGTATACTCTATGGCGCTAACCTATGTGCTTTAAAAAAGAAAGACGGCGGGATAAGGCCTATCGCTGTAGGGTGTACCATCCGGCGCATTGTTTCCAAAATTTGTGTCAAGCACATCCTTTCTGACCTTTCTTCCAAATTTCAGCCAGTTCAGCTTGGGTTTGGCTCGAAGGGTGGCTGTGAGGCTGCGGTTCACTCAGCTCGCACCTTCTTGCTGAATGATGGTGGTGAAGTGCTGTTGAAGGTGGATGTAAAGAATGCCTTTAACTCTGTGGACAGGGGTGCTCTGCTGGCAAAAGTAAAAGAGGAACTTCCCATGTTATATAAATTTTTATGGCAATGTTACGGTGAACCAACAAATTTGATTCACCGTAACAATCTTTTACATTCCGCCGTTGGTTGCCAGCAGGGTGATCCTCTGGGACCTGCAATTTTCTCTTTAGCTATACACCAAATAATTTCGAATCTAAATTCTAAATTTAATGTCTGGTACCTCGATGACGGCACTTTAGGGGACAAATCGGGTTTAGTTCTCGAGGACCTACAAAGTTTAATAAACCAATTTGGCAATATAGGATTGGAACTAAATTTTTCAAAGTGTGAATTATACATTTCAAATTCTGTGGCCCCGAACCGTAGAGCAGATATAGTTACTGACTTCAGTCGCCTGGCCCCCAACATCAAAATTCTCCAAGATGACTCGTTATTTTTATTAGGCGCACCGCTTCTCGATGCTGCCATCCCGGCTTTCATAAACGGAGCGATTGCTAAATTCAATTTAACTTCAGACCGTTTATTCCAAATTAATCCACACATGGCCTTATTTATAATACGTTTTTGTCTTTTCGTTCCAAAATTTACTTATGTTCTTCGATGCTCCCAACTCTGGCTTTTTCCTGCACTATTGTCCAATCTAGATAATTTAATTGAAAATACTCTTGTTCAAATTCTAAATTGTCAAATGAACGACCGCATTTGGCTACAGGCATCACTTCCTGTACGTTTCGGAGGCCTCGGCATTAGAAATTTGTCCAGCGTGGCCCTGCCAGCGTTTTTGTCATCTGCTCATAGCACGAACAATCTCTACAGGAAGATTATCAACCCATCTTTGGGTTCCGTAGAGTTGTCGTGCAAGGCAGATGCTAGTAACGCTTGGTTATCCGCCTCTCAAAATTCAAATCTACCTTTAATTCCACAATTACAGAAGCAATGGGACGAGCCGTTATGCAAGCAAGTTCTGGAGGGGCTTAAATCCACATCGGCTGACACGGCCGAGCTCGCTCGTCTCATTGCCGTCTCTGAGAGAGAGTCAGGCCACTGGCTCCAGGCATTACCATCAGCCAATGTCGGTACCTTGTTGGACGGGCCGTCCCTCACTATAGCGGTCTGCCTCCGTTTAGGCGCCAGGTTAGTCCACCCTCACCGCTGTGTATGTGGGGAAGCTGTTAGCGACCTAGGCCACCATGGCCTCTCATGCGTTCGTAGTGCTGGTCGTATGTTACGCCACTCTTCATTAAACAGCATCATCCGCAGTGCTTTTGCCACCGTTGGTTTACCGGCTGTCTTAGAGCCAGCTGGTATCTCTCGTAGCGATGGCAAGAGACCTGACGGAATGACCATTGGGCCCTGGAAGCTTGGCAGGCCGTTGGTGTGGGATGCAACCTGTGCTGATACCGTGGCTCCCTCGCATGTTCGCGCCACTTCTCTTCATGTGGGGGCTGCTGCGGTAAGCGCTGAAAATCGCAAACGGCACAAATACGCGAACCTGGGTCGTAATTATTTATTTGTTCCGTTTGCGGTGGAAACAATGGGTCCATGGGGGCCGGAGGCAAGGCAACTTGTTAAAGAGCTAAGTGCTCGCCTTATTGAGGCCTCCGGTGACAAGAAGGCTGGCAGCTACCTCTGCCAGCGTATTAGCTTGGCAATCCAGAGGGGCAATGTTGCCAGCATTCTTGGGACCGTTCCCATGAGCCCACAGTTGGAAGACATCTTTTATTTATAGGCGTTTAGTTTTTAATTTGCTATTTTTATTTCTTTGGTTTTTTTAAGTTCAGTTAAGTTGTTTCTTTTTTTTGTTTTAAGTTTTGTTCTGTAATAAATTTTATTGTTGTGAGTAGATAATAAATACTTCAAGCCATACAATATAAAGAGTGTTATATTGTTGTCCAACAGTTTTCATGACTAAGTCCTCTAAGCCTGTAGTAGGACTTTCCAAATGAGCAAATCCGAACATGAAACAACGTCGACGTAACTACCTAAGTCCTGACTCCGACGAAAGTTCCGATCAACACTGTATACCAGGCACAACTCAAAATAAAGTCTTACAACTTGCCGGAACTAATGTAGCGAAGCAGCAATTGAGTAGTAGCTTTTCACTGAGCAAAAACGAAACATACGCTCAAAGCGTGAGACAGAGAAATTGCATAAGTCATTAAAATGTGACACACTTGATAAAGCTCAAACGGCTCTTTGAATATTGCAGGCGAACTCGGAGCGTGAACTCAAAACAATCCGAAATAGAAAGGCGTGTCCATTCAAAAGATCCTTATTCGAGGCAACATCAAAGCGGGCGCTCATTCGGGCGTTATTTTAAATCGAAATGAATTTTCATACTGCAGCCATAAATATTATCCTGCGCGGGGATTTGAGCGTCTTCCACATATTTTATCTTTTCATTTCCTATGTACGACGTCCTCCGTTCGGTGAAACATCGAGTGCTCTCGCAGATTTACATGTGAATGTCTCCCAACTCAAAAGGTTTATAGCAAATAGTTTCTAAGTGATGACGCGTTTGAAGGATTTGTGTGTTATACAGGTTTGCAATTAAATATGCATGAATTAGACAATTAAGTGAAGATCTTAGTAAACCGTCGGACGCGACATGTTCTGTCGTTGTGGAAATCTTTGAGGGAGACCCATTTGTAGCATCGTCTTTCCGCTGATATGATCATGAGTTAGCAGATGTATTAGTATAAAAATAATAAATAAACGATACTTTTAATACATTTATCGCTGCAGCCTTTCAACACTTGCAACTCAGTATCTTTAAGAAAAATCTTTAAGTCACAATCTAAGTAGACACAAGCGAAGCTGGCAATCCTTCGCAACTTATATCAAGTGACGATTTTCACAATTTACATAATACGTGAGCTTGCGGCAGACATTGGGTTTTTGATGCGAGTGTTTGGGTAGGTCTTGTAGGAAAGATAGGATAGAGATATATAAACCTATAAGTAGAACTTTAAAGTTATTCCTGTGGTTTTGCGGGTGGGTGTCCATGGGTGGCGGTGATTACTCTCCATCAGGTGACCCGCCTGCTCGTTTGCCTCCGTCTTTTATAAATAAAAAAAAACTATTTACGTTTGTCTGACGTAGTAAGATTTTGCGTCGCTTAAGATAGTTTTTTGCAAAGTACTACGTTATCGTCTATATTTAGGTTTTGCATATAATTTTGTTGTCTGATTTGATTTATTAAGTTTGATTTTCTTGTCCATGTAGGCATAGCACTTCATTATCATCGTCATCAGCTTATAGTAGTCCACTGCTGGACATAGGCCTCTCCAACTCCACGCCGCTAAGCACTCTTAACCAGCTTTTGCCAGCTTTGCGGAGATCGTCGCTCCTCCTAGTCTAAGGGCGTCCTACAGCTTAGCACTTCTTGTAATAAATAAAATGGGCCAGTCTCCCACAGCACAATTTTTGCAACGTCGCTTATTGCCCCCACCTGTTGCCAGACGATAAATCATCGCTGGTTCACTGCATTAGATTAATTTATCGCACAATTTATTAGCCGATCAACCGATTCGTTTCGTGAGTTAAACTCGCGTTTTTCTTATACCTAAATCTAGAGGACTCGTTTATTGATTAATGACCCAGTCGATAATATGAAGAATAAAATTTGTGATTGACGGTTGGCTTTATAGTCATAGGTGAGGCGCGTGTTTTGTGAAAGAAATGTAATGTTTACCCCTACCAGGGAAAGATTTACCGGGCCGTATGTTCTTGCTGCTTGTGGACTGTCTAGTCACAGATGAGGTCTGGTCTGCCGGGTCAGATGCACTGCCAACTATGCTATCGTGACTCCGGCATGTCACGGGGTGCGGGTTCGAATCCCGCACGTGGAATTCTTTCAACATTTTGTCTTTTTCAAATTGAGATTTGTTCGTTACAATATTTGCGTAAAATTACCTATATGCAAATAATCATAAATATTGTGATACTACTGTGAGTACACACGCCTACATATTAGACTATCACAAACTGTCAAATTTCCTTAATAGACTCTGAACTCTATGTAATTATGGAATATGGTTGAATAATTATTAAACACATGGACATGATGACGTGCATGCGTCTACAATTACCAGAACCATCTGAATACTCAGACAACAGCACGTACTGTGATGAAAATATTTAATTATTCAATGTGCAACTTTATCCCGCCGATCATGTTTATACGGATTAAGTCGATAACCGACGTATTTATGAAATTCCATCTGCATTTATAAATCAGTGCGCCGTCGCATGTTGCGCGGCCGCTGGCTGCGCTCACAAATCGCGTTAATGAGATAAAGACGTGATGATTGACGATTGTGGACGCCGCTGTTTATCACTAGGGATGGGCTGCGCGACCTACTAATAGCCACGATGCTTGTCGCATATCGAGATTATAGCCTTTTGGGTTGTAAGTTTTGAACCGTGATAATAATTCTCTCAAAACGGTAATAATTATGAGTGCCCTTACAATTGTAGTCAAAGTCACCGATGTCAATAATTGGATAGATCCAATAAGTGTTAGGCCAACAAAATATATCAAATGAGTACCTGATTTGCGTATATGAGTAAACCTCAAAAATCATTAAGATATAAAAGTAACTATATGACTATGAATATAGAAAGAGAGCGGTGCGTTCGGGTTATGACCATGAATGCTACGTAAATAACGCAGTGCCTAAATGGCAGGAATCCTAATCGGAAGGCACGTTAAGCTGCTGTTTGAGTTTGTCGTCGTATAGACACATATTCAGCCAACGTTGCGGAACACGAGCCAATCTTCCCATCGAGCACATCAACATTGATTCACTCTTTCAATTTGGTCCTTCGAGCCGGATAAAATATCAAACGTAAAATACGAAGCGTTAAACGTTCCAGCTGTCCATTTGTATAAATTCCCATCACTATTTAGCAAGCGTTGGGAATTTTGTTAAAATGGCCGATCAATCAACGGCATTGTGCGGTGGCGCCGCTGATCAAGGGTCACCATTTAAATGCTCGCTCATGCACACTGAGTTGATTTTAAATGCGTTCGTGCGCAGAGTTATTTGTCAATTATTTCAAAATGGTGATAATGTTGACGGTGTTTACTCTACTTGCTAGGGAAGCTCTGTTTGACAAAACGGCTGAAGGATACGGATTGAGTTAACAAGTTTCCACCATTTTTTATATATATAAAAATTAACTGCCTAATTTACGTATGACTAATTAGTAATTGTCAGGACAAGGTTTGTATAAAAAAAAGGTATTCGAGCTGGTCAAACCATCACGGGATACTGGTGTTTACGCGGATGGTTTCCTAAAACGTACAACCTGGACATTTTCAAGGCAAAGGTGAACAGGCATCATCTAGGTACGTATCCCACATCCTAGGCCGCATCATCGCTTACCATCAGGCGAGATCGCGGTCAAATACTTGCCTATAAAGCTTTTAAAAATAAGATATCGCGGGCGATTCACTAGTTTTATTTAAACTAAAACGTTTAGATAGAAGCTTTACCATAAAATAATCATCCATTATATAAGCAAGCGGACAATAACGGGATCAGCGAAGCAGCGATAGTAGGATCCTAACAAATAGCACGGTTATCGGATCAGTGTGTTTGTTTCAAGCTCAACAGTAATGTCCGATCCCCAGGGCCAGCGCAGGGACGCCAATAAAACCCTTTGCCCGCTGAAAATTGAAATGGCGTACTAAGGTCGTACTGGAATATATTCAGGCTCTTCCCTTTTTTACTGCATCATAAATGTCGCATTATGAGTGGACGCTATACAATTAACTGCAGAATGTTTTTTCGTCACGTGTAGAATGGGCGGCGTAATTAGACAATGTTTGTCGTAAACACAGATATAATTTAATAACAGGGATATAATTACCTGTTTTAGGATGGAGTTTATGATGCGACTTACTAAAGCATTTTGTTTCTTTTTAATATTAAGTGTAACAAGCATGAACGGGTTTGTATCATGAGAACTAAAGCAATTTTCGCAATATAGTGTCGTCCAGATAGGTCCAGAACTGGTACTTCTGGCTCTAGTCTTACTCTCCAGGTTTAAATATACTTGTTTTTGAAATATATGTATAGCGCATTGCAATTGGTATTCCACAAGATAGTGGAATTTATATGCAAGCACGCCCAGGGATATAGTTTATTCAGGCATTTTCTATCATCATATATGTAAGTACCACGAAAACAAGCGATAAGATACTTACCTCTTTAACAATAAATGTCAAGAAATGTTTTCATTCTTTTTTTAACTAACTTAAAAAAAAAAGTATTTTTTATTTAAATTTAGATGTATCTTTATGAAGGCAGTTAGCTGGCAGTAGCATCATTCTAAGCCGTATAAACAACTACAATATATTTCTGCGAAGAACTAGCAAGAAACTCAGAAACGCCCTTTTGCCTGCAAAGTATTTGTGTCAATCCACAAACGTGACGTGATCCACGCTTTATCGGTCTGGTAACCCTAAGTCCGGCGTATTAATAAAAACTGTTTATTTCAACCCTTCACTGAAAATCTGTGTGCGTGTTAAAATGTTTTCGTTTACACACTATGAATAGAAGAGACCCGACACTTCAACATCGACCCACTCAAATATTTGCCAAGTCCATCCATAAAGGTTTTACTGCGATCTCGTTCGATTCGTCACTACGCTTTTGTTAATATAAAAATCGCTTTTAAAAGACCGTCTACGATTACAAAAGGTTACTTAAGTTGAGAGTGCCTAATACTCTTCGCAATAAAAGGTCTGACGAGTCTTTGATTTGCAGCGGGAGGTAGTTTAAAGAATTCACTATTAACTGATCTGAAATTCAAGTACTGAATTGTTCACTTTCTGAAAGCTGTCTTTATTGTGTAGCGATCTGAAGTTTTTTTTTAAAAAGGTTAATGATCAGACTTTAAATACAACAGCTTTTTCGGTCGACACGTTTCTAATTCCCCTATTCTAAATTATTATAGGAAGAAGAGGTGATAAATTGCTTTTTAAATAATGTTAGGTATCATCATCACCACCATCATTATCAGCTCATTTTATGTCCCTACTGCTGGGGCACGAGCCTTCCCTATAGATGGATAGGGAGAACGGGTCATAAACCACCACGCGGGCCCAGTGCGGATTGGTGGTTGTTAACGACTGCTAATACAGCCGGGACCAACGGCTTTACGTGCCTTCCGAAGCACGAAGGAGCTCGAGACGATAATTTTTTTGGTTACCCATCCGATGACCAGCCTTTGCAAATGTTGCTAAACCTCAGCACTCGCAAACCGGGCGCGTTAACCACTGCGTCATCGAGCTAATGTTAGATATGTATTAAGGTTTTTGTAATTTTGGTAATTTTGTTTCAGCACAAACATGAAACAGCTTTAAGATTCCGTGCCTTCCCCATTACAGCACTGTATCTTATGATAAGGAAACTGCAGAAGGCGCTACATACCGCGGTCGAGCAACTCATACATAAACCCATACACGGACACGGATCTCGGAACAGCTCGAACCAGTCCGAGCGCATCTGTTGCGAGGTTCCGTGACTGTGAGAGGTCTATGTGTGCGTGCTCGAGCGCGTTTGAATAAAGCTATGACAGTATAGTCACGTCTGACATCGCGTATATAAGGGCAACTCGTAATTATTGCGCACCATATTGGTTCGGCTTTTTCATTTCAGCACGGGTCAGGCGCCCGGCCATTCACAGCGAAGATTAGATATCGGCGAATATTGCGTACGTTCTGCGATACGTTTACCCTAACAGATATATTTATCTGCTGCATATTCCAGCCACTATATAGTGCTTGTTTAAGCAACGATTTTTGTTTCGTTTTGTTGTGTAGTTTGTGTGGTGGAGTCGGTATGTACGCCAAGTAAAGCGTACATAGAAAAAAACATGGAAATAATTTTTAAATTCTTTTGATTTATTTAGTCACGAAGGCTCTAAGCGTTAAACCTACCTATCCGTATTCGTTCGATTACGTTTATGAAAACGAAAATTAGTATGGCACTGAAGCAGCGCCTCCTGGCGACAATCGAGAAGAGTTAAAATTTTGCCATACTAATTCTCGTTTTCGTTATTGTGATCAAATAGTGAATAAACTCGCCCACAGCCACCCAGATTAGTATGCCACTTTGTCCGATAGGGTGTTATAACACCCCTAAAAGTATTATATAGATATACCCTAATATAATACTTTTAGTGTTTCATTTACAACAACACACAAACGCCTGGTCGAACTAAATGGGTTATACGAGTATGATGGGGCGTCTGGTTATGGGCCCAGCACAGACACAACAACCTTTGTGCACTTTTTTTAAAGAGTTGATTATCTCAGGCAGCGTTTTCAGCTTCACTGGACTTTTTTGGGGGTAACGAGAAACTTAAAGGGTTCCTCGAGCCGAGTGTAACAAAACACCGTGAGAGGTTTTATAGAGGGAATGGCATCACGCACTAAGTAGTGCGTGCCCCCTTTCCCTACAAGATTCTCCGAGAGGATCAGTTTGTACTGTTTGTTATCTTATCTAAAGAGCCTTTTGTGAACATCAGCAATGTTAAGTCATAGTAAAGCGACACAATTTTAAAACGCTTGTCATCATAAAAAACGGCGCTACATACAAACCGCACGACCGCACTATTGCAATACGTAGTAGACCACGAACAGACCATTGTCCAACCTACTGGTAGTAACCATGTACTAATCATCATCATCATCATCATCATCAGCTCATTTGTATGTCCCCACTGCTGGGGCACGAGCCTTCCCTATAAATGGATAGGAAGAACGGGCCATAAACCACCACGCGGGCCCTTTGCGGATTGGCGGTTGTTAACGACTGCTAATGCAGTCGGGACTAACGACTTTACGTGCCTTCCGAAGCACGGAGGAGTAAGAGATGATAAATGTTTGGTCACCCATCCGGTGACCAGCCTTTGCGAAACTTGCTTAACAGTACTCGCAGACCGGGCGCGAGCTTCTCTGTATGTACTTATACTAATCTGAAACACCAGAGTGCTGTTTTGTATATAGGTAGTTACCTATTCACGATAAAGAAGAGCGGATGAAACAAAAATATAAAATGAAAATAGCGAACGAACGGTATAAATGTATTAGTGGCGGGCATAATGCGCGCTCGTTACAGCCGCGGCCCGGCTAGTTAGCGCAGTTTAAAACTTCGCAAATCGAAAATCGCTGCGTTTATTCAGTTGGGGACGTCGGTGCAGTCAGTGCTTTTAGTTTATTTCATTTTTACCGCTTCCTCGTGGCACGTTCGAAATTATTTAATAATATTCTTTAGTTGGTAAAAGTCAGTAAATCTTTTTTTAGCTTTGTTTATGTTTAGAATGTTGAGTTGCTTTGCCTAAGTCTTAATCTATGGTCAGTGAGGATAAGCCCGAAAATGGAAGCAGTCTTCAACCGGAGTTCACTGAACAGGAACAGGACTATTATTTCTAATTGTCTTGAATAAGATACTGGTCACTACCTAAGTGACAAACCCTATCATCAACCAAACCTAATTAATATTAGATCCTTACCTATGAAATTGACGTTTTGTATGAAGATTTTTTGTAAAACTATATTTTTCATACTAACGTGTTTTTAATTTTCTTAGCATCTATTTATGTTAACACTATAAAAATTTAAGGGTAGTGTGTTTGTTTCACTAGCTAAATATAGCAGGTATTAAAATGAAAAACAATTAAGTTCCTTCAAAGCTACAATAAAACAAAAATGCAATTCCGCAAAACAAAAAAAAGTCAATTTAAAAAAAAAATTGGGTCATAAAGGCACAAAATGAATAACATTGTTATTACTGATGCATGGGTAACATAGTCCTAATTAAAAGTGTATAATAATATTAACAAACTGTATTGAGTTTTAGAAGTAATACACTTATTAATGAGTGAGAAAAAAACGTCAATTTCATAGGTAAGGTGCCGATAATACGTACTCGTTGGGAAACCAATCTGGGCCCCTGGGTGTGAGATCGGTGGTAACACCACTAGACTCTGCAGTCTCTGTTTCTGTAAGCAGTAATACCTGTAACATTGTTGTTAGTTCAATAGCCTAAGGTAAAATGGTTTCATGTAATTAGGTCTTTACCAAAATACAATAGGCATTGTAAAAGAATTTATACATTTATGTTCAAAACGTCTGATCCAAATCCACTTCGATTCGTTGAGCCAGCGAAATTGGTAGCACAATGTAGTTAATGTTCTCTCTACTAACATAGCTTTTATATATATATATATATATATATATCTTAAGTAAATTTTTTTACAATATTTTATATAAAAACATATTTACAATATAAAATATTATCAAAAACTTAACCTAGGTTGCCACCGGCAGCGGGGATAGACCCAAGCTATCGGTTATTATTATTATTAATTAACAGATGATGTTGTTTTTAGAACGAATTCAAAAAACAAGAATATATTATTTAAGTATTTTCTATCGTAATCCACAATTAGATGAGATTGCGGTCTCACGGTTAGCAGTTGTAATAAAAATAACGTTGTCATCTCATCCAAACTTAGTAAAATAACAAAATCTTTCCAAATGAAACACAACACGGCCACCTCAGGCGTGTAACCAAATTAAAACCGGTCCTTGGCCTTCGCTGCCCGGACAAAGGCGATCTCGTTAGAGCAACAACCTTGGGAAACTTCGGAGGACCCTTGGAGTGACTAGACAGTGTCTCAAACCTGTAACGATGACAATGAGCCACGCCTTTTCCCCAATCAAGGTACGATAACTGGATAAATCCAAAAAAAAGGCTATACATGATTATTTACATACAATTTTACGCAAATATTGTTGCGAACAAATTACAATTTGAAAATGAGTGTTGAAAAAATTCCATGAGCGGGATTTGAACCCACACCCCATGACATGCCGGGTCAGGTGCACTACCAACTTTGCTATCGTGACTCAATCCAACTCGCCGAAATTAATCAACACTATCAATTCAAATTCAAATTCAAAATAATTTTATTCAGTTTAGGCTACAAGTAGCTCTTATGAATGTCACTATGCCATCGGTTCGTAAGTCTACTCTGGGCGGGAGATCTTGTACTGAGAAGAACCGGCAAGAAACTCAGCAAGTGTCTAGATCTTTTCTCCCTTACAGCGTCAAAAATATTGGAAAATGCCCGATCATAGCAGGACACTTTCCATTACAAATAAACACAAAACATACTTAAAGAAGACAACCACAACATGTAAAAAAATAAAAAAATAATAAATAAAAATTCTAGGTTAACAAATTTACATCAGGCAAAAGTTTCAATTTCCACAATGTCATACAGTACCACTACAGCATTCTAGTAAAAGTCAAAAATTGTTTTAGAAGAACAAAGTCAAACTATAGTGAATAATACTAAAAATAAGATAAGTATGCAAGAGCAGACCAGCCTCCACAGGCGGCACCCGTTCACGAGTATGACATATGAATCAGCCATCGCTTCGCTCAACCATATTTTAGGGAACGTAACGACCCGACGCACACGCCACCACCGCAGAGACAATAAAGAGAGCATGACACACTCAAGATACTCTAAATAAAAACTTAATGATATATTTAACTCAACGCTGTTTGTTATCTGTAGGACACTGCTTATAAAGACTATATATCAGTATAAAAATTATATGAATAAATTTTATTATTGTGAAATAACATGTGCAGGCGAGCAGACTAAGATGACCACACATTCTTATCATTAAGATAATCATTAATTTTATAGTAACCTTTTTTCATTAGCCCTTGTTTTATTTCTGTCTTAAACTTGTGTAGCGGCAGTTCCGTCTATCTATTTTTACTTTATAAGCCAAAGGAGCCCTATTCAATATCGACAACTACGTCATCAACATCCGATCTTAATATTTTTACAAATATTGAAATATCAGTTAAGAATTGGATACGAGTTGGATTGAGCCACGATAGCATAGTTGGCAGTGCACCTGACCCGGCATGTCATGGGGTGCTGGTTCGAAATTAGAATCAATCAATCTTTTTATAGAAGAGTGAGTGAGTATTGGACTCCGCTCCACCTGATGTTAAGCAGAAGCATGGTCTAGAACTCTAGATTTTAATTGCCTCTGTGGTCTTGTGGCTAAGACCACCGGTTTAGATCCAGAGGTCCCGGTTCGATTCCCAGCGGGGAGTACATGTTTGTGTACTCGGTTTGGTTGGTGGTAGGGCTTGTTTGTCCGCCTGGCTAGCTACCACCATCTTATCTAAATATGTCGCCATAACATCAATGTTTGTAGCATTGTTGCGTTCCGGCAGCTAGAGATAAGATAGCCAGTGCCTCACTAATTGAGGATCCCGGGTGAAGTGCGCTTCCATCATTGACCATATCATCACTTAACATCAGGTGAGATCAAGGCACTGTGCTTTCCCGTTAAATAAATTAAAAAAAAATGATACTTAAACTGCTAGTGGAGTCGTCCTCACCTCGCCGACCTGCAAAAACGGTCGTTAACCCATTTCTAAGACAAGCGTATTAGTTTTCTGGAAGGGTTAACAAGGCTAATATTAAATTAGAATAGGGTAATGTCATCAAAGGGTACAAACCGAGTTCAAAACCACCACTGGGTATTGATACCCAGGCAAAAGCTGCCAAAATTTTATTCCACATATAATACTCGTACAACGTACCTACAGGTTAGTTAAGCAAATAAATATTTTGATTACTTAATCAATATAATAGACTGAAATAAATATTTTTTGATTTGATTTGATTTGATTTGGATGTGAAACCGATAATCTAGCCATAAGAGCAGTGAACTTAGCATATTAACAATGTATGTTATATTATGCCATTAAATAATACCTTCTATGTGCGATCCACATAGTTGACACTTCAAGTGTCACGCAGCAAACAGCTGAGGTCATAGACATGCGGCATAAGACTGACATGAATTGACTGAACATTAATTATTAATTAATAGGTATGAGCAAATCTGAAAAAACATATGATAGCTTCAACAACTTCACCTTACTGTGATCCTTAAATCATAAATATAAAGATTAAAGGTTGCAAAATATTTGTCTAAAATATTGACCTACAACTGTCATCGCCACAAACGTCAATTGGCTCCGTTGCCCCAAAGGCGCCTAGGTACAATTTTTCAAGCGCTCATCGAAAATCTGGTACATAATTGATCTCTATGTCAATCCTATACGTTTATCATTCTATTCCATTTCTATTCTATGCCACCTGTTTAATGGGTAATGTATGTATGTATGGGGGTATACATGTATGTATGTAAGGCGTTCGCTGGAGCCCGCTCGCGTGACATATGAATGTCATTAGCATTGGTAATTAGCTGCTCGCTGTTTTACTGCATGCGTGTGTTTCCACGGATTCATTTGTCCGACTATTGTTAGCAGCTATTAGTTATAAACAGTTTAAGGACGTCAGCAAGTAAAAATTGGTGAGCGTCTAAATTACGGGAACTAGGTAAAAGTTTGAATGATGTATCGATTAAGCGATTGGGTGATTGACTGGTTATCAATAGAGAAACTTTTTGGCAAATGTTTTTAAAAGAAATTGTATAGGAATGGTGAACTATGACGTCACTAAAATGTTTTTGTTTATATAATTTTTAACGTAAATTTTGTTGCGAACAAATTACAAAAACACACATGTTGAAAAATTTTCCACGAGCAGGATTTGAATCTGCACTCTTCTGACATACCGGGTCAGGTGCTCTCCCAATTGAGCTATCGTGGTTCTAACTAGCCCGCCGAAATTATTCAACACTATTTACTTTTACTTTGACGTGACTATTTTGTTTCGTCAATTCAGTGTTTATTAATAACTTTTTAGGTTATAGAAATTCATTCTTAGATCAATTAAAAAACAGGTTTTAAACAGGTTTTAAAGAACTATTACATGATTTCATATACACTCAGGGGCACATCTAACCGCCTACCCCGTTAATTTCATACAAATGTGCTCACTTTGTGACTCTAAACATAAACATGTCAATACATTTCTGCAAAGATCTGTATGCTAATGTTTAGGTTAAGCGTTCCAAAAGATGTCCACTAATAGACAAAGGCCTCCCCCAACTACCGGTTTTGCGCTGCTCGCATCCAGTATATAGTAGGTACATAGAAAATAACTATTGTGATATTGGCTGTTGTGGCTAATCTTTTCTATAGTTATAAATAATATTTAAAACTAAAACCGTTATTTAAGCACACAAGCGCACGAGTAACTCTTACGATCATGGAAACAGGCAGAAAGCCGCGCTCTTCACGGATGAAATAACCGATGCAGTCGGAGCGCGTCACCACCTCACCTGAACGGGACGCGAAACCGCGAGCTCACCGCGCAACGCGGTACCGACGTTTACTGAATGGAATCAATTATTTCTGAAAGAAGCATAGTATTGATATGATACCTATTTGATACAATCCTTGTTCTAAGTTTTTTGTATGTGTATTGTTTTACCCCGACTGCGTCAGAAGGAGGGTTATGTTTTTCGAATGTATGTATGTGTGGGGGTGTGTGTGTGAGTGTGTGTGTATGTATGTATGTATGTATGTACATATGTATGTATGTACATATGTATGTATGTATGTATGAATGTATGTCTGTTTCTTTGCCACGCCCTACAGCTTTAAAACAAGCCTTACCTCCAACAAAACAGAGTGCAACAATATATATCCCCGGCTAAGAATTGAACCCTGGACTCTCCTGGTTCTGAGAAGTTTGATAGTTTTAAGATTAGGGTTAAATAGCGCTTCTACCTTTGTTTTTATCAATAGTTACCTTCAATAGAGAAGAAGCGCTTACTTGTTGTGTAAAAAAATGTATATTTGCGTGTTTCAAAAACAAACTCCTGAAATACATAGCAGGTTTTCCGCAATTCGAAATAATAATTTCGCACCGCACAAGTTCGTCTAACACCCGCCGTCCGTCCGGTCGCAAAACTCTATCCGTTGTCTTCCACAAAAGAAAATATCTAATACTGATTAAAACTTTATACAGCGGGCGCGATTAATTTAACTTTTTTCTCCTGCGTCGCGGTCTGTCGAGCTTTCCCCTATTTTTAGTGTTCATGGAACAGTCGTGGAGTGGTCCAAAAAAAATACGCAAAAGTACAGGGCTCGAGCCAGTGCGCCGCGAGAATTGCTACGCGAGTTTGCATACTGCATCCGCTTTAGTACATAATGTATGTACGCCTTAACAGGACAATGGAAAGGATTAATGATGAAACAAAGCAACATTCCACTTGGATCCTATTTCTCATTTTAACTTTATATTTAGTTGTACGAAAGGAAACTGACAGTCGTACAGAGATGTTGATTGCCATAATGATAACTAGCCCGCCGAAATTATTCAACACTATTTACTTTTACTTTGACGTGACTATTTTGTTTCGTCAATTCAGTGTTTATTAATAACTTTTTAGGTTATAGAAATTCATTCTTAGATCAATTAAAAAACAGGTTTTAAACAGGTTTTAAAGAACTATTACATGATTTCATATACACTCAGGGGCACATCTAACCGCCTACCCCGTTAATTTCATACAAATGTGCTCACTTTGTGACTCTAAACATAAACATGTCAATACATTTCTGCAAAGATCTGTATGCTAATGTTTAGGTTAAGCGTTCCAAAAGATGTCCACTAATAGACAAAGGCCTCCCCCAACTACCGGTTTTGCGCTGCTCGCATCCAGTATATAGTAGGTACATAGAAAATAACTATTGTGATATTGGCTGTTGTGGCTAATCTTTTCTATAGTTATAAATAATATTTAAAACTAAAACCGTTATTTAAGCACACAAGCGCACGAGTAACTCTTACGATCATGGAAACAGGCAGAAAGCCGCGCTCTTCACGGATGAAATAACCGATGCAGTCGGAGCGCGTCACCACCTCACCTGAACGGGACGCGAAACCGCGAGCTCACCGCGCAACGCGGTACCGACGTTTACTGAATGGAATCAATTATTTCTGAAAGAAGCATAGTATTGATATGATACCTATTTGATACAATCCTTGTTCTAAGTTTTTTGTATGTGTATTGTTTTACCCCGACTGCGTCAGAAGGAGGGTTATGTTTTTCGAATGTATGTATGTGTGGGGGTGTGTGTGTGAGTGTGTGTGTATGTATGTATGTATGTATGTACATATGTATGTATGTACATATGTATGTATGTATGTATGAATGTATGTCTGTTTCTTTGCCACGCCCTACAGCTTTAAAACAAGCCTTACCTCCAACAAAACAGAGTGCAACAATATATATCCCCGGCTAAGAATTGAACCCTGGACTCTCCTGGTTCTGAGAAGTTTGATAGTTTTAAGATTAGGGTTAAATAGCGCTTCTACCTTTGTTTTTATCAATAGTTACCTTCAATAGAGAAGAAGCGCTTACTTGTTGTGTAAAAAAATGTATATTTGCGTGTTTCAAAAACAAACTCCTGAAATACATAGCAGGTTTTCCGCAATTCGAAATAATAATTTCGCACCGCACAAGTTCGTCTAACACCCGCCGTCCGTCCGGTCGCAAAACTCTATCCGTTGTCTTCCACAAAAGAAAATATCTAATACTGATTAAAACTTTATACAGCGGGCGCGATTAATTTAACTTTTTTCTCCTGCGTCGCGGTCTGTCGAGCTTTCCCCTATTTTTAGTGTTCATGGAACAGTCGTGGAGTGGTCCAAAAAAAATACGCAAAAGTACAGGGCTCGAGCCAGTGCGCCGCGAGAATTGCTACGCGAGTTTGCATACTGCATCCGCTTTAGTACATAATGTATGTACGCCTTAACAGGACAATGGAAAGGATTAATGATGAAACAAAGCAACATTCCACTTGGATCCTATTTCTCATTTTAACTTTATATTTAGTTGTACGAAAGGAAACTGACAGTCGTACAGAGATGTTGATTGCCATAATGATAACTAGCACGTAAGGAATAGCCTACGACTGTTCCACTTCTGGGGAAGGGCCTCCATCATTGAAATCAAGTCATCACTACAGTTGATGGGTAATCAGTTACTTCTTCTGCAGGTTACATTGTGTTATAATAATCCTCCTTTCTGGAGGCCAATTCAAGCGAACTGCCCGCATCAAACTTGAAGATTTAGATACCGTTTTTTTTCTCTCAGTTATTTTATTTTGCTTATTTTTGTTTTGTAAGACAATACTTCCATATGCCTCTTAAGAATCTTAGAGTACTTCGAAAAATTAATTGTCACCAGCAAAATAGAAGGAAGAAGAGCTCGTGGTCGCAGCCTGATGCGTTGGTCCGATCAAATCCGTACCGCATTGGACACCTCTGTGCATGATGCTCTGCACGTCGCCGGCAACCGGTCGAGATGGCGCTCTATCATTAAGCGTTACATACATGGTGAAGGAGGTCACGACCCTCAGTAATGAGGATAACGATGCAGGAGGACGGAGGAGGAAGACAATACTTTGTTTGTAAGGCCTGGTAAGTTTGAACACGCATTTGTAAACCTGGCTGTAGGTACCTTTCGATTTTTTTTTAATGTTTGTTATGTAAGTGTAACATTAGATGCTGTTGCTTAGCATCTCACTGCATTAGATATATCTTTAGTTCAGTAAGATGTGGATAGCGCATTGGACTACATGTTTTTTCCTGCTACTGTAGGGTAATTTTGACCCGACTGCAAAGGAAGGGTATTGTTTCTTATAATGTTATTAACGTGTAGTTGTTAGCTGTTCCAAATAAAGTAAATATAGGTATATACCTATATTTAAAAAAGTCAATCTGTATATATATACAGATTGACTTTTTTATCACCGTCCAAAACTTCTGAGATGACTCCCGTGATACAAACGAACAATTCTTACTATTGGAACAACTCCCTAACTCGAAAATAATAATCAGCTGTTCCATACAAAACATCAATATTCATTCCACCAAAATGTATGGAACAGCTGAATTTTATTTTCGAGTTAGGAAGTTGGTCCTATAGTAGTTCGTTTGTATCACGGGAGTCATCTCAGAAGATTTGGACGGTGATAAAAAAGTGACCCAGATATATGTTTGTTTTCACTGCTTGTTAAACTTACTTACTTACTTACTTACTTACTTACTTACTTCGCTGGCTCAGCGACCCGAAGTGGGTCTTGACCTCCGACGTTAAGGTAAGACATTTTGTTCGGTGTTGTGCCGGTTTCGACTATTCAGGCATGTTGATCAACTTCAGGTCCTTGGCAACTTCACCTTTCCAACGATAACTCGGCCGGCCAACCGGGTGACGCCCAGTTGACTCCTATTCTTTCCACGTGTCCTAGCCAGCTAAGTCGGGAAGATTTTGTTTTCCCAACGACACTGTCGATCGATGAGTATTTATTATAATAAAGCTTTATTGTGAATTCACTGCCAAAACAATCAAATTTTCTTTTGATAAATTACACGAGTAATGTAATAAAGTTTTCTTTAAGTAATCATTTAAACATGAATAACATAGCTAAGCCTTCAACAACGCTAAATGAGAAACGAGACGTGTCAATAATAATAAACAGAAATGAATAAAAGAAATTTCATTGTGTTGCCAAGGCGGAGACTCGGATGATAACAGAAAAATTCTAGCGTCAAAACTGTCTTTGGAATATTGTCTTTAAGTATTCACAATCGAGATCGGCGATAATGGAGCGCCTTTGTTATGATTGAATAGTCTTTTTCGTATTAGTTTCTGTTTGGGTAACTTCGTGAGAAAGAGTTTCTTCGTTCGATCGTTTCGCTGGCGATTCGTTTACTCACTACGTTATAATGGATTGACTGTTTTTCATGTACCTAGTTCTTTTTTTAAACATTATGATCGATCGTTGATAAATTATTTTTAATTGATATTTTGGCTTTCAGGTTGCTATTCTGTTAAGTATTCTTTTTATTTTTCGGTGGGTTCTTAAAGTTTAGTTGGGCCTACGCCTTTCGTTTTTCCTCATCGGTATATCTGTCTCAATGTGGTAGGTCACCAATCGAGTGACTTGACATAACGAAACTGGCTTAATTTGCATGATATCTAACCGAACATGATAGCAGGTGCTCCATGATGAAAATGTGGCGATGCTGCAAGTTATGAGAATTTTAAGTTGTTGGTTCCGGTTGTAGCCTAATATTTTATCTTCTAGAAAGCTCTTTTTTCATGTGAGAAGGCTTCAGCCCAACAGTGGGGTGTTTGTCGGAATGGCATTTGGATGTATTCTGTTGCAGTTACAAAACAGTTTCAGTGCGTTAACACTAATGCCACAGGGTCTGCAATGCACACGTTACATCTTAGAGTGACAACAACAGCAGGCACTTATCAACAAGATAGCTTGTCAAAGAATTGTTTTTTCTTAAACAAAAATTAAAAACAAGCGGCCTTACGGAAAAGAGTCATAAAATGCTCCCTACTTAATATTTTTAAAGAGACGTCACGCCAAATAACCGTAAAGGAAAGTAAAACGGAAAGCCATGTTTTTGAATTGGCGAATTTGAAGGGAGCCCCTCCTGAAAATATTCGGGAACAACTAAAGATGAGAAGGTGCCTGCAGACGTGACGGCCCTATCAAACCGCAACTTAATTTTTAGGGTTCAGAGCGCCCAGTGCAATTCCCGATCACCATTCGACCGAGTTAACAAAAACTTTTTTATTTTTATTTTTTTATAATTCGATAGGCTTGCATTTGACTATTATCTCACCTGATGGTAAGTGATGATTACGGTGATGATTACGATGTACGTGTAGCCTATGATGTAATATGCTTGCCTAGAAGGTACCGATTCACTCGTGATTTGAAGGAGTGTGTGTGTGTGTGAACTAGAATTTTAATGCCAAAATTTTAACTCTCCTCGTTTGTCCAATTATCAATTAATTAAAAAAAATTACAATATACGAGCACCATTTAGTTCTGCTAAAGTTTTGTATGAAAAGTATTATTTTATTTTGATTTTTAAAAGTTTTAGAACAAAGGTGGTTCAAAACAGATCAGATGACCGCCAAGCGTTAAATATGTAGCGGCATACAATGTTGAAATGTGTCGGTTCAGCGATCTGCAACCCGGCCGGCGTAGCGGTGGAGCCCGGCAGTCGTCTACAAAGAACCGCCTCGCTAGGTCATTTAATTAATTAGTGTTCACATATATTATAGTCATTTTATACATCGTGTTATATCTATATGCAAACTAGAATAACACAAGTGAATGAACTGAACATCTTTCGTATTATTTCCTTCTATAGGGTAACCGTTCTAAAAATATCTATATATTAATACGTGAAGCAAAAACTTTGTACCCGTTTTTACGAAACTTGCGCGGAACGGAGGCGTATGAAATTTCGCACACTTATAGTTTATATAGAGAAGGTTATCCGAATGTAAATATTTTTTTTAAATTATGCATAAAAAATACATTAAATCAACAAAAACAACACTACACACACTACCATGAATTTGATACACACGCATATGTATTTGACACACACGTATTGTTTGTCTTTAATGCAGCCGACATCTGTCAATGCCAATCCAAACTCACATTCTATCTTTTTTAATTTTTCAATGCTTAGGATACAATTCGTGCAGCCTTAATAACGCAACCCAACGCAGAACCCAATCAAAGCAAACTCGGTCTTGTCCGATTTTTATTATCAACGCCTGTGTGTTTTCGGAATCCATTAGGCGTTTTCTCATTCAAAATGTGTATAAAAAGGTCCACTCTAAAGAGGTTTCATGGGCATTTTGGAATAGGAACTCGTGTTGTCTTTTCATTCAGCTTGTCAGTTTTAAAAGTTTTTGTATGATTTCAGTCCAATGGTTTTTTTGTCAGTACGTCAATATCGTTTTAATATTTCAATAACAGAACCTTTTCGCTGTATTCTTCTCTTCTTCTTATTATCTACTCGCGTTATTTTTACTTAATTTTATACTGTATTATCGTGTAGGTATTTTATAGAATACAGAAAACAGGTGTTGGTAGTGTCCGCATAAACTTTAGTAAACAACATAGTTTCTTTTGTGTTAATTATTAAAACTGTTGAAATAGACAAAAATAGATTTTTGTTAAAGATCATCATCATCAGCTCATTTTTATGTCCCCACCAGCTGGGGCACGAGCCTACCCTATGGATGGATAGGGAGAAAAGGCCATAAACCACCACGCGGGCCCAGTGCGGATTGGTGGTTGTTAACGACTGCTAATGCAGCCGGAACCAACGGCTTTACGTGCCTTCCGAAGCACGGAGGAGCTCGGAATAAATTTTTGGTCACCCATCCGATGACCGGCCTTTGCGAAAGTTGCTTAACCTCAGTACTCGCAGACCGGGCGCGTTAACCACTGCGCCAGCGAGCTCCTTGTTAAATATGAAATAGACTAACCACTCTTACAGAACAAAGCACTTTTACAGTCTCTATTATCTTAGGCAAGCTAAGTTTTAAGTTCATTATGTACTGGAAAGCATTCAAAAGTATTCAAAATTTTCCGAACGATATAACTAATCTGATACGATACTGTTTATATTAATTTGTTAATAATGTATTTGTTTCACAGTTTAATGTAATTGATCTATGATTAAAAGCGTTACAATACACAATTAATATTGTGGTGACAACCAATTTAGCGGCGCCGCGGAAAATCTGCATTGTGCTGCGGTCACGGGTTCGGTGTCCGCAATCCGACAAATATTTGGTTCCCACGTCCATTTGGTGTAGGTACATACGTATTATAATAGACTTCGTTTTACTGCTATTAAGTAACGTACTTGTTCTTCGTGTTAATCAGATTTTCAAAAGATATTAAAAGCAATAAGAGTAGTATATTAATAACAGATAAGTAACCTTTGCAAAGGCATCGGATATGTGAACAAAAATGTACGAGGTCTTTCGTGCGTCGGAAGCCACATAGGCCCCGGCTGCATTAGCAGTCGAATCCGGAATGGGCCAATCCAAACATCCAAAATCCAAACAGCAGACTGTCGCCCATCGTAAACAGCTGACTGTAATCGTAACAGCTGACTGTCAATGTAACCGTATCAAAACATCAGACTGTCGCCCATCGTAAACAGCTGACAGTAATCGTAACAGCTGACTGTGAATATAACCGTACTAAAACCGAAGACTGTCGCCCATCGTAAACAGCTGACTGTCATCGTAACAACTGACTGTCAATGTAACCGTATCAAGATAGTAGACTGTCGCCCATTGTAAACAGCTGGCTGTCATCGTAACAGCTGACTGTCAATGTAACCGTATCAAGACAGTAGACTGTCGCCCATCGTAAACAGCTGGCTGTCATCGTAACAGCTGACTGTCAATGTAACCGTATCAAGACAGTAGACTGTTGCCCATCGTAAACAGCTGGCTGTCATCGTAACAGCTGACTGTCAATGTGACCGTATCAAACCAGCAGACTGTCGCCGCCACAATTAAGTCCGAGCTAATAAATTCAGTTATAAAACAAATATCGCTCGCGAACTGACGCGATGTGTCGCGGACACGGCGCGCGGCCGGTGCGGTTGTCGCCCTAATTAAATTGAAGCCCGCTCTATTGATGCTAAATGGATTTTAGTGGGCCCTCGAAAGCTTTCGGCTCAACACTATTCGTTGCGAAGGATTTTCACGATTTACGCACTGTGTTAGGCTGTCGGAACTCTTGGTGAATAACGATTATCGATACGAAAACGTTGTTGTGACGTAAATTTTTAGATTTCGTGTTACTCTACATATACAATACTTTAGTATACATATTCGTAAATGTCATTATGCGCAGCAATAAATAAAATCTACAGCTCATACTGCAAGAAAACATACAAGGCCAGAGAAGACCAGGCCGTAGGAAGGTGCAATAGCAGGCCGTGTGGTAAAATCTGAGTACTTTAGAGGTTTTCTGAGCCACAACATCACGAGATCAAGTGGCCATAATGATAGCCGACCTCCGATAGGAGATGGCACACGAAGAAGAAGAAATAAAAATATGAAATCATTGTTCGTTTTTCAAGATTGATAAAAAGAGCAATTTATAAATTGTAATTATTTATTTGTAAGTAAATGAAGTTGAGAACGTTTCGTTTATTATTTTATGTTTTCTTATTAGCGCTTTTACTAGCTTAGCAGACGTTCACTCTTTAGACAGTCTATAAGTTTCATAAGAAGAGCTTTTACTGAAGATGATCAGCTTCAATATTTAGCCAAGCGCCCGAAGTATTGGTCTAACTTAACAAATAAGCAGAGGTGGGATTGATTTATAGGTTAAACCTCAAAACCATAACTAAAGATATGGAAACTGGACTAAAATAGCAACAAAAATGCATTAGATTTGTAGATTCTCAGCTTTGTTCATGAACTTAAAAGTGACATGAAATACTCTAATAAAACATATAATTTAAGCATTATTTACAATTAAGATGTATGATAAGGTGTGAACATTTTAAATGCTGAAAATTCGAGAATTTTCAGCATTTAAAATGAGTTACTAGTGACTTTGAATAAGGAGCAGTCGTCATTGATATCATTGCTAATTAGTCACACCACAGCGTTACAAAACGTCTTTGTTGACGTTGATTCTGCCAATGTCAATGACGGGGGAAACTGTTTACCGTGACGAAGTTTTGAAAGGTACAGTCATAAATATTAAAAACAGTGAAGTTGCAATGCAAGCCCTGTCGAGCGCCAGCGGAGCTGTCGCGTTGCGCTGCTACTGTCGGCCGCGCAGAGATATAGCTGTCAGCTTAAATCAGTCACGTCGGACCCCGCTACAACCCCATTGCGATTGACAGTTTCAACTTTCATACGAATATATTTATGTGCTATGTCGTGTCAAACGTAAAACCAGCAGGCTTTTACTCGAAACATTAACTGAAGCATTTCTATGCTAACAAAACAAAATACATCTAGCTTGAATTTACGCACTTACGCTATTATTAAAAATTACAGAAATACATGGCAAAACATTTGTAATATCCCTAATTGCAAGTTGTTATGCTACCGCAGAACAATAGCTATAGCTATAATTACTCTTAGCTTTTAATGCAAATAGTCCAAATCACTTGTGAGATAGGACTATTTTATTAATTCAAATCGGGATAATGACGCCAACATCAATTATTTACGAACAAAACTTTGCTAACATCACACACAGTAACAGTTCTTCAAAACATTAATCACTTTGCGGTTAGATATAAAGATGAGCTTATTAAATCACTTTGACATAAAGATGAAAAAGCGTACGCTGAATTATTGTAGTGATTGGATAGGTCCCTATTCCCATACAATTTAAAAAATAAAACTATATCTATAAAATAAAACGATTTTCTGTTGTTTTGAGCTGGCAAGCTCAAAGTTTTCCAACTACTATTTACTTCCGTATCCATTAAATAACAAAGAACTGTTGTAGTGATTTGGCTTGCAGCGCCATACGAGCAACGTAACTTATCAAAGTTACATTTTAATTCGTAACAAAAATACATCTTGTACATCCCTTAAATTCATTACCTATTCATTCACGAGCCGCCCAAAAACATCACCAAATTCTCAAGAAACAACATAGAAACGCCCGAAATTTATTTACGGCGTAATTTAATTTAATAATTGTTTGATCTCGAGGACATTAATCAATTTCTTGTAGGATTCGACCGTTAACTTTGGAGCCATTTGCAAATTTAATTCCGGCGAGGAGAGCGAGTCAGTGACGGGAATCCTTACCTTCTTACATAATCAGATCCCACTTAAATTATAACAGTTCGGAATGATTTATCGGTAAAATTTGCCGGTGAAAATATGGTTGCCTTGGAGGCTTTGCCTTGGCGGCGGTATCTGCGTCTCTACTAATAATAATTTGGCCTTATTCACACAATGACAAATATTGTTTTGTCTTCAAAGTACTTAGCAAGCACTGAATAGTATATTTATCTTCTTGACTAGTACATTATTGATACAAGCCAAAGACTAAATACCGTTTTAAATAGTAGCATACAACATCATATCCTTTGACATTTTGGATTTAAATAGTGTATATTATGTTGTTGTTAAAACAAATATTTATATCGTAGCAATTCTAACGTATATACGCTACGGTAACAGTTTACTATAAAGGTGAGTCCTGACTATAAGACGAAACATGTTACATAGACATTTGCATAAAATATAAATTTTTGCATATTAGTTTTGTATGTTACTTGTGGACTCATCTCAAGGTACCTAAGCCGTATTAATTTAAGAACAACCGAAGATTTGAGCTAGGTGCATTTGCACTAGTATCACACAATATAATTGAATAACAAAAGTGCGATACATCAAAATGTCGATTGTGAGTTCTCTCAAGACAGCGTGCGGCACCCTTAATAAAAGCATTTGGATTGTTCAACTAAGTGAAATATTATGGCGGTGACACTTCAGAGATAAACAATATTAAAAATGGCAAGATGAAATAGCCAATGATATTTCCATTTGCGCTGGTCGAAGATAAATATTTGCGATATTAACACAGAGGCTGATTAACGATGCCGCAGTGGCGCTAGGGATGCGCCGAGCTCGCGGTCGCCGATAGACCGATCGGTTGTGGTTTTGGTATTTAAATTATTATGTATCAAATTTATAACTAAACACTATACACAGATTTTGGCATTGAAAGAAATACACAATGTCATATAGCGTTATTTATAATTTGTTTGATGGGTCTCAGTGTAGCGCCTTGGGGGAACCCTATGTCCAAAGTCAAAGTCAAAGTCAAATCCTTAATTCAATATAAGCCTCTACAGGCACTTATTGACGTTAAAGATAAGTATAAAATTCAAATATTAATAAACTGACTTTTAGTTTACCTGATCAATTTAATCTGCCACTAGTTCGGATTTTGGAAAAACCTTCGACCGAGAAGAGCTGGCAAGAAACTCAGGAGCAGCAGTGGATATACATAGAAAATATTTTTTTAATTTAAGTTGCCATGTTAAGGAGTGACTTAAAATTTGTTGAGGAGATGACAGGTAGATAAGGAACTTATCCAAGGTCTAAGTACATAACCCAATTTAAAAAATCACATTAAAATCGATGGAGATGTTTTGAAAATAAGTTACATACGAGACAAACACACACTGACACAACTTTTACCCCACTTGCAATCCATTTAGCATTTGTAAAAAGTACAAGATCAAAAAGGTTATATACAACAACGTAACGATCATCTATCAACCGATGCCCCATCACTAAAACAACGCAGCCAAGTGTCACAAAAACAAAATTAAATTTACAAATGAAATCGTTAACTTATCGACTTTCTGAATAAGATATTGATGAATGGCTCCTGCAGAGCGCACGCCGTGACGAGCGTAATGATAAATTGGGCGGTTTCAATTGACGTGCTCACTCGGGTGGCCATTTTGTTTTTGTTGTCGAAAAGTTTTTATTTGATTCATCGCTCTTTCTTCTCTCCTCGCTTTTGGGAGTAACAATCTGTAAGCATAGGGCAGTTCGGTGTGCGTTGGAAATTATAGATGATAGGTGAATGGAATATAAACAAAGAAACCAACCCATTAATAAACACAACTACCCGTATATTAATTGGATAATTCGAAATCAATTTCAGATTGTGTTTAATTAGCGTAAACCGTATAGGTATGTACATAGAGATATACTAATTAAAAAATGTTGCCCATTTGTAAATTATTCGATGGAAAGTTTCTTTCGAATAATTGGTTAATTCACTGAGAGATACTGAACTTAAAAGTTAATTTGGGATATTGTTAGGGGTAAACCTTCTTAATCAATACTGGTTTTCGTTAATTAAGTATTTTACATATTATCTATTTCACTGCTACTCTAAGCTGCGGCGCCGGCGTGGCGTTTAACAGATGTAGCATAAACTTTAAATTATTAATACTTATCTCCATAACACCGAAAACTCCATTATTACTTACTTGACTGTAAACGACCGACATGAACAATATTGAGCGCATTACTACGAGACTACGGCGGGAGCTGTCATACTGTGGCGGTATTAGTAACATAGCGTTAAGCACTATCTGCGCCGCCTGAGGAGTCGCCATTTGAATAACAAAGGCGAGGTGACATGCGCCTGAATAATCAGCCTCGCGCAAGACGGCGCGTGCTGCTGGCCGTTTGGCTAGCTACTAGTGCTGCTAGCTACTTGCTAGTTTGATGAGGGCTATTAAGTGCGGGCGGCGAATGAGGCATTCTGTCTCGTTAGACAAGTGATTAACGCTGTGGAGCGTACTAGTTAGACGCTTCGGTCTTAGGCGAGGCACACACTATGACGGATGTAAGAGCGACAAGATGCATCAATGAGCCTCTCAACTACGTCATTGAGCCTGTTCGTCAGAACGACGTAATCGTTGATGTATGTCAAATAGTTTTAAACTACCAATGCCCTTAACTCAATTTTTTTCTTCTTTTTTTTTATTAAAATGATGCAAACGCGCAGGTGGGTCACCTGATGGAAAGTAATCGCCGCCGCTCAAGAACACCCAAAGTAATCGTAGATGCGTTGCCGGCTTTAAGGAAGGAGTTGGATCTTGAGGGGGAAGTAGGTATTGGGAGGGGAGAGGGGTGAGAGATAGGCCTCCGGTACTTTCACTCACCAGACGAAACACAACAGCAACGAGTGCCATTGTTTCTCACCGATATCGTGTGAGAGGGTGGTATTACGCCGGGCGAGCCGGCCCTATTCATGCTGCAACGCAGCGTCGCTCTACCACTCAGACAGTGTCACTCATTTAGCACCACCCAGGGGTCACGTGTAGGGTCTCAAGGGTAAACCTACGGACGCGAGTAACTTTATCCCCCCACAAAAAGCAGCGCGTCAATGTGACTCGCGTGTACCATACCATACCATGTCACGATGCCGTACTGATGACCGATGACAGTTCCGACGCCGCATGCGTGCTGCATTGACACAGTGTGTGCTAGAACATGTATGCGGTTCCGGAAAACTCGTCATCATCAGCAGCTCATTTTATGTCCTCACTGCTAGGGCACGAGCCTTCCCTATGGATGGATTGGGAGAATGGGCCATAAACCAACACGCGGGTCCAGTGCGGATTGGTTTGGTTGCAGAAAACTCTTGCGATCTTTAAATCGTATGGACAAATGCCGTAACAACATATGTCATCATGTGTGATCGCCCTAACTTTGCTAGTATAAAACGGTTACTAACGTGTTCTGATCAGACTTGACCCTTAAAATTTGAACTGTAGAGAAGCTGTCAAAACATGGAACCACTCTTACTCATGATTGTGGAAATATTGATACTGAACTGAACTGAATGGATTGCCCTGTTCCATCTCGGATGGTGACAAGAAAGCTCATAATTTTAGAGGTCATGAGTTCGATTCACATAAAGGGTACCGAAAGTATCATGTATGGTTGGTGGAGTCTATCACCATTTTCAAGTTCCAGCAGTTGACAGTTTCAGTTGCAGAACTGAGTCTATTATATCTATATAGAGAACAGCGTGAATAGTTTTAAGTAGTCACAACACATTTTAATTTAAAAGGCTATGTTTCGAAACATACAAACTCCGCAGTACACACAGGCGGTGTCCATAAAAACGTAGCAAGACATGAAGCAGTAGGTAACCACCTTAAAATAATACTAACAAATTTCAGTGTGTAACATTTGTTTCATTATGAAAGAGCTACCATTACGCCCCAACAACATCCAGTAAGATATCCGAACCGTACTTGACAGTGGAGTAATCAGCGGGCGCAATGTTACAATAGCAATTTGCGCCGTCCCTCGCATGTACAGTGCACAGCAAATATCACCGCGCATCTGCGCCGCCACCTGTCCGGCTTTGAGCGCCGCAAACGAACCGGGCGACCGCATTGTTCCGGACGCGGGTCGCCGGACGACAATCGAACTAATTTCGCAGCGCTGATTGGTAACAAGATAGCGGACGTTTTTGAGGAGGTCTCGTTTCGCAGCATTTGCTGTTGAATTGCGGATGAAACTTGATTAAAAATGTAAAAAAATTGGATTAAACAGAATAAAATAATAGTAATTATATGTTATGATTATTATTTATTCAAAACATAATTCAGAGTAGAGCAATCGCTATACGCTCAGGATACTTGAACACGGATGGCAAATAGGAAATAGGAATAGAGAGCAGCCAAGAAGACGATAGAGGGTCTATCTTGACGTCATAAAATAAATTGGTCGAAGATCGCCAAATATCAAGACGTATGGAAAGTTTAGACATATGCCCAGCAGTGAGACAAAGTAGGTTAAACAAAGAAAAAAAAGTATGTTGGGCGTTGGGTGGGTCACTATTTTAACTGGTGGAAACAAAATCCCATTTGGAAACATAAACCCGTCCACTACAACACGCAGTTCTAAAGTACACGGCGCTAACTTAACTAACCGGATCAACGGCTGTGCGAACCGTAAACGAATCAGTCCGGTGCCGCACGCCGGTCGGCGCACCGTCACCGGCGCCGCCGCGACACCGCCGGACGACAATCGAACTAATTTCGGTGCAGTGCTACCTGCCACAAGATATCCCAATTTGAGCATTTTGCAGACACCTTCGGAATTCAAATCTTGTTTTAATGGCTGACTGTTCGACCTACTACTCGTACTAGTTGTACTTTGAGTAGTACAATTAGGTTTTCCTTTTTTTCTAATTAATTTGTCTTCGCATTAAAACAACTATTCATTGGTTTTTTCGGCAATTATGTTTTTTAGGCTGACTGTACTACTTTGAAATGTACTTTGACGAGTAAATAACTAATAAGGTTTTACTTTGTAGCTCTTTTCTAATTTATTTGCTTCCGTGATTGACATTTCTTTTAATTTCTAATCAATGTTTTGGTTTATTTTTTGGCCTTTATACCTCTGTCTGTCATAAACATAGACTATAATCAATGTAAGCCATGATATTGACTTTAACACAATCTATTTTATTATATTAAATATATGTAATAATGCCAAAATGTTAATTTTAAAATTTAATACGTTAAACGTACAAAAACTATACAATTATAAATATATTGGGAGACACCAATATCCTTAAAAAGATTTCTTAAGGAAGTTCGTGATCCTAGTTTATTAAATTCTCAACCAACATCAATACTTTCTAAGTTGCAACAACTAGGTGCAGCTAAGTATTTCCCCTTAGAAGCATACTCTATCAAATGAATGAAGCTAATAAAACAAACACATGAAAATGCCCGATGAAGCCGGCCCCATCGGCACGTACTATTATGACGCGGGACTCGCCGCGGCTCGGTTTACTTAGCCGACTTAGGGCAAGTTAGTCGCCAACTATTCACTTAACCTCGGCCGATGGACTACTTACTTGGACTTCGCGGTTGCCATGCGATCTGTGATAGCGTAGATGCGGTATTTTTAGCTTGAAACTGAAATGAAACTTGATTTCATCTTCATCAGCAAATTTCATGATGATGTCCCCACTAATGGTGCAAGAGCCCTATGGATGGATAAGAAGAACGAGCCGTAAACCACCACGCGGCCACGTGGTTGTTAACGACTGCTAATGCAGCTAGGACCAACGGCTTCACGTGCCTTCCAAAGCACGGAGGAGCTTGAGATGATAATTTTTTGGGTACGCAACTAATGACCGGCCTTTGGGAAATTTATTTTACGTTTAGCAATCGCAGACCGGGCGAGCTAACCGCTGCACCATCGCACTTGATTTAAGAAACGTTATTTCTAAATTGAAAGTATATCTTTGAAAGTCCTTAGAGATTGTTTATGCAAGCAAGCTGAAGCAAATTACATATTTTTTAGATATTAAATACATCACACCAATAAAAATACCTATGAATTTTATTGTAGCGATGCCTTGAGTCCACAGATGGAGGTCCACTGATTGACCTCTAGTAGTAGTAGTAGTAGTAGTAGTAGTAGTAGTCTAGCAATAGGACAGGCTAATTTATGTTACTACTACTGATTAGGGGACTCACGAAGCATGGAGGCAACTTGTAGCAGCGAATATTGAAGTCAATTTAACCCGTCTCGCGCAGTAGGTATAATTAACGGGCCTCCTTATGCACTACCGGTAGTGCATATGGCGCGCGAGGACTATCAAATTCAATAATTTCACCGCAAGCGTGGGAAGGAGTATACCGACAAATTGAAACCAAGGATTCCTGGTGGTATTACGAGTAAATTATGTTATATCAATATGGGTCTAAAACTGCGTAATTAACTTACTTTATTTTTAGAACAAAAATAATAATTATCGACAGTACTTCCTTGTAAACAAAACCTAAGTTCAAAGAGTGAAATAGAAAACGTCAAACTTCACGAAAGACTCCGACAAAATACGATAAACGACGAATGAAGTCAACGTCTGTGTGAGACATTGATTATTAATTATTACTATGTACTTGTGTGAAGGTGTGTGTGATTACGTCAAATAGTTAGGGCGTAAGAGACCCTTGAGATTTTTTGAACTTGTGAATTACTTAAAAAATTAATATCTCGAAAATTAGGCGTTACTGGCCCATGTTTATATTACTTTTTTTTGTCCAAATAGGCATTAGAATCTTTGGTTATAATTTGTCGGTATACTCCTACCCACGCTGTATATATCTCCTGTATAGATATAGAAATATAATATTATGCATGAGATGTAACAATATTGGTTAGAACGATATGGGCTCCGGCATAAAAATGTTTGGAAAGGAAATTCCAGTCATATTCAAGACAGAATCAACAGAATACTGTTTTAAACTGCCAGTGTGCCCAGCGTGCCACATCCAGCCTTCGCAGCTCCGCCCCTCTCAAGTTGGGCATTGCATGATGCAGAGCCAAAGTCTTGATATGCCAACGTCGATCGTTACAGAGACTCGCCGCACCGCTCTGGTGGTGCCAGTTGGGAAACTGCTTAATTTATTAAATGACTTATACCGTTCCACTTCAAAGTAGCGAAGTTTACGATTGATAAAATACCTACCTAGTGAGCACATCGTTTTTCTTACTTTGTAAGCAAAAGAAGCCTTTTGGATATGAAACCTAGGTCGACAAAGTCCGATATTATTATTTTTACATTATCAAGTATCAGGTAATAAAAGACAAGCTAGACTAGATTTTTTGTTAGCCGGAATTAAAATGATTTTTCATATTTGAAATCGCAAATGCGGTAGGATTTACTTTAATTTCTTTTAAATTTTACAATTTGATTTACTTACGGACTTTTTTCAAAATAAAAACATTAAATAATATAAACTCGTTGAAATGAAACAACTTTTACGGATCGTTTATTTTAACACATTACTTTTTAATGTTTATCCTGACGTTTTGTGACGTGTAGTGTTCGCGTAACCTTTAGAAAACAATATAAACTCGATTAATTTATACCTTGAGTATAAATCGAGAGAGAGATAGAGATATCTTATGATGGCAAATAAATATTTATCTGAGTCTTATCGTTATTTATTTTGCAAAACAGATTTACGGATAACATCTTGTCTCCATTAGACAATCGTTAATATTTAATGTGACAAAACGCGGCCATATTTCTTGCCAGAAATTATCTCGTAGCAGTGTAGATGAAAACAGTAAGTCAAACAGATTTTATTTATTTTATTTCAAGACTTACAACGTGTTTTTTGTTGTGTTTGATACTCAAACACAACAAAAAACACGTTGCATATTTTGCCTCTCAGAAGTTTAAAGATATACAACACTAAAGCCAAGGTTCTCTTTACCCGCAGTTCATTGTACCCGACCATACCTAAAATAAATAAGGTAGGTGTTCACGCCAGAAACGCGACGGTCTCATTCACTGTGCACTCATTCAAATAAGAGATACGCCGCACTAGCCGACGGCGGAGCGAGTGTGTTGATTAGCCCGCTTACCAACAGTTCCGCCCAACACAACCTATGTGTCCTCGCCCATCTCCTTCGCCAGCCAAAAGTCAGCACATGCCGGTCTACTCTGCGTTTCAGCGGTTCGGCTGAAATGCAGAGTCACATCATCACCAAACTCGGTGCCTTATTGCCCTTATTGCAAAGCGAAAGGGCATAAGCTTATAGCGTGCTCACGGTACAATGCCCAGCCAACACAAGGCCGATGGGACTTTGTACAGGCACACAAACGTTGCCAGCGCTGCCTCGGCCCACATTACGAGAACGAGTGCAAGTCGATAAGGGCATGCAAATAGTGTGGAAACTCTGACCACCACACTATGTGTACCTTCAGAGCTCAACCCAGCAGACTGCGCAAGCAGAGGAATGTCTGCGCAGCTCCTGTTCGCTCACGACCTTTGGTGGTCTCCTACAAATGCTGACTATGTGGTCTTTAAACTTTAAGTCTGCTTTAAAACCCACTTCCAAATATTTGACTTCATTTATTCTTTTTAATGTTGTTGAGTTAATCTTATAATCGTAGTAAATTGTACTATGCTTCCTAGTATAAGAAATTGTTAAACATTTGGACGTTGAAACTGCAGTTTGTTTTGCTCACTCCATAACACCACACGGTTAATGTCGTTTTGCAGACGTAAACAGTCTGCGATGTCATTAATCGGGAGAAACAGTTTCAGATCATCTGCAAAAGGCATACAGTTTGAATCCTCTATCACCTCTGGTAGGTCATTAATCATAATGAGAAATTCGAGGGGTCCAATATTACGCTTGATTTAATGACAATACCTTTGCAAAGGATACTTGTAAGCTATTAATAGAACTATATTGAGCATTCTTACCTTTTAAATAATTTAAACAGGTTTCCAGATTATCCTTCTTGTGTTTTATGTCTTTTATTTGGTGTTTTATGCATAACGACTTCATCGGATTTTTCATGCACTACCGTCATGTTTCTTTTTAATTCAATTAACTCTGTTTCTGTTTTATCGAAACGATCTTATAGTTTATATGCCTTTATTTGTTCGTCTAACCGAAAGATTATTTCAGTCTGAAACTGACGCATTTCTAAATCTAATCTGATAAAATCTTATTATCTTCTATCATTGTGGAATCACTTGAACGTAGTCGATTGCTGCGCTCAGTGTTAACGTAACTAGTCGGGGTTAATATTTTATTCATTACGTTGCATCTTACGGGAGTATTGTTATTGTTATTCTTCGGGATAGTGCACACACATAACGGACACACCCATTGGTTCTTACATTTTTCCGTAAAAGCTTCAAACGCCTCTGTTGTTATGTGTATTTGTATATAATTTCTTGAATTTTTCATTACAGCACTCCATAAACGAGATATTAAATATCACGGTTTCACAGGCTTTACATTTTGTTTCCATTTCAATGAAAACGAAATAAGTTTTAAATCGGCAACTATATTTAAAATGTATTAATTAAATCAGACAATCGTAAAACACGTTTGTAAAGTAGTAGTAGTAGTCTAGATCAAAGACTAAAACAATTGATATAAGATAATTGTGTAATCAAAGTTAATAACAAATAAGCCGAAACTACCACCACAACCACCAATCCGCACTGGGCCCGCGTGGTGGTTTATGGCCCGTTCTCCCTATCCATCCACAGGGAAGGCTCGTGCCCCAGCAGTGGGGACATAAAATGAGCTGATGATGATGATGATGAAGCCGAAACTGAGATGATGATGAACGCCAGTAGTTTACTTTACATTAACTATGGATCATCACTATACATTAACATGTTCTATACCAAACGTATGATATAATTTAGATAGATTAAATAAACCTTGTTGGAAACTGTAAATAGCTAAAAGCATACTATACTTTGTACATAGTAAATAAAATTGTATAGTAAGTAGCTACTTTTGCTATAAATTTTTTTTTGTTTCCGAATTCGATTTTTAGTATACAGATATCGGATTTGCCTTGCGCATTTGTTATTTATATAACACTGGAAAATATTGACTCAGACCACCTTTCTTTCGGATATTTCGCAGTGGATTAGAAATAAATAAAGCTACTCAAGACAACGCTGATGTTTTTTGACACATCTGACACGTTGCGTTATGCCTTTCAGAGAAATCTATTTCACAGCAGAGTATCGAATAAAATTGTGAAATACGTTATGGAGAGAATGAATATTATTACACTATTTATTTTAAATCACTCACTTTAGCAATCGACTAGGTATCACAAACGTGTGGCGCAATGAACTTAATTTGACACGCCAAAATCCATGGTCTTTTGACGCAGTTATGAATTTTCGAAGCTAATGCAATTTCGTTTCCGCAAAGTCTACAAAATATTTTTCAGCCCAAAAATATTGAAAAACTAGTACTGTGTATGTATTTGTAAGGTAAAATAAATATCGGTGCCGTTGTGAAAGCCCCCAACCTCTACGGTCCACAACTGGTAAATATTGGAGCAAACAAGGACATGATATAGGTTGGGCCGAATTTGCAGGAGCAAACAACACGTCCACAGTTTAGAATGTAGTCTAGTGTGGTTTTGCGCTGTCAATTCATTCAAAATAATATATTGTTTCGTGGTTCTTTTAAAGGCCATGATTTTACCAAACCAATATCTTGAGTGCTATTGTGAAACCTTAAGTTTAAGAAGAGACTTAGACTTAACACACACACAGTTTCTTTACTACTGCGTTGACGAAATGACTCTTGTTCCACGAAAGCACTGCTCGCTAATGGTGACATTAGAATAAAAATTTCGCGAGGAATTTCTTCACATGACTGCTTGGGTTGTGGAATAAGTTCCCTGCATGGTAAGGTCTTCTCGAAGGGTCTTTCATAGAGTTATTTTTTACAATGCAGGCTATGCCAGAGTGATACCAATTTGAATTCTGTCTATGGTATGATAACTGCTTTCTACTGGGCGGGCCGTGTGCTTATATGCCATCGAATTGGTATAACATTTAAAAACACTTAGGTTATAGCAAAAAACCAAGATTCATTTTTTAAACAGTGCTGGGAAACTCATCTCCTACATACTTTTACATGAAAAAATATGTTGGTCATGTAAAGCTGACATAGTTTTGGAGTGTTCTCCAAAACAAGTGTCAGTATAGTACTGTTAGTTTAATATTTGAAACATAATCGGGCGAACAGATTTCAAGTGCCTGCCAGACTGTACAATTATCAGTAGCTGTTATAAAGAAGGCAAAATATCAACTCAGACTATATCCTCAGACCACTAAACATTTAGCCAAATAGCTGACCGATATTGGTTCGAATGTGCGGACATTTTAGAAAATGACCGACTTCAGCTTTTGCTACATCGCGTTTCCTTAATATGGTTGGTTTTATGTTTTCTCCTATTTGTGTTAAGCAAAGAAGCCGAAGAGCAAAAAACTTTCTATTTACATAACGGCTATTCCTTCATTCGTCACGCTCCCGTGTATGGACGCCAACCGACTCCCGAACCTTTGGGCCAGTAATGCATGACAGGTAGAAACAACACCGCTAGACCCGCAGTATTTTCATGCTGCATGGATGACTTTATAGCTCTTGGAATCAGTAAAGAACGTCACATTTTCTTTAATACGTCACGTTCCCGTGTATGAACGCCAATCGACTCCCAAAACATTGCGCCACTAATCCCGCATGACGAGTAGAAACAACGTCGACGACCCGCAGCAGAGGCGGCTCCGCACCAATATAACACATAATCAATCTCGGCCGCTGGAAATATCGCCCGCTTTCATTTCATTGTTTGAAGCTATCTGCGAACTGCCTCTAGTTCTATCGGCTGTGGGTGCACCGTGATTTGGGATGTTGATAGACAGTCTATTTGTTTGTAATATCTTTTAAGCTGTTAATCGAGCGTACGCTAGTAGGCCATACACCCGTTTGTCGGTAACTAACAAAAATTTTAAGTTTTAATGCTAAGGGAAACTGACCTCGTTAATGCAGCCAAGTAAGTGCAGCCAATGCTACGATAATTTGGGGTTGCCTGTCGTTATGGTCCCAGCCATATTTGACTTCTTTATTTTATTGCCTTATGAATTGTCACAAATGATTTAAATAATACAATAAACCCGTAAATCACAAAGTAAACGTATCAATTATATTATTGCGTGTCCAAATCCAAAATCAAAAGTCACAATATTTTACTTCTCCACCGACGTCATCAACCTTTTTTTAATTAGCATCTGCCACAGGTTATCCCGACCAATGCCGACCATTTGGCCACCCGAGCGTCAGATCAAAGTGATTCGCTTTTGTTCCGGCTGACGGCGTCGCCGAATGATTCCGCGCTAGTGCGGTGATTGCTTTTTGACGTACCGCAGTCTCGGTTCGGTGCTCGGATCGTATGGCTTTGCTGACTATAT
This sequence comes from Eudonia mercurella, assembly GCA_963082485.1. Lineage (NCBI taxonomy): Eukaryota > Metazoa > Arthropoda > Insecta > Lepidoptera > Crambidae > Eudonia > Eudonia mercurella. Next base: position 17,961,844 of record OY720039.1, read on the forward strand.
CATGCGGCTTCCATTCAACATATTATGTAGCGCGAACGGCACTTTGTACGGAAGCGCAGAACTTATATAATACGAATTGAATTAAGTCCCAAATTTTTGGAACATCGAAGTGTCACTAGAAAGTCAGCCTAAAATACATGCATGTGTAAATAACATGAGTTATATTATCAATTAAAAAAAACAAAATTAAAAATATATACATATTTTTTTAATGTTAAAAAGGAGGCAAACGAGCAGGCGGGTCACCTGATGGAAAGTAATCACCGTCCCCCGTGGACACCCTCAAAACCAAAGTTAAGAGAAACTATCAATTTGTCGTTTTTGCACATGACTTTTCTACTAAATAATGTTGTTTCATCATTAACCCTAGAAGCCCAATCTACGTCATTTTGACGTACACTCTGGCGCATATTCGCTGTTTCTTTCACACGCCTATCTAGATCGCCGCGACTTTTCGTACCAACTCAGTGGTCGCCGAGAGCTAACAGGAGACACCTGTGTCGCTTCGGTAAGCGCCACCATTTTGTTGTAATCGCAATGTTGCACGTCGTTATTACGTATGATTGGGCTTTGTGTAACTTTTGCCGTTTTTAATCGTTTTTCTTGTAAGACGTTTTTACAGGATTTATCGTTTTGTTTTATTTACTTTTAAGACTATTATTTATTTTTAGGTACAGACCTAAGATATTCATCTCTAGACAACTGAATTTGCAAGAAATTATAGCAATTTTAGAAAATGTTGATGAGTTATTAGCCTCCTCTTTGTTTTGTTTCGATGACCCATTGACGTTGGTATCCTATAAACCCAAAGCGTCCAAGTTGGTATTCTTATTATCATCATGTGATGAAAATGCTGCGATCAATCAAAGTTATGGAAAGCCAGACATGACATTATTTTGTAATCAAACCAAAGGTGAAGTCGATTCTTTTGACCAAATGTATTCCTCCATGTGCTCTAATAAGAAAACAAATAGGTGGCCAATACCGGTGTTTTATGGGATGTTCAATATGGAGTTCGTAAATTCATATATTATTGACTGTCATAACAAGTTGGCTAATCAAGAAAAGCCAACAAATCGTAAAGACTTTATGAAAAAATTGAATGTTGACTTGAGTTCTCCATGGATGAATAAACGTTTGGAAACCCCAACTTTGAAGCGGTCCTTACGTAACAATATAACAAACATATTGCAAATTCCGCTGCCGTCGTCTGCAGAGACCACCAGTGATGAACCAGTACCAAATAAATGTCGCTACTGTGGGTATCCATATAAAAAGAAGCGAATTACTAAAACACACTGTTATAAATGCAAGAAAGCCATATGCGGAGAGCATAATGTTGATGTGTGTCAAAACTGCCTATAAAGACTGAAATTCAATATACAACCTATTTATTAATGATAAGAGTTGATTAGTTCATCGTAAAATTATTTCTAAACAGTTGATTTTTGTTTGTTTATTTTAATATTAAAGAAAAACTAAAAGGATCTCAATTTTTGTTTTTAATAATTATTAACTAAGTTTTCAAAGTTTAATTAAAACATATTTTTATTTTTTTTCGTTTTTTTATTTTATTATATCCCTTTATACATAAATTATATGAAACAATAATACTAGTCATAAAGAATAATTAAATAAATTTATTTATAAAATTGGACGTCAGTTTGACGTATAATTGGGCTTTAAAGCTATAAAAATATGATTGGGCTTCTAGGGTAAGTAACTATTCTCAAAGACGTAGTAGACGTAAAAAAAATTAAATAAAGGGCTTTCTAAAAAAACTCTAATACAAAAATTATATATACTCATAAAATTTTTCTATGAACAAGTTAGGTTTATTCGACGCATTTGAGGCCCATCTACATCCCTCCGGTGTCAGTGTGACGTGCTAATTTTAGGACACCTGTATATAGCTGTAATATTACTTTGAAAGTAAATAAATAAATTTAGGTAGAATTAAAGTATTCACGTAGTATACGTGAATTTCATCATTTCACCATCATACCAGCCTGTATTAGCCCACAGCTGGACTCAAATCCTGGTCCTAAACGGAGTCCTAAACTTTATAAACCAAGAAATCAGCTTAGTTATTTCCTACTGCTTGTAGCGGCCGTGCGGATCAACAAAGCACGTCGTCGTGGTATGCAGGCGCCGCTGAATCTCCGATCCTCCGTCATGTTTGCTCAAAAATTCAGAAGGGAATCCTGAGCCTTCCCCCGAGCGCCGAGGAGACGCAGGAGCGTCTGCCCGAGCGGAGATTCTCGAAGTGCAACGCGAAAAATGTAAGTAAGCCGAACAAACGAGTATTGCGTTGTTGTATTGTGTTCAATGTATTCTAAGTCTTTGGACAATTTCTTATTTTAAATGGTGTTTTAACAGCTCATACTCGTAACGATTTTTATTGTTTATGGCACAAAAAGGGTATAACAATAGAGGAAAAATTTGACTTATTACTCAAAGAAATAACAAAAAATCATAATAATCAATAAACAATATTATGTATAAGAAAATGTATGACTCACTCTAAAGATCTGGGGGCACGGCCGTGCCCCCACCAAGTCGAGCAAAAAAGCGTCACGGCCGTACCATCCTTTTCTCGAAGCAATTCAGACCATTTTCGACCCCCTGTAACTTCGTTGTGGATAAAACTAGAAGACTGAAATTTTCAGTAACCATGCAAGCATTGTAAAGACACGTATATTTCAAATTTCATTCAATTTGAACCAGTATTTTAAGAATTAAAACGGGTCAAATTTCTTAATTTTGTCACTCACTGACTGACTCACCGATCATCAAAATTCTAAGGCACTTCTAGCAGACCTAGAAGCTTCAAATTTGGAATATAAGTAGTGTTTGGTGTATGAATCAAGGAAAAACTAAAATATTTTGCAATTTCGGTCCAGTTTTCTAGATACACCAACTGCTTAAATAGCTTTGTAATCCCATATAAATGTATAGGATTACAAAGTTACATGTGCAGTTAATGAATCCACTGATTCATGTATAATATAATGGAATAATAGGTTCAGTTAATTTTTTCAATATTGGCTTTATTCGTAACGATGTTTTATTTTATTTATTTTACGGCAATTATTATTATTGCGTGCGAAGCCGCGGGTTTAAGCTAGTCCCATATAAATATAGGCGCATGGTAGTGCCCCTGCCAAATCGAAAGGAAAAAAGTAGAACTGTCTCTACAAAATACAAAAAGAAATGAGATCCCATCAAAAACAATACTTGTCAAAAAAAACCAAGTCTCGCAACTCAGTTGTTCTGCGGTAAAAAGTTGTGAGATCCATGTAATACCAAGTCGGTTATTAATTTATTCAGTCTCTACTTAAGCGACTTTCTGTCTTAATACGTCCAGTCTCTAAGACCACGATCGTGGTCCATAACATTCTTTAATGTTTTATATAAATATATTGAGACTTGGCCAATGGCTTAATCACGCTTGCCAAATACGAGTTGGTGATCGATCACAAACCCATCGAAAAATCCGAAATACATTTTTGCCCAACCTGGGAATTGAACCCGGACCTTCGGGTATCGGGCTGAGCGCTCTGCCACTAGGCCACCGAAGCGTTATATGTTATATGTTTAGCAAAACAGTACAAACATCGTCGAAATTTTAAATCACAACCGAACCTAACATAATGTTTCCCAAGGTCCAAAGAATTAATTCGAAGATGCCAGCGATTCCAAAAAACGTACCTGATCTGTTTCCAATCCCAGTTAATGTGCCTCGTGGGAGCTTAAATTGTTTAGCTGACACCCGGGAGATCGCAGAAATCACGGAAGAAGCCATAATTTTAAAAGAATCGCCTGAAGAGTTTCTTTAAAAATCATGGGCCTATTTTCTGTTTCCGTGCGATAAAAGAAAGTTATAACCCTAAAAGAGTAAAACTTCCAAATTATTATTAGAAATGCGATATTTGTTTGTTCATTTTTCCTTCCTTCACGTCAAATGACGGATCATCGGAATGACGGAAAAGCTGGAGGGCCTGCCAGGTTCTGTTATTTAAGTAATAATATAAAGAAAGGAAAATAAATAAATAAAAATATTTCTTCATAAAATGTTCAAATAATTTTTAACGCAAATTTTGTTGCGAACAAATTACAAAAACACAAATGTTGAAAAAATTTCCACGAGCAGGATTGGAAGAGCACTTAACCCGGAATGTCAGAAGGGTGCAGGTTCAAATCCTGCTCGTGGAAATTTTTTCAACATTTGTATTTTTTTTAAATTTTATATTTCTTCATATTTAAGCAGATCTAGAAATCAAATCAACCTGATGTAATTTATGTAACGTAATACTACTAGGTAGTTAGTTATTACTGGAAAACCTTTCAAGTGATGATTATACTTGTATTGTAGTTTATAACTTGTTTTGCAGATTAAGTTTGTGTTTCAAACGACCGGCCACCGGACGATAACAATTAAAATTCTATTGTGTCTGGTATTCACGCAGACGAGCTTTTAGGTGCGTTAAGAAAAACCCTCACATACTCTTAATAAATTATATATAAACTGTGCACTCATAGACGAGATGAAAAATCTTATATTTTAAGTGGAGGATTTTTAAGATCAGTATACACTTATACTGATCTTAAAAATCGTAAATGTGATCGTGAATGTGATCTTAAAGATCTTAAAAATAGATTATAATACTGTAGCTCAAGCTGTAGTCACGGCAACCATTCCCGGGGAGCGCACAGTTGGGTCTATATGACCCGTGACATTTTTGGGCGTGGGTATTTCGCGGAAATATTGGGTGACGTTGCCGTACTTCTCAGTAGCTGGAGCTAACTACCCCTCCTCCTCGTTTCTTACCGCTATTCAGTCGGGTTGCGCTTGCATCGGTGGATATATGTTACATGGCGAAACGACAGAAAGGGTAAATATGATCCAACCATACACTCGATGTTGTAGTTTTGTGCCATATTTTTAAAACACTTGTCTTTTATTTTAACTTTATTTTCTTGTTTATATTTATGAAATGAACCGGGAAGAACTCGAAAGGCAGCGAATTATAGCTGTTTTACAGGAGTCGGACTCCGAAATCGAAAACGTTTCTTCTGAAAATGAATAGGAACAGATCGCAGTGATGACAGTGGCATTAATCAAGACGCATGAACCTTTGAGTGTATTACAACGAAAAAAGATAGGAAAACTAATCATACTTGTCGGAATGTTGCTTTAAGACTTTTTTTTTTATATATTAATACTTTTAGTTTACAAAAACACAAATGTTGAAAAAAACTCCACGAGCAGAATTTAAACCTACACCCTTCTGACATACCGGGTCAGGTGCTCTCCCAATTGAGCTATCGTGGTTCTAACCAGCCCGCCGAAATTATCCAACACTAATTACTTTTACTTTGAAACCCAAAGGCGCCTATTCAATGTCAACAACTACCGTCATTAATTTGTTCGCAACAAAATTTTGCGTTAAAAATTATATGAACAAAAACATTTTACTTTTAGTTTATTTTTAATTAAAAAATGTTTAATGATCAATTAATTTAAGTTTAATAATGGAATCAGGCGTTATTTTGCGGAAATCCATGGTACAAAAAATGTAATAAATGTATGTGTGTGTAATATACACAATTAGAAATAATGAAACATAGTAATGACAGTCATGCGCTGTTGAATGACCAAACAAATTTAGTTTCATCCCCATTATTACGTATAGTCACGGGCCGGGGCCGGGAGCTGCGTAGCCGTAACAGTCGGTGTAGGCATCCGTAATATAGCTCTCGACCAGTCAACAGCTCCTGAGGATGCCCCGTGGAGTGGCGAAACACGTGTCGGGTATCGGTGTGCATGTTCGCTTGCATCCATTGTTTCTTCCGCTTGTGCATACATTTGCGGGCTGGAGGGCGGTGCATGCGTGGTGCAACCAAAATTTTTTTCAATTACTTTTTTTAAATTAAAATTACCAAAAATCCCTAAAATTATAGTCAATTAATCAATTAGTAGCAGTATAGTTTGCCGAAATTCCTTTACGTACTCGAATTACATATATTTTTAATATGGGTCGTCTTGACCAAACCCGACAGTCGGTGTTACAATTTGCCAGTGTGCTAACGCCGGGTTAAAAGGAAAATCTCCTTTGAGTGTCTCGATAAACCCTTCTACGAAAGATAAAAAATCTTACCTTAAGATAATACTCTTTAAAATATTAATTAATTTGAATCTATTTCACTCCAAGTCAATAGCGTCTTTGGAACGTCGACGTATCTAAATCTTTACACAAACATCCTAATCCAATACACGTTACATCTCCTATTAAAGGTGTCGATGAATATTCAAACGCCTCTCAGCGAGCACTCAGTTACAATTAGTAGGCTCATCAACCCGATCACAGTGCGAATTGCCCGGGAAGAACGCGGAATGCCCGTGAATGCTGCGGAGTGTAAGGTAATAAGTGTTCACGGCCTCTCACGACATGTGACTGACATATTTTTGAGTAAATTGCATTTTTCTTAAAAGAAAGTAGCATTTGCGTTGAGAAATGTTTAATTTTCATTGTTAACCTTCTGGAAATATTTAACTACAATTAGATTTTGTTTTAACCATCTCATAGCTAAGTGAATCGGCTTTTCCTTGTAAGAATAATTTTTGTTACTAATCTACAGCTATTTATAAAATTATAGCTAGCTAGGTAGATATAAAGCCATAACTAGCTACGTTAAACCAATGTGGACGTTTTGGAAATCTTACAGTAAAATATTAAAGTAGTAATGGTGAATATAATGAAATACATAATGAAATACATATGACAACGACCACATAACCGTATCCGTTTATCAATGAATATTGAAAAGCCTCTCAGTGAGCACTCAATTATACTTAGCGGGCTCATCAGTCCGGGCAGAGTGCGCAATGCCCGGGTAATGAAAACTTACAGCCTTCCTGCGACAAGTGACGGTGATTTTTTCGTGTAAATCGCTTATTTGTCTGGCCAAACTCTGTAGGTTAGTTATTTACTGAACGAAATCATGGCACAATAATATAAAGATGTAAATGAAATGACCAACATCACGTTAGGGCTGGAATAGTCTTTTAGTTACCATAATAGGCGTAGTAGCCAGTAAAGTAGGTATAAACACGAACAATGAGAGCGATAATTTAACAACGGTTTTTTTATTTTTTTTAGTGTTAGGTTTACAAACTGGTACATACAGTAATAAAAATACATAAAAGAACAACATTTCGACAAATTAGTGGCGTCTGTATGCCCTTCTTATTGTGAACAGAGCATGCACAAAAAAATAACTTTAAAAAACATACAAAAAAAACATACAGTCGAATTGAGAACCTCCTCCTTTTTTGAAGTCGGTTAATAAATAAAAAAACGACGGGTTGCACTCTGGGAGTGCCGGCAGAAGTGAAAACTTGAATATTAACGTTGTGCATTTTTGATATTTTGGAATGGTTAGGGAATAATTTTGCACGAATTGCTTTAATTATCAGTATAAAAGTACTCTCATTTATGTGGTAGAATACTATATTTATTTATTGGGCTATCGTACACAAACATGACAATTTATATTACATTAAAAAGTTATATTAAGTTATATTAAAAATTTATATTACACCGCGCCAGCTGTCTACTCTCCATCCGTCTTACGAATTTTCGATCAGGTCACGTGTCCTGACGCGAGTTTAACATTTTTTACCCATTCCTCTACTCTCCATCCGTCTTACGAATTTTCGATCAGGTCACGTGTCCTGACGGTCACGTGTCCTGACGCGAGTTTAAGATTTTTTACCCATTCCAAAAAAAGTGCACAACGCCGCTAAAGAAGTTTTCACTTCAATAAGTTTTACACATACTAACATTGATTGATGGGAACTAAAATATTAAAAAGATAAAAAAAATACATTTTACAATTTGGAAAAATGTTGAATTAATTTAATTTATACATTATTAAAATATCTTTTTATACTTTTGAACGATGCATTGAAAATATCCAGTTCTTGACAAACATCATCATAGACAGACAGACAGACAGACAGACAATAATTTTATTTACCACTATAACACACAACAATATTACACATTTTAATGTACCAAATAAAATAAAACATAACTAATAAAACAACTACCTATACATACGAGCACAACAATAATAATAAAAAACACAGACCATTGTGCGCTACAGCAGCAAATAGGACTCGACTCAGCATTATACCTCTCTGCCAAAGAGCAGTTAGGCGCTGATTATTCTGCCGAGACCTTTCCACAGTCGCAAAATTCTCCGACAATCAAGTCCACTATGCAATAGTTGTTATCCGCTTTTGATTTTTAATACGCACTAAATAGATTACCCATATACATAATAGAAATATATTATTATAATATTGTATTATACATATACACATACATATACACATACATACTATACATGCTATACATACTTAAATAAAGTAAAAAATAAAAACAAAAACATTTATACTTTTAGGAAATTGAAGAATATCATAGCACGAACAGCGGTACAATGATTCAATTAGATGAGCTCGATGGCGCAGTGGTTCACGCACTCGGTCTACGATTGCTGAAGTTAAAAGCAACTTTCGCAAAGGCCGGTCATCGGATGGGTGTTCAAAAATATATCATTCCGAGCTCCTTCGTGCTTCGGAAGGTACGCAAAGCCGTTGCTCCCATCTGCATTAACAGTCGTTAACAACAATTAATCGTATTCATATTTATTTATTTTGCATCGATTGAGCTGCGTGGGGGTTCATTTTTGATTATGGTCCGATTGCCCCAAATGATATTGGTTATGTGACAGGGTTAAGGCCAACAGTGAGACGTTCATATGCTAATGTTATGTCTATATTCATATTAACTGAAACAATTAATTAAAGCAGCATGTCGGCGAAAGAACTACCCGATTTTTTCATAAGTTGCAAAGTTGTCTTGTGTTTATTTAGCAAAGTGATTCCACGTTTCAAAGTATTTGTTAGTGAAGTAATTACTTATCGCTTTAAATACGGAAGTATGTTTATTTACGTAGCTTTCAGCTTTACGTTGTTAGCAAGTGGTAAAATAAATATTATTCTAATTAACGTAGAAAACTTGTTTAACAATATCAAGGTTTGTTACAAAGAACGAAAGTAACTTTCCTAATTTAAATTATAAATGCGACAGTGTGTTTGTTTGTTTACAATTCACTCACGTTTTATTTATTTCCGCTTTAAGTTAACGTACATGATACATTAAATGAAACACAAGGTACACATTATCCGAAATATTTAATTATCGAACTGATTATCTTTTACTCTCGTAACACAAATAGTGCTACTAACATGGTTGTTATTGTGACAGACTTACATACATTAGATGGTGATAGCTACATAGACGGACTTAACACAACCATACCATTTTGAAAAAAGACAAAGTGTTGAAAAAATCCTACGAGCGGGATTCGAATCAGCACTCCATGACATGCCGGGTCACGTGCACTGCCAACTATGCATGACATATGCGGTTCGAATCCCGCTCGTGGAATTTTTCGGCACTTTGCCTTTTTTCAAATTTTAATTGGTTCGCAACAATATTTGCGTAAAATTATATGTAAATAATCATAAATATAGCTTGCCTAATTCTTTACTGATCTTTCAATATTTGTAAAAATATTAAGATCGGATGTTGATGACGTAGTTGTCGACATAGAATAAGGCTCCTTTGGATTATAAAGTAAAAATAGATAGTGTTGATTAATTTCGGCGAATTAGATTGAGCCACGATAGCATACATGTCATGGGGTGCGGGTTCGAATCCCACTCGTGGAATTTTGGCGATTGAAGCAATCAGCAAACAAATTTAAAAAAAAAGTTTTTATCACAAAATTATAATAAGATAACAAAGTATGAGTTTTCCGTGTTTAGTGTCCATGGTTGTATGGGAGCCGGGGCTGTAGTGGTGAGCATCTAACATTCGTATAATGGGTGACAACGGGACGTGGGTCACGCTGCTCGTACACACGACGATTCTTTGGGTCACATTTTCTTTTTAGAACTCCAACAACAACAATATTAAAAGGATTTATATTTTTGAAAAAATACAGTGTTGGAAAAATTTGCGGGAAACTAGCGGGATTTCAACCCGCACCCTATGGCATGCTATCTTGGCATAGTTGGTAGTGCACCTGACCCGGCAAATCATGGGGTGCGGGTTCGTCTTCTTTCAAATTGCTATTGTTTTGCAACAATATTTGCGTAAAATTATATATAGTTTCCATGACAACAAAACAAACAAATCATTCGTCCGCTTAAGAACACCCGTATCCCATGATGGACCCCTATAGTAGCGCCACCTAGCGGGTTATATTGTAAATCTAAACCATTCTCGAATCCACTTGAACACACACAGAAAATTTCATCCAAATAGGTCCAACCGTTTAGAAGGAGTTCAATAACATACACACGCACAGAAGATTTATATATATAAAGATAGATATAATATCGCGGATTGGAATATGAATTTTACCATCTTTGAACTGCTTGTTGCCTGAAATAACCAAATCTATACTAAATGTCAAATAATAATGATTAATTTTAATTTTAATCAATTTCCATTCTATAGTACTAGTATCTGCGGCGGGAGTTCTCGAGATGATGATGGTGCTACGTGGCTAATGAATATCACAGATAGTCTCTTCGATATCACACGAAATTGGAGGTCTACAGTTAGCATAAACACAAAAATAATAACAAAAGATTTATGAACACAAGCACAAAATAATAGCCGCGACAGCAATGTCGCTAAATCGAAGTTAAAACTAATAACCTGAAGAGCTGATTACAAAATGACACGGGCGCTAATTACCAAGTAGAAAACATAAATTATTAAAGATAGATAGTTGTCGTAAGTAAACAGCCTATAACTGTCCCACTGCTGGGCAAAGTCCTCCATCATTGGAATCAAGTCAATTGACACAATTGATGGGTAATGGCTTAATCACCACGCTTGCCAAATGCGGGTTGGTGATCATAAACTCGGGCTATGCATCGAAAAATCCAAAATACATTTTGGGATCCAAAATACCCGACCTGGGAATTGAACCCGGGACCTTCGGCCCCTTCGACCCTAGGTGGCCGAGCGCTCTGCTACTCGGTCACCTAGGCATGGTGTCATAGAAATAATTTTTTTCCCAATTGTAACAAGTATTTAATTCAAGAAGAAGCCTTTGCTTTTTATTCTTCCTAATTCTGAAAAAAATAAAAAAACCATATAATAAAAAAACATGTACAGCTAAAATAATATATATATAGCAAGCGCATCAAATACGGACGAGGTCCGACATAATACGAGGCACAATGGCGACCCATCTCATCCGACGACGATGCCAGCCCATTCATTGGGCCCCTTTTTAATCTGAAACTTATGACTGTGTATATGTTACGTCAAGGGTTAATATCGTATTTCATAGGTCATGCTTTTGGGAAGGCTACGGCTTCTCGGAAGGTTTGGGTGAGCGTTTTGAATTTATGGTAGGCTGCAGTAGATGCAGTGGGAATTTAAAAATATGGAAACTTAAATCTAAATGTTGCGTCACTTGTTGTGTTATCAAATATCATATATACAATGTAATTAATAATAAAACAAATATGTAGCTGTTTTATTTTCATCGATAATTAAAAATTTGTACAAATGCTTTATTAATTTAGCTTGTTCTAGGAAATATTAAACATTGATGTAACAACGTTGACTAATGGTTTTTTAAAATACAGACCATAGAGTTATTAAAACCAAACTCTCGAAAAGGAAGGATTACTCCTTTCCCTTAAAAACGCCTCTATCGTCCTTTTAAAAAACTGAAAATGTACATGTATGATTGACACTTTCAAAAAGAGAAATAGCAGTAGACTGTATTTAAAAAAAGGACATAGTAAATAAGGAAAACACCCAAAGTAAAAAAAAAACAAGAACGACGAAAAGAATAGAAAAATAAAACGTATAAGCATCTTAAAATATACGGAAAGTGTTAACTTCATTAAAACCCGCCTAGAAAGCTTATACCTACGATTATGCAAGAAATGTTCACGTCAGTATGCAGTGAAAATTGAACCACGATTTTTCGCACTCAAACCAAGCTTCTTCCCGTTCGTCGATTGACAGTTTTGATATTGAATAAAAGTCTCATGGCACGACTTGCCTAACATTGCGGTTAAGAATAATGTAGATAAATGCTAGTACGAAATAAAAGTAAGTCCGTTGAAAATATTTTTTATACATTTTAGCTAGTGCATGGTTGTCCTCCCTATCCATTTAGAAACAAAGCTCGTGCCCCAGCAGTGGGGAAATAAAAATGAGTTGGTGATGAGTATGAGTTAATTGATATGGGGTTGATTGTTAAAAAAAATATAAAAGTTCTTGAAAGATAACTATCGTACGAAAGGAACTAAACATCATAGCGAAAATAAATAAAAACGGATACACGAGCAGCGATAATTGGAAGCAATGTAAACTCCACAAACAGATAGAAGGTTTTAGTAACCATTATGTTACAAATACTATAGAAAAGCAATAACAATATTATTTACTTGTTATTTTCTTTGTTTGTAATACTGATCACAGAACACATAATCAACCAACAAATAACAATTTTGTAGAGCGTTTAATGACTGATAAGCAAAGTTTACTGAAAACCGATGACGGCAGAACTGTCACGTCCTGGTCCAATGTTATGAGAGAGGTCCAGTAGTTCTATGGACAGTTTTACACATCCACACGGCCACCTGTACAAAGCTTAGCTAAAGATTCAAGAGCTATGTTAACCTGGCACTATACCGAAGACATCCGGACATTAGCATGTACGAGATTAGTATGGCTCTCAAACAGCTCAAGAATGGCAGGGCACCAGGTTCGGACGGAATTACGGCGGAACTCCTGAAAGCAGGCGGAAGACCGGTACTCGTAGCTCTTTAGAGGCTGTTTAATTCCGTCATACTAAGTGGCAGAACGCCAGAGACGTGGCACGAAGGTATGGTGGTCCTATTCTTCAAAAAGGGCGACAAAACCCTGCTGAAGAACTACAGACCCATTTCAATTCTGGGCCTGGGAATCGTCTCGCACGCAGGTTTGATGACTTCCAGCCTATCGTACAAGCTAGTTTCCGAAAAGGCTTCAGCACCATAGACAAAATACATACGCGTGGCAGGTTATACATAAGACCGAAGAGTATAAACAGCCTCTTTGCTTAGCGTTTGTGGACTATGAAAAAGTCCTTGGTTCGATCGAAACATGTGGGCCGTGCTACAGTCTCTCCAGCGGTGCCAAATTGATTAATGGTACATCGAAGTGTTGAAGTGTTTGTATGAAAATGCCACTATGTCCATCCGTCTTCAGGACCAGAGCTCGAAGCCTATCCAGTTGCAGCGAGGAGTGAAACAGGGAGATGTGATATCTCTGAAACTGTTTACTGCTGCACTGGAAGATGTTTTCAAGCTTCTGGACTGGAAAGGACTCGGTATCAATGTTAAGGGCGTATACATCACTGACCTTCGATTTGCTGACGATATAGTAGTCATTACTGAGACCCTGGAAGACTTTGGCACAATGCTCGGTGACCTCGACAGAGTCTCCCAACAAGTGGGTCTTAAAATGAACATGGAGAAGACAAAAGTTATGTCGAACTCACGTGTCGCACCCACTCCTCTGAAGGTTGGGGACACTGCCCTTGAAGTTGTGGACGATTATGTTTACCTGGGACAAACAGTCTAGCAAGGTACGTCCAACTTCAAAAAGAGGTCAATCGTAGGCTGGGCAGCGTTCAGTAAGCTACGAAATATCTTCTCGTCCAACATACCGCAGTGTCTCAAGACGAAAGTCTTTGACCAGTGTGTGTTGCCAGTGATGACATACGGGACTTAGACGTGGTCGCTCACTATGGGCCTCATAAAAAGACTTAAGGTCACCCAAAGAGCAATGGAGAGGGCTATGCTCGGGGTTTCTCTGCGTGATTGAATCAGAAATGAAGAGATCCGCAGAAGAACAAAGGTTACCGACATAGCCCGAATGCTAAGCTCAAGTGGCAGTGGGCAGGCAGGGCACATCGCTCGCAGGACTGATGGCCGCTGTGGCGGAATAGTACTCGAGTGGCGACCACGTACCGGAAAGCGCAGTGTGGGCAGACCTCCAACAAGGTGGACCGACGATCTGGTGAAGTTCGCGGAAAGTCGCTAGATGCGGGCTGCACAAAACCAGTCATTGTGGAGATCCTTGGAAGAGGCCTTTGTCCAGCAGTAGACGTCTTTTGGCTGAGATGATGATGATGATGCACATTTAGTTCAAAACAGATATTTGATATATCATCTGAATGTGATCTTAAATTAATAGGAAAGTATGTGGTAATTCATAAGAATACAGACATACAAATATGTGTCTGTATTCTTATGTTGTGACAGACATATTTGTATGTTAAATATGAACAGTCTAGACTGAAAAGATTTTGCTAATAACATGTCATTTGCACGTAAGTATTTACATATTACATCTAAACCTTCTATATTTTATTAGCAATTTTTTATATACTCAACAGATCTCACTTATTATCGATAACAACCTTGCCACTCTGCCACACATGAACACTAAGGAGTTTGCATTTGATTAAATCACTCTACTTATATGCATGTGGAGCAACAAATTTACATCAATTCATGTAACAAAGCGGGACGTCACTTCAGCTATCTAAGAAATGTAGCAAACAGCTCGTAACTCCAGTCATAGCTACAAAGTTTCCAACTAGACTGGAGCAATGGAAAGTATTTGTACACGAGCAGTCGGGAGAGCGCGGTACAGTCACGAGCAATAAATAGTATAAATAGACACATATTAAAAAAAAATGTTTACTCGAAACATTTCAAAAACCAATAGTTCTATTAACTATTCAAAATTATATAATCTTCAAACTAAGTCAAAATTAGGTATACTTTTCCTTTCCTTTTAAAGGTAAACAAAACACTATCATACTACACACTCCCAAAGTTATATTTAGTTATTGTGACAACTTCTTAAACACACCGGCTACCTTCATAACATTATTAAAAACACAAAAATGAGTGTTAACATTATAATATTGCAAACTACATTGTGTACATGTTTATTGAAATTGATACACATTTGTGAGAATTGTGAAAACTGCTGCAGTTTCATACGTGTATACATATTAATCATAAAATCTGTCTGTCATAATTGTTGACATTATAATGAAATTGTATTGTTTACATTTTTGGAAAATAATGTATATACAATATTATGAAATTGTCACATATACATACATTAATATAACTTTGGGAGTGGTTAGTATTCATTTATAGCGTTTTGTTTATTTTAATATGAAAAAAGTATACCTAATTTTGACCCAGTTTGAAGATTTGATAAATTTTAATAGTTCGTATGTTGAAATGTTTCGAGTTAACTTTTTTTTTAAATCTGTCCATTTATACATTTTATAGATCGTGAGTGTACAAGCAAGAATGCCGAGAAAACTTGCGAGAGCGCCCACGTTAAATGTGTTAATTTTCTTCGGTACTTCTCTATAAAGCATTTCTGCTAATGAATAGCTTTTTCATACAGTGTTGTATTAGCTTATGCAATTATTGTATCCTATTTGTATTAGGCGTCGTCATATCAATCTGGATTTTAGATCGTAGGAGCGATTGAAAGTCAATGGATGTTTGAACGTGTGGTAAGATGGAGTGTGACTCCTAAGTCAAAAACGAACGACATGAGCCTAGACTCGATATTTTTGAAGACGTTTTCACATCAATTCTGAATGTTCTTATTCACAATGTCGACTAGTGATAGTATTATTTATTTTATTATTTTTGGAGAGTTTTTTGATTGTCTCAGGCTGCATTTTCAGCGTCACCGGAGTTTTTTGGGGGTGGCGAGAATCTAAAGGGTTCCTCAGGTCGTGCGAAATGAAGCACCGTCAGAGGTTTTCTAGTGGGCGTCGGCATGGGCGTGGGCGTGGGCGTCGGCGTAGTCGGGCGGACGGCATCACGCATTAGTGCGGGTCCCCGTACCTACTCGATTCTCCGAGGGGTTGGGATTGGATCGGGAATTTAGCTTTTAGTAAAGGAATTTAAAGGATAGGTTCAGTAGGTAGTTTAAAATGTTACCCTCCACTTAGAAACAAAAAAAAATATTCATCTTCATTATATTGTATTCATGTGTTTGTTTTTTATTTCAATCAGTTCTCACTCAACAATATTAATCTTGCTAAAATCCCGTAAGACCTAAGGGCCTGTGAGTGAACCAACAACAACACTTGTCTCAATACAAGAAGAAACTATTAAATTATCAACAAAGCTGCCACTTAAAACTTCACCAATAAGCTCGCACCGAAATTCCTGCGAATCGTATATTTCCGTTTATTGGACACCGAAATTTATTCGGCCGTAGGTACTAGCGTCTCATCTTGAATTTTTAAAGCGATAGAATGGTTTGCATAAAAACTGTGCCGGTGAAATGTGCGCCAGTTAGCTGCTCGAATGAGAGCCAGCCAGCCTTTATAGACTTAGGCAGCATAACTTGGGAACATTTTCCGATAAAGTTGTCTCAATTCTAATTTAATCTTAACTGGGAAGTTATAATATATTTTCGTTAGGCTTCTCTTTAGCAAAAAAATTGCTAAGTGATAAAAATAATGAGTACGAAATTAGTATTCTTCAATTAAACAAAACATTTAAATCGTCTATTTTTACATTAAACTTACCTACAACATAATATATCACTTTTTTGATACCTAGTACTGCCATACTCTTAATCAGCAAATTATTTTTGGCAACTTTTTCAAAATTCTATAAGGTGAAGGTTGACAGAAAAGAGAGGAAAAACATACCTACATTTGGCGTCGGTCCTAAGTATCATAAGTCCCTAAGTTCTGCTATTTTTAAACTTCTGCAAACGTTTTGACAATTTAACAATTTTCCAATAATGAGGACTCCCCGTAGTGTCAAAATCAGGCACACTATTGAGACTGAGACGTTAATGAATTAGCATATTAAAGTCCGAAGCAGGAAGAAGCAAATAAAGAAAGTTATTTTAACCAAATTGTAAAATATGCCATACATAAAGCAATAATTGAATAGACAAGTAGAGCTTTCAACTTCCAACCGGAGCCTACACTCCATCGAAAGGCGCTCAAATAATCAATTATTGAGGTGCACTCACAATCTCATTATAGCGCTAAGTACTTCCTCCTGAATTCGGGGGCGCGTAATCAAAAGTCAATAAAATTCAGCGAGGTGTGGGTCCGGCGCGCGGCGGGGCGGAGGCGCTCGACTCTGCGATCTCACTTTATTATGATCAAGAACAAGACCGTACAACGTATCGGTAGCTAAGTGGCTTTCTAATCGCTCGGCCCAATAACCGAAGGTCCTGGGTTTAGTTCCTAGGTCGAGCAAAGCGTGTTTCGAATTTATCCGATGCAAAAATCGGGTTTGTGATCACTGACTCGCTTTTGGCAAAAGTGATGATTAATACCCATGAATTGTATCGATGAATTTATTTTAATGACGGAGGTTCCTAACAGTGGGTAGTAGGTACATCAACAGCTCATTTTATGTCCCCAGTCCCCACTGCTGGGGCATGAGCCGTCCCTATGGATGGATAGGGAGAACTGGCCATAAACAACCACGCGGGCCCAGTGCGGATCGGTGGTAATAACGACTTCTAATGCAGCCGGGGCTAATGCCTTTCGAAGCACGGAGGAGCTCGAGACGATAAATTTTTGGTTATCCATCCGGTGACCGGCCTTAGCAAAAGTTGCTTAACTTTAGCAATCGCAGAATGGGCGCGTTAACCATTGCCATTGCTCCTCGATGGCAGTAGAAATTACATTTATAGGCTATTTACTTTTTACTACAAGGGCGCTGACAGTTTCAGGTTTGTAACACTTAATTATTATACGCTATGTAACATTCCGAATGTTATTACTAGATGGCGCTGTACTCAGCTGAATCACGCTAAAGTTTGGATTGCTGAAATGTATTGCCTGGTCGTCAACAACAATTCAACCCCATGACCTTTGTATTATATTTATCTTTAATGCGATATTGAAATACTTTTTACTGACCTACTCGTTTTTATTCTACGTAACATTGTTCTATCATGTCAATTTATATATAGTTTAGACCACGTTACGTTACGTTATTTATTTATAAGGACACATTACAGGCAACAGTTTAAAAAGTTGCACAATTTTTATGAAAAACTTATACACTAAACTATCACCTAAAAGCATGCATCCCTGACATGAGTATAATTTAATGGTTTGACATTTGAAATATTATGTTTGTTGTAGTGTGTTTTTTTACATGTTGTGAAGAGCTTGACACTTGCTGAGTTTCTTGCCGGTTCTTTTCAGCACAAGGTCTCCCGCCCGTAAACTTACGAACCGATGGCATAATGACGTTCATAAGAGCTATTTGTAGCCTAAACTGAATAAATGATTTTGAATTTTGAATTGAAATAGCTATATTGATGATGATTTTGTTCAATCAAATAGGGCCCTGAGGCTCTTCTTGAACACATTTGAACTCGAGGTAATGATTAGGTATGTAATTAGTAATGAGACCGTCGCGTTTCTGGCGCAAACAAAATATTTATGTCATGATTGCTTTGAGTCAACTCGTATGGCAACACATACGAACTATGGGGTTGTAATGTAATGTTATACTCATCACAATCATTGACGTGGACCTTACAAAAACCCAAAAGCTAATAATAATAGTGTTAAACTAACTAGATTATATAACTGGGTACATTCCCTATAGAACCTCCCAGTACCTAAAGTCGCAGCATCACCTATAGCTGCTTTTTAATGGTACAGTGCAGCAGCAATAATCTCACATTAGTTAAGACATAAATATTCCACAAATCCCATCTAAATATACCGCAAAAAGGCTTTATCACAGAAGCCAATAAAGAAAATTTAAAAGCGAAAAATTATGCCCGCTCTTCGTCCCACGGCGAGATAGCAGTCGGATTTATAGCGCGCCGTATCTGCCCGGGAACCGAACCTGCACCTGCTCGCCTATTCGGCTGTTCGGAGGGATAACATGTGGAGAACTAGAATTATCTGTTCCTTTTCTGAAATGGTTTGGTAAGTGTAGTGAGGACGTTTAGAATGCTATACTGTATTTTTGCGCTGTTGTTTTTTTATATCTTACAAGTAAAGCGCTTTGTCTTTAAATCACCTGATGTTAGGTACTAAGTACTAAGGCTGAAGGTGGAAGCGCACTTCACCCGGAATCCTCAACTAGTGAGGCACTGGCTATCTTATCTCTAGCTGCCGGAACACAACAATGCTACAATCATTGATGTTATGGCGACATATTTAGATACGACGGTAAATTTAATATTAAACAATTAAATAAAAAACAACATCACATACTTTGTTCTGATCCCAAGGTAAGTAGCTAAAGCACTTGTTTTAAGGAAATCAGAAACAACGACGGTACCACAACCACCCAGACCCGATACAATATCGAAAAGTTTTTGACATTGACCCGTCCGGGAATCGAACCCGGGACAGAGTTAGCGCCGCCCAAAGTACGGCGTGCAAGCCACTTGGC
Organism: Eudonia mercurella; assembly: GCA_963082485.1. Lineage (NCBI taxonomy): Eukaryota > Metazoa > Arthropoda > Insecta > Lepidoptera > Crambidae > Eudonia > Eudonia mercurella. The sequence goes on from OY720039.1 coordinate 17,981,444, forward strand.
TACGGAGGTCAAAATTGTAAGAGTGGAGTAAATTGTAGGAGCGGAGTGTAAATACTATATTTATGATATCGAAAATCAATTATAACTGAACTATCTGAGTCATTCTGTCACTTGACATTGACAGTAATATAAATCCGGTTCGAAGGACCATTATTTTTGTAGAACACTAATAGGTGAATTGAAAAAGCGGGCCACCGCAAAGTTCGTTTCATTCGCATATAGCTAACGAACCCACAGAAGTCCTCTATTTGCAGAGCTTTCAAAGTCCTATCAAATATTTTGTGGCTGTTTTTTTATTATTTTCATATAGGTACACATTGACGAAAACTGGATTCACTGGTATTTGATTAAAAATAAAAAATCACGCGCAGTTATAACACTTTTGTATTTTGTTTTCTTTTTTCAAATATTCTATTGAAACAGATAGAGCTCAGCGCCATAAAATATATTTTCAATTAGAATATCCAACATTTTGCAATCCTATATTTTGTAAATAAGTACTTTGTGTGTAAGTGAGACTATAGGAAGTTTTCGTTTTGTTAATCGTTTTTAACAACAAACTTCAATTATACGAGCAATTATTATCCGTAGATATCGTTGCTATAATTTATTTACAAATTTTAATTTATCCAAACGTAATGTACCTATTCATTCATTCACAATACCGCAGACTCTTTTACGTTCAGCCAAGATGTAAGGGTACGTTAGAAAATGTATTACAAATCTCTATCTTTAATTCGAACTCTGTATTAAGGTAGTAAGGTGTGTTTTCGCATGTGTTAGGTGTAAGTATGATTCGTCACATTTCTTTTAAACAAATTGCAATGTGAAAATGTTGTTAGGTAGTTTGAGATGTGGCTCGGCGTTTACGCTGCCCCACCCAATGTTATTACGTGAGTAGTTTTCGACTTAGGAAGTGTTTTGTATTGAGTTGGGTTAGCTCCATTCCTGTTATGTGTTTGTTGTTTTGTATTCCGCACAGTTTTTATGTAATCGAGACAGATTTTGTATTAATTGAGGAAACGTTTAAAAGTATGAACGCCGGCGCCGTTATATTTTAAACGATTGAGTTGGTTTTTTCTACGATTAATTGCAGAGAGACTGCTTCGGTTGTACGGTGAAAGATATCTTCTTTTACGGTGATTTTTTTATGTCTATTTATTTATATTAGTGGTCGCTCAGTGGTCAAAATTCGACTGTTTCATAAAATATACGTAAAACTATATCTTCCGGGACTTCTTCTTCATAAAAACTTTAACTATACAAAATTTCACACATCCCCATGTGGGCAACGATGTGCTTAAAAAGGGGTACAAAGCTTTTTCTTCGTGTATTAGTATAAAGATAAAACATAATGAAGATACCGCGCCATTTGAGATTGCTTTCACTTTTATAATTATCAGCTTAAAATGACTGCTGCATGGTTTAGATCTTCGTTCATAGCAGAACTTGAGGAGCTTAAAGGGTATTTCCAAACCACAGAAGAGCTCCAGATATTTTCATATGGTCACCCATTAATGTCCCGTCGTTACGTAAGTTGCTTGACTTGAAGATCGCAACCAGAACGCACTAGCGTCCATCTTAAAGTTCTATTCATAGTCTACGAATTATCAATTAAAATACACTGAATTGGTTTCATTTTAACTCAGTAATTTTAATGCCCCAAGCGAATCAGGCTAACTGAGCAAAACGGATTCTATTAAGAAAACTCCTGTCGTGTATTTCTCAATACAAAAATAATCCAATCAGCATTTTAACGTATGAACCGGCGCGAGGACGACCGAAAGCAGTCATTAATTCTTAGAAGAAGAAATTAAAATCCGATACGACACAAATTTTCCCGTCTCAAGTCTTTTAGAAAAATCTTCAACTGGTGCCCTGCACGCGGTTTCCACTTTTATCTACAGTAGTCTAGAGTCCATTTCAATACACACTTTTCGTTCTTTTGGTAGCGAGCGGAGGAAAGTTTCCAATTTAATTTGCCAAACACTTCTTATCTTTTTTTAGTATTTATCTCCATTTGATTACAAACAGAATGTTTTCCCTTGTTTACTTATAGGAGATCCAATTTAATAGCAGTAGAAAAGATCGTTTTTTTTAGAAATAGTCTTTTTAAATGAATTGTTGGTATACACTTTTGATGCTTGAATTGATGTCTTGTTTGATTAATTTGTGTTGTTATACGGGTATTATACGATAAGATAAAATGTTAGGTATAGTGCATATTATGTACTGACAATAATAACATTACATGTTAACTGATAAAGTTACTTAGCTGACATTAGTTACAGACGCCGCACATTAAACCTACCTATCCAAATCTGTCAAGTATCTTAAGTATCTTCAATATATTTTCAACAGCTGTCAGGATACACACAGGGGAGGGTGGACTAAGCGAACGGTAATCTTTTTATTTTTCCTGTAGTTGATGGCTTCGTGCGATTAGCACATTTAGCCAGTGTCAAAGTAATTTTTCTTACAAGTAATACATAAATAAACATTTTTTTTAATGTATGATGATGATTAATGATAATAGAAATGAGAAGTTAGAAATGGTATGGGGGGTATATCGAGTATCTCAGTAAAGATGTGGAGCTTTCCTTTTCCAAGTCCCCGTGCGGACTTCTTGAGAGAATTTGAAAAGTTACGTTGCACCGTTTTGTTTCTTTGCCAACACTCATGCACACTCACGAACACTTAACGGTTAATAATCCACCATTATTTCACATTAGTATTCGACATAATACAAATTTTAGAAAATAAAACAAAACCGCAGACATGACTCTTTACTTTCTCGCCAAGAAGTCTTATCGTCAGTAAATCTTATCGTCAGCTTATCTCCTTTACGAGAAGGCAGACCCAGTATCACCACAATAAGGCATAATGTTTAAAGTCTATTCAGGTATGACAGTTTGTGGTTGGTTGAAGGGCAGGCGTGTGTGCAATAGTCGTATATTGGCATGTAAATAACACATCAATTTCACTTTTTACTTTTTTATTTTTAAGTGCTAATTGCTGCACTGAAGCTGAATTAAATATTTAAAAAATACAAAGAAAAAATTAAATGCCTACCCGACCCAGCTGGGAAGGCGTCCCGGTAGTATAACGGTCAGTGCAGCCGCCCGGATTGCGGAAGACCCACGTTCGATTCCTGGCTGGGTTGGGTAGGCATTAAATTTTTTTAACTGTATTTTATAAATATTAATTAACACATACTTTCATAAGTTATCTTGACGTGCCTACAACGATATGATGTTGAAATGTTATTTTTATTAATGCTGTATTTATATCAGCTTTGTTATATCTAACGTTGTTCACGTGGGATTCACTCCCTTGTTCTGACAATGAATGTCCTCATTATATGATGTGTAATGTAGATCTTCTATTTCTCCTGTGAGAAGGGTGCAAAAAAAATTAAAACGCTCCACACTTTACAAAATAAAATATTTTATTAAAATAAAAAAAGTTCAATCAAACAGTACAATTATTGTGGATTCACAAGTTATCTTCTTGAAAAAAAAGTATTGCAAAAACCATAAGGGTAACAGGAGTCATGAGGTCAGTTTGGTCGACAAAAGTAACTTCTTGATAGAAAACAATAATAAAATGAGGGGTAAATAAAAAGGGTTGGTTAGTAGGTAAGATATCTGTAATGTTAGGGATGGATCCTTGTTGTTAGCTCGTACAGAATACTTCTAATGGGTCTGGGGGCAGAAAGGTACTGAATGTGTCTCTCTCGCAGAAGAGTCTGGACTGCGCTACTTCATCAGCCTAGTTTCTTTTTAATGCAATGAGTCTGTCCCCTTCTCATCAGCTCCAGCTTCAGTTTCTTGGTGGAGGCTGTAGCTCCGTCCAAGTGCCCTGTAGTGTAATAATAAAAGGATAGGGTAAGGGCTATAAAAGAATGTATAAACCCTAGGGGAGTCCATTTATTTTCGAAATGTATCAATTTATCCAAAGCAAGGTCATAGAATTTGTAAACCTTCTAATATTTAGTTTAAAAATGCTGATTGCTAGGTAATTATGTGAAATTATACTTTGTACTGTGAACTATGTAATTTAAGGGTTTTAGAATCAGTTAAATTTTAAAATATTGTGAATAAAGCCTTTCTAATGGTAAATAAATGTTCATTAATAATTAACATGAGACTTTGATTGAGAAAATCAATCACGAACATCTTCAATTTCCGGGCCGATCCAACCACGTGGCGGTCAGGGTTCTAACCTCTTGTTACCACGGAGACCTTCATCAAAGAGAATAGCAAAAACTGTGGTTTTCAATAATCACTTAAGATTGTCAAAATAAAGAAATTAAATAAATAAAATGTACCTTTTCAGGGAATTAAACGTCACTTATGATGCGAACGCAAATATTTTTGAAATAAGTCTCCGGGTGCAGACTTACGAGTCACACGGTAACAAGGATTTTCTCCTTTTGTTGCCTTGTGCCGCTATAAGCACTCAAAATGTAAAAAGCAGTGACAAAATTCAGCGCTTACGTCAGCCTTCCCGGTAGCATAAGGGGCAGCCGCCCGGATTGCGGAAGACTCAGGTTTGATTCTTGGCTGGGTCGGGTGGGCGTTTAATTTTTTCACTGTATTTCATAATATTGGATAACTTCAAATAATTTTTGAGAAAATACGGGGTAATTCGACTCAGGCGGCGATCTCTAGTCTCCTTTAAATTCCTAAGTCCTTTTGACAGTGACAGCGCGTGTTTGCTTGCCTCATAATGCGAGTCAAAAAGATATTATGCCACATACAACCTTTACGAAGGAAAACAAATATATGTGTACGTGTTAAATTGAAACTTAACGACATCGCCCGCCGTTATCAAAAGAAAATCCTAATCGAATCATAATGTAAAACATACTAGTAAGCTATGGCCTCAAAGTAATTTCTTTTATTATTTATGGATTGCCGAAAAATTAAATAGGTTTACTTTATAAACTACGCTTTTAATTTTTATATGTACCTTTATAAATCTTCTGTGCGTGTGTATGAAATTGAACTCCTTCTAAACGGCTGGACCGATTTGGATAAAATTTTCTGTGTGTGTTCAAGTGGATTCGAGAATGGTTTAGATTTACAATTGGATCCAGTAGGTGGCGCTGCTATAGGGGTCCATCATGGGATACGGGTGTTCTTAGGCGGACGAATGATTTGTTTGTTTTGTTGTCATGGAAACTGTCAAATATAAGTTGAATAGATAAAGTCAATTATACCACCTCTATTGTTTAACGGTACTATCAATACACACGTCTCCACTGATCAGAGATAATCGACAACCATTGACACCTGTCACTTGTCACTATTTATTATTAATTACTGATATCTCGTAAAAACAACATTACAGATGAATATATAAGAAAATAGATAATACAATATTTCTCGTCATGAATAAACAAAGGACTATTAAGTTACAGTAACCTTGGTAGATATTAATATTATCAATTAACGACTCATCATCATCATCATCAGCTCATTTTATGTCCTCACTGCTGGGGCACGAGCCTTCCCTATGGATGGATAGGGAGAACGGGCCATAAACCACCACGCGGGCCCAGTGCGGATTGGTGGTTGTTAACGACTGCTAATGCAGCCGGGACCAACGGCTTTACGTGCCTTTCGAAGCACGGAGGAGCTCGAGATGATAAATTTTTGGTCACCCATCCGATGACTGGCCTTTGTTAAAGTTGCTTAGCCTCAGCACTCGCAGACCGGGCGCGTTAACCACTGTGCCATCGAGCTCCTCAGTTTGTATATTAATTAACGACTCATATGAGTCGTTAATTAATGACTCATATGAGTCGTTAATTAATATACAAACGCTAGTCTTTGGTTGTGTGGCCGCCTGTAACCTTTACAGCATAACAGGGTTTAAAAGTGACATCAAAAGGTTCTCAAATGTGGCAAAATATGTCGCAATTTGGTTGTTTTGTTTTGTTATCATTACAAATTCATGACCGAAACTTACTCGGAACGAAACTGAGTAATTAAAACTGTTAAGGTGCTTGCTGTAAGTGCGATTAACGCGCCCGCTCCGCGATTGTCAAGGTTAAGCAACATTCGCATCGGAAGGCACGTAAAGTCGGAAACAGCCGCATACAAACCCGACTGCATTAGCAGTCGTTACAACCAACAATCCACACTGGGCCCGCGTGGTGGTTTATGGCCCGTTCTCCCTATCCATCCCTAGGGAAGTCTCATGCCTCAGCTGTGAGGACATAAGTTGAGCTGGTGTAATGGTGTCCTGTGTGTCCTGAGATTTCAGTAAAGAAGAAGAGGTTGCAGATCGGCAATATTCTCGACGAGTATGAGAAAGTGAAAGGCACTAAGTTGTTGTCGGAAGACCAGCGTCAGGTTCTCCTATAGTCTAGGAGCCATGATATCATGCTGAGCGGGCACTTTTAGTGCCACTTACTTATTGTTAAAATTTTATGTAGTTATGTCATTTGTGTTGTCACTAATAAATGTTTTCTACTCTATTCTATAATCTCGACGCATTGCATTGCTGCAGTACCTAGGTATCAGAGAAAAAATGTGCCTACTAGTACCAGGCAAACTGCTCATTCTCGTCGAGAATGCTTACAGCCGATCTACAACCCTAAAGTCATGTTAGACAGTATTCCAATAATGTGAGACACAAGCGGCGCCGGCTGTTCAGCGTTACTCCGCTCTCAAATATTCAGTGAGTGTGCGGGCCACGGCGCGGCGCCGTGATTTCTCCGAGGACCATCCCCCATATTGTTTTTGTCAGTTAATCACTTTTACGGTGCGCCTTTTTGGAAAGGTATCCTGTATTTTTAGTTATAGTATTGAAGTCGAGGAGTTGATGACGCATTGGTTAACGAGCCCGGTTTGCGAGTGCTGAGGTTAAGCCTCTTTTGCAAAGGCCAATCATCGGATGGGTGACCAAAAGTTTACCATGCCGAGCTCCTCCGTGCTTCGGAAGGCACGTTAAGCCGTTGGTCCCGGCTGCATGAGCAGTCGTTAACAACCACCAATCCGCACTGGGCCCGCGTGGTGGTATGGCCTGTTCTCCTTATACATTCATTTAAAGATTTATTTTTATTTTTATTATTCATAGGGAAAGCTCGTGCCCCAGCATTGGGGACATAAAATGAGCTGATGATGATGGTGATGATTATGATTTAAGTGGAGAATTCAGGATGGGTTTTACGACTTTGGAATATAGATACACCATTATCATCAGCATTAAACGAATATTGTTATTATATATATTGTTGTTTTATTTTATTGTTCAGGCAGGCAGAACACATAAGCACTAGGGGAGTTCAGGCCATAGCCCACCGCATAGTTAATGCGTTTTAACGACAGCTATATCATATTACGATGAACAGGACCAACAGCTTAACGTGTCTTCCGAAGCAGGGACAAGCTCGAGTTATTTTGGTTTGGTCCCCCATGAAGTGGTACGGCAGTACGAAAGTTTCTTAAATTTCAACTTTAAATCCCAAACGCGCTAGTTGCTTAGCCGTCTGCTGCATCATTATGTGCTATTACAGTTACTCATGCATCAGCTGTTGCATTGGAACATAAGTGAAAGTTTAAACCAACATGTACAAACAGTTATATACATTGTAAAAAGTTTTGTTTTTTATTTCGAATACTATCCGAAAATTGATGCTTGCCTATGTCGTATCATAAAAAAATGGATATCCAACAGCATCGAGTCATCGCCGCCGATCGGACACGTTCGCGTTGATGAAGTTTGCCCGTCAATTCGTTCGGAGAGCTACGGTCCATTTCCGGGGCATAATCGACTGCCGGCGGCCAGTTCTCGGGGCAACGCTTCACTCCACGGCAGGAGGTGCGAGCGTGAGCTATACAGGATGGTTGGTAATTTCTGTATAATCCCGAATATGGCAGATACAGCACAGGGCGTAGAACCCTAGAGAATTATAAACATACCTGAAAAGCACCATAAGGCCGAGATATTAGGTTTTTCTGTTACTAAGTAAAATTGCAAAGTGACAACCCTAGGTCTAGCTGATACATTGTTCTTGTTCGTCAACCTCATGTTCCAAATGAAACAGAAGTCAAAACATGTCAGGGTTGAACAAAAATAATGTAATAAAATAAATTTTAACAAGTATTTCTATGGAAAGTAAATCTTAATAAATATGATTTTTCATGTTACCACGCGGTGTTATTTATACTTGGTTGCATGGCCAGGTATGTTTCAAGAGTATACATATATTACCAAACCTATATACGGAACTCTTTACATATTTTTTTGTGGTTTTCCTTACCTATTTATATATAAGTCGTGTAGTTTATTGTGCCAAGTCTTCTTTACAGCTAATGACATCCTGAATTTCTGATACGTGAGTGTAGTGTAACGAGAGCAAGTTCAAGTAAATAGTGCCTTAGGCATCAGTGATACCGACCGAAAAACCGACTACGAAAAAGAGTGTTATGTGCTTATAATTACCTTCCCGCAGTAATTTAGTACATTCATGAATATGGCGCATGCAACTATGCCGATAGATACATCGGATACTCAAAAATAATAATAAAAGTAGTAAGAATTCCGATCACAATTACTCTAATGTGACCGTTAGCACAAAACGGGTCGTTGTGGAGATCCTTGGGGAAGGGCTTTGTCCAGCAGCGAACGTCTTTCAGCTGAGACGATGATGAAGTGACTAATTTATTTTCAGTGAGTGACCATATGGCGCTGAAACGTGGAAATTGACAAAAAGCTTTGTCCATAGATTTCAAGTCACACAGCGAGCTATGGAGAGAGCTATGCTTGGAGTCTCTCTAAGGGTTAAGATCCGAAATAAAAAGATTCGATGGAGAACTAAAGCCACCGACATCGCAGAAAGAATTAGCAAGCTGAAGTGGCAATGGGCGGGGCATATTTGTCGTAGAGCCGATGCCCTCGGAGCAGACGTGTTCTTGAATGGATACCGCGCTTAAAGCGTCGTGTGGGCCGGCCATACGCTAGCTGAACCGCCGACCCGAAGAAGGGAAGTGGTTGGATGCAAAAAGCGGAGGACCGGGTGTGGTGGCGATCCATTGGGAAGGCCTGTATTCAGCAGTGGACCTCTGCAGGATGATAATGATAATGTGATGATGATGATGAAGTGACCATGATTGTAAGTTCTAGCAACAACATTTCCATCGCTCCGTATCTCCACGGACATAAAGCCTTACAGTCCCGTGATGGCAGATTAATCAAATATTAACGATACACTGGCCATCTGCGAAAGGTCGGGGAAGGGTCCGCTCCTGCATCGGTGATATTTTTAGAACGTCTATTGGACGTGAAGCGATTAAATGTAATCTTGGTAGCTTTGCCAGACATGGATTTCATAAATATGGATGAAGCTTATGCTTACATGACTACTGACAAGACTGTGAAAATGGGAAATGAGCAAGGGTTTTAAAGCCATGATTATTGTTATTAAAATTATGAAATGAAACATTGTAGTTATGTCCAGTGCGAGTTTTATTTACTATTATGATTTTTTGCTATTGTTTATTCCATCCAAATTTATTTAACACGTTTTCAATTGTATTTTTGTTTGCAACAAAATTTGCGTAAAATTATATTTCATCATCATCTTCAGCTCATTTTTATGTGGCCTCAGCTGGGGCACGAGCCTTCTCTATGTATGGATAGGGAGAACGGGTCTTAACCACCACGCGGGCCCAGCGCGGATTGATGGTTGTTAACGACTGCTAATGCAGCCGGGACCGGGATGGACCAGGTTGCACTGCGCCATCGCGCCCCTTTTCCTAAATTATATTTAATCATGATTATTATGAATAATATATATTTATTCTCAAGGTTCATGCTAAAAAGGATTAAATGAACCTAGTAGTAATTATTATTATCAGTAATTGAGTACGCTTTTTTTTCTCAGCTATAAGCCGGTTTTCTCTGTATTATTATTACAGGCATTAGAGACAATTGATCTATGGTCTGTATCCTGTATTCTCCTCTTAACATTTCTTTTTCTAATTTAAAATGTTTGTCCAGCCTGTTTTTAAATTGGTTTATGCTTTGTGCTGATACTACTTCTTCGGGTTCTATTCCTATTAGTACCAAAAATATAAAATTTCACAGCATCCATGTATTTTTTATCGTTAATAAACAAAACTTGACTCGTTATGAGGTCGTAAAGAATAAATCAAATGGCCGTTTTATTAAATTGAACGCAGGCGCAGACAAGCGGCGTCAAACAGGCTGTACTCCAATAAATCGGTGAGCCCTCCATAGGGCCCGGTATTAAATTTTATCACCTTACAGACCTCGTAAAAACTCGACAATGTACCAAATATGGGGTGTCGACATTTCTTTTTAATTGCTCATTTTTTTTATTTAAACCACACTTTTGAAGGCGTTTCGTTCGTTTGCAATCCGGAAATGTCCATACATAATTAATTTTAATTACCTTTTATCGGTGAAGGGTTTATGAAATTAATACAATGCGCTTTTGGCTTGCTCGTTGAGATACTAATTGGATTGAATATTTTTTACACCAAATTGTATTATAAAAATATGCATTATTGACTTTATACACACAAAAAGCAAAATAAAAAAGAAAACTATTAAATTAAACCGTGTTAATTTATTTGAAAAAAGTTTAGACCACTTTGCTTATAACTTAAAAGTGTCATAATAACTTAAAACTGTTTCTTTGAACAAGTAAATAAAGATTGTAATAGTTTTAGGTGGAAAAGGGTTATTTAGAGTCTACTACATCCTATTTTATAAGTTTATAGTAGGTACCTATTTAGGTAGTACTCATTATACCTACGTCCCTACCTATACCTACGAGCATAGATATAGCTTGTATGAGCACCTACGAGAACCTACGAAACCTTATTCAAAAAAAATATATTAAAAAATATAGACAGACACTGAAAAGAAAATTTCATTAGCAATAAATCGTTACAAACCGGGATATTTCAACCTTCCTGGGAAGCTCGCAGGCCGCGCCGCCACACACCTAAGGCGAGGCCAAAACTCTGGTTTACGACGGTGCTGCATTAACCCCGATTTATAAGAATAAATACGTCGCGAGCGCGGGCGCGGCACGACCCACTCATTTATTCGAATTTGCCCGGACACACCGCCGCGATGTACCGGAGCTGATGGTAGTCACGTGGCGTGTGTGATGAAGTTTCAAATACACTGTTAATCTATTTATTTACTTATCTTTTCATCTACCTATCTGCCTGTCTACCTTTCGACATATATACCTATGTGCCTATCTCCTTTTCTACCTCTATTCCTAACTACATATCCACCTATCAACCTGTCTACCTACCTATCTAACTATCTACGTTGTTTCCTATTTACCAATGTACTTATTTACATATTATATGTTCCTCATCATCTCTCTCAACATCTCTCTATCTACCAGTCTATCTAACTATACCTATATCTATCATTCACAAACGTGCACAAATCCTTAATTGTGATGAAATGATGTTTGTTTTTATATCGTTGTTGCATGGTGTATGTGCTTCACCTCACAAAAGTTTTTTTTAATAAGCTAGTGGTAAGATTTTGACCGAAATCAGCTTAGATCGCGACCACCAAATATATATTTTTGCCGCTAAGAAGCGTTATTTTGCATTGCTGGAACACAGTTTGAAGGGTACTTGATCCAGTGTAATTAGGGCATGTAGTCATAAGAACTGAAGCTTTGCGGTCGGCAACACGCGGGTATAGGTATCAGCTCAAGCATTCATGAGCTACGGTGACCGTTTGCCGGTTACAAAATAGATACTCGTACAATAAGACACTTTCTTGAAAGGCATTCTCGATCATTATCTAAGGTGAATTTAAGTCCAGCCAATGTTTATAAATCTATAAAGGAAAGCGTATCCAGTGATGACACTAACATCACCAGCTCATTTTCATGTCCCCACTGCTGGGGCATGAGACATCCCTATGGATGGAATAAAGAGTAACGTACCAAAAACCACAACGCGGGCCCAGTTCGGATTAGTGGTTTTTAACGACTGTTAATGCAGCCGGGACCAACGACTTTTTGTGCTTTCCGAAGCACGAAGAAGGTTTAGATGATAAATTTTGGGTCACCCATCCGATGACCGGCGTTTGCGAAAGTTGCTTAACCTCAGCACTCGCATAACCACTGCGCCATCGAGCTCCTCCTTAGACCGCCGGGTCAGCTAGTTGCTAAATAAAATGTATGTCAATAGTATTAACTAACTGAGACGACTTATGTGGCTTTTATTGCAAAGTCAGGTCTTTACCCAACAGCGACGGTCCCAGATCATCCTGACGACACGGAGAGGAAGTGCAGAAGATTTTAGCGGGTATACCCTTTTTTCCCCTTAAGAGGGTCAGGAGGAGAGTTCTACATAACAACGGCGTGCGCAGTGGTATACGCAACGCATTTTTTCCTGTATAAGAAAAAAAAGGTCTTTACCTAACAGTGGGTACCTAGACGTTTTCAGTAGGTTTAACACACACATATTTATTACATTATTTTATTTAAGCCACTAAACTAAGGGCCTATAGTATTCTCGGCAACACATAAACCGGATAATAAGTGAGATGTGTTTTTAATGGCAGGCAGGGTAATATAATTTGCTAAGGTTAATGAGCGGGTGTGTTTAGCCGAGTGCCTCGTTGGTATATGAATTAACTGTAATTTGTGTATATAGGTTAAGGACTTGTAATTAGCTTCCCAATTAGCAACCTAGCTTAGAACAGAAATAAGAAGATTGCAGAAGGTAAGCTTCTTTCATGACGTGCTTGAGCAACGCACATGTAGACCGTCACACGGACACTAAATCTTGCAACAGCTTGCTTGCCACCGATTTTTTTTTCTAGGGAGTTCCTGATTGCCTCAGGTCGCATTTTCAGCTTCACCGGGCTTTTTTGGGGGCGGCGAGAAACTTAAAGGGTTCCTCAAGCCGTGTGAAATGAATGGCCGTCAGAGGTTTTCTAGAGGGAACAGCATCACGCACGAGTGTCTTCGTGCCCTGTGCCCTGTGTAGTTCGGATCGGATCGGATCGGGGAGCGGAATAACCCGAGGGCTCCTCTAAAGGCTCAGACCGTCGTGGGAGCTTGCTACCGATCACAGCTGAGATTTGGTGTCCGTGAAAGGTTGTCTTATTGTGCATTGCTCGAGCGCGTCATGTATGAAACTTATCTTCTACAGTCTCCTTAATTTGTGCTTAGACCTTGACAATTAAATGTTGGCCTTCACATATATTCATAAATAATCAGAATTTCCCATGAAAGGGAAATTAATAAGCGCACGTTATAAATACATTCCCAAATTCCGGGTAACTTTATTATTGAAAGCCTGTTCAATTTTGCGCAACCGCCACACTTCATTCTCGAAACTTTAACAACTTTTAAAACGGTACGCCAAAGGACTAGTGAAATAATTTGCGTTACTACAGGGTATGGGGAAGAGCAGAGCGATGTAATTTTATATTTTTAAAACTAGATTTATTGTTAGAGTAGCATAATATGCATTACGCATTCAAGCAATTAGAAAAAATATTAACAAAATCAATCAAACGGTTTGTGCCGTACATAAGAACGGATTCTTTTGATCAAGGCTACAGTACTTTGTACCTAATCAATCAAAACTATATAATTGTACTGTTTGTTTCGTGTATATAACCTTGATGTTACTGTAACTAATCTGATAAAGATTGTGTATTATTTCTGTGTACATTTCGCGAAGTTGAACTTTATTTTTTATGATAGATATTAATATTTTTACTGTCATGTGAAACATTAACATATTATTAGGTGGTTCAACATTGAGGTAAAAATATGCAAGTCAAAAATATGCGGTAGTAAAATATTGTGAGACGATTCAAAAGCGCTTACCTACGAGTAAAAAGTATGGTGGCGCGAGCGATGCTATAATTTATAATGGACTGTATTTTTTTATTGGCGTTATACTAGGCTAGGCGATGTCTCGAACTGCGAGGGATGGCGACAAGGGCAAACAGTTCGATGGAAAAAAGGAGGGACGACCAAAATGGAGATCTCTATGCGCGAGCGGCCATCTTTTCAAAACGTTAATTATCTTCTTATAAAATTGACATTCAAGTATCTACATAAATTTTATGAGTATCATCATCATCATCAGTATTAGCCTCTACTAGTCCACTGCTGGACATGAATATACGAGTATATAATTATAACTATAACAACATTGAAGGGTCAGGTTTAGGGGCAAGGGCACAGAAAAAAGACACTAGGCAAGAGTGAATAAGCATTTTCTAGGCAAGTATGCTACATCCTAAGCCGCGTCATAACTTACCAGTCAGCAAGGAATAAAAATATATTTTAAAAACAATTAAAAATATAAGAAAAACCACTTCTTCCCTCATTTCCTTAAGCCTTAACACTTCGCGGTGTGAACAACGATCTTTATTGTGGCTGATTGCGCAGGTGCGGGTTTACGAGTGGCACTTACGCCGTTTAACGGCGTGTTTCATTATGTGATAGTAACCCCAGCGATGGAGCCGCGATATGAGTGAACGGCTGAGTTTTTAATGTGCCACCGATTTCATGACACTCGATGCCTATTAAAACGGCATTTATAACGGCTTTGGTAGATTCAACTGTTTTTTTTTATATAACTGAGGGTAGATAAAGATAGCCAGTGCCTCAGTAGATGAGGATTCCGAGTAAAGTACACTTCCACCTTGCCTTATCATCAGGTGACATAAAGGCCAAGCCCTTACCCGTAAGATAATAAAAAAAAAGTTCTCGGATTTTAAAAGTAAAGGTTTTACTAGTACATCAGGTCTTCGCACATGAACTATATAGCATATGTTTAGATATATAACCCAGCATGGGGGTAGATATTTTTGTGCTTGGGTTGATAGGTAGGTAGGGTTTGTTTTAAATCCGCCTGGCTAGTTATTATCATCTTATAAAAGTATGTTACCATAACAATAATGTTAGTTTCTGAATAACTAAAGATTTTGGTGCACCTCGTTATTTTGATGGCGAAACTTTTACATGTATTATAAAAACATACATAGATAAATATTTATTTAAAACTAGCTGCCCGGACAAACTTCGATCTGTCAAAAGCATTTCTTTTTCTTTATTAAAACTTTCCGTGTGCCATATGGAACATACAAAAAAAATAGCCAAATCGGTCCAGCCATTCTCGAGTTTTGCACTAAGCAACATTCATTTTCATTTATATAGATTTAAGCGAATATTGTTGCGAACAAATTATATTCTGGAATTAGCGTTGATAAAAATTTACACGATGGAAGTAAGAGTGGATACCTAGTGTAAATAAATTGACAGACAGCCTCATTGAGAGTGTGCTTAACCCGGTATGCTAGAAGGTGTGTGGAAATATTTTTTTTCCCTAATACATAGTTATGTTACAAAATATTAATGATTAAGATACGTCAAATTCAAAGTTAGAATCAAATGTTTTATTCAAATAAACTTAAGAAAAGTGATTATTTACATATACCTAATTTTACGCAAATATGGTTGCTAACAAATTAAAATTTGAAAAACACTTCTCTTTTTCAAATCAAGAAAAGTGCTTTTAAATCGTCCAATTTTTTTTTTGCCTACTACCCTCTCCGGACGTGTATTATTTACGAATATAAATATTCATCACAGTAAACATTTCACAGTTGCAGGACTCAAACCCGCTTCCCAAACTTGAACACTACTTGTTATACACAAAGCTGGTCTATGACAAATATAGGTATAGCTAGAAGTAGTGGTAATATAGGTATAGTATAGCTAGTAGTAGTGCTATTATAGGTATAGTATAGCTAGTAGTAGTGGTATTATAGGTATAGTATAGCTAGTAGTGGTGGCCGTCGACAAAACAGTTGCCAACACTCATTAGCCACTCACATGTAATTTTATCAAACTCCACAGTACCCAAACAGTAGTTAAATTTATTCGTGAGCATACAGCGTAAATGTTATTTCAATTAATGCGTTACGTTGCCGAGGTAACTTAATATTAATTACAGCCATTTGTTTTGATCAAAGCAGCCGCTAAGCCGATTAGCATGGTCATACCCGGAGTCGTTATGCTGGTAAATATAACTTGTGCGACCCCTAACAACCTACTGCGTAATCAAGTTAACTGGTTTTCTGTATTTGTGACAATATACAAACAAACACTTTAATCAAATGTAACGTTAAATACTGTAAAGTTACTAATTTGAATCGTTATATTCGGATAACAAAACTACCTAACAGAGGCGAAACAAAATTATTTAAATGTTTTTGTAAAGGATACACGTAAATATAATGATCGACTTTTGACAACGGTTATTTTCTCAGTGGTATAGTTTTAGACCCACCATACCATCAGTGGTATGGCCGGTGGTATGGTAGGTCCGCAGTGCTGTACTTCGTGCCATCTAACTGATTTATCTTTTAAGTATTTTGTTATGATGGGACGTACCTACTCGTCACCTTTTAAGAAGTGAAATTAAATATAAATTAAATAAAGTGAAATGAAAATACTTTATTAAATTTAGGCTCATAGAGTGCGCCTGCGAACGTTAATACATGTCAAAAAAATTAATACAAAAATATACTTTTTATTTTTTATTTTTAAGTGCTAATTGCTGTACTAAAGCTGAGTTAAATCAATATTAAATATAGTAAAAAAATTAAATGTCCTCCCGACCCAGCCAGGAATCGAACCCAGGAAGAACCAGGTTCGATTCCTGGCTGGGTTGGGTAGGCATTTAATTTTTTCACTATATTTTATAATAACAAAAATATAAAAAATACTAATAAATTATGTATGACTCTAGGTTATTGCTTCTGCTAAATACTATATGAATAACCTACTCTTTTCAAACAACATTGACATTGCTATGCCTGTCAAGGATTATATGTGATTGTTAACACTGAGATTTTATATATCAATGACCAAGCATAATAATAAATATGCTTTCAGTAATAACAACAGTTCATTTATTAAATTAAAATTTCTTATTTTTTTTTTGTTTTTTATTATATTATTTTGGTTGAATATTGTTAATACTATAACAATACACATTAAAAACAGCTGTTACACATTCAGTTTTAAATGAAAAACTCTGTGTAGTCGGTTATGATCGGGCGGTATCGGCGTCGTCGCCCGGAGGTACCGGCTAGTTTTAAAGGCAGCCATAAAGCCGGGCGGTCCGTCCCGGGGGATGCTGACCCGGCCGAGTGCCCGACGGCTACTGAGAGATGCTTTTTGTAAATGTAATTTTCTTATATAGTACTTTTAGGAAAAAACAACTGGTTCCAAAATAAGTGTAACCGGTTTTGTGTGTGGCGTCATATCGTCTACAGAGTAACAGCAAATTATTCATAAACTCAAGAAAGGTATATCAGGCTCCGGTGATAGGAAAAGTGTATCAAAGTAAATAAAATATGTTGAATAATAAACCAACACTCGTTTTGTATCAAATACCATTCATAATTTAAAAAATCGTAGCACGTAGAAAGTAGCCGTAGCAGTTCGTAGCAGTTGTAGCAGCCGTAACGACGTAGTAGCACGACCGTTTGCGGTCAAACTTCTTACAGGATTCCATCGTAAAAGATCATACGAAGACGTGGACCTTCATTATTCATTTGCGACGTGCGACGCCAATGTGCGCCATTCCTTGCTTAGCATCATCCAATACGGCCAACTGCGTAATAAATTCTTAAGAAAGGACCTTCACGAAATGGATGCTTATCACGAAGCGACTTGGTTTCTTTCGGCCGAGACTTAAATAGCCCTGTTTTTGTCTCAGAAAGGAGGGTTCACAGTTTCCAATTGTTTGTGTGTATTTATTTTTGTTGTGTGTTAGTGAAAATCGGATTCGGCTTCAGATGCGTTGATGTACTTGGGTG
This sequence comes from Eudonia mercurella, assembly GCA_963082485.1. Taxonomy (NCBI): domain Eukaryota; kingdom Metazoa; phylum Arthropoda; class Insecta; order Lepidoptera; family Crambidae; genus Eudonia; species Eudonia mercurella. The sequence continues at coordinate 17,999,321 of OY720039.1, forward strand.
GCATGACGTTGGTTTTTGTTTAGTCTATTTTTACTGTTTTAATATATTAAGTACTTTAGTGTTATCAGTACCATTTTATTTATTTGCATGAAAACATTTACATTAGGTATATACTTATTTCAAATAAAAAAACCCACAATTTCTCTTTTGAAAGCAAAATTGTCTTGACATTTTATCATACCTAAATATTTTTATTTAACAAAAATTCTAGCTAAAATTATGACGGCGGACTCGACTTATTATTAACAATGATGAATTTACATTATAACGCAACAAAAATGATGGACATTTTACAGAATGAAGCGAAACAGTAATTTAATAAAGTGGAGCGAACCCATCCATCACGCCGGCTATTCCTGCCAGTGTTTTGAGAAATAACCTTTATTTTTATTAAAATTATATTACTAGTGCTAATAATTGCAAAGTCCCATTTAATATACAAAGTAAGGTATTTCTAATAAAGCAGTTCTACGTTCGAATTTTATTAATTTTGATTCTTCCTTCGCATTTTTTGCGCAAAGAAAAATATATTTAAATTTAGTAATTTTTAAATTGTAGTTTTGCATTAATATAGCCATATCGAATCAGGAGTAGATTGTGGTTATTGATACGCTACATGAAATAGGTTTTATAACAATATAGCCAGTTTCGCAGGATTCTGGTTAAAATGTTTTGTTTTTATATGTTCTGAAATATAAAAAAAAACAAGTAGCTAAAGATAGTTAGGAAGAAAAGTCCTGACTTACTCACTAACTGACTCATCCTTACCCAACCCAAACTCTTACACAAACGACGCTGAAATTTTGCACAGAGGTTTCCTTTATACTCTATACAAGGAATAAGGATTTTTCTGAATTCTCACGGTATACTAAGGCTGTCTACACAGACTTCGCCGAAATTCTCAAGGGATACGGCTGTCCACATGGACAAAGCTGCGCGCAACCGTTAGTATTGAACAAATGATTTGATTTCGACTCCGGTCTGCAGTTCTGTGACATAGTGAGTATAGCGCCAGCGTTCGGTGAGCGAACCGGTCGCGACTCACGGCATCCAGGCCAGCATCCGTACACCTCGTTAGAGCGGAGTTAAACGAAACTTCGCCACGACCTGCGGTTATCGCGCGTTCACGACCAATTTAATAACGGAGCGAACCGACCGAATTATATTCCAGTTTTCATTCTCCCTCCTCTCTTAACTGATGTGTATCTCCCGTTTTGTTTGTGCCATCAATTATGAATTAAAATTGCGTTAGCCCGTTGGGGTTGTGAGCTCACAGTTGTATGATATTATTACGTTTCCTTCTTTGAATAAAACAGTAAGTAATTAGTGAGCTCTATTTGGAGGTTTGCTGAAAATACAAACCTTTTGTTTACCACGAGTCGACTACGCAAATACCCGACTCGGATTTGGTACCGAGATAATCCCTTTGAAGGCTGCAAGGCTGCTTCACTATCTATACAAAATCTTCTTTAACCAATATTTGTTTGAGGAACTGTGGACGGATTGAGGCCGAAACGAATTCAATTATATTTTCGGTAAACATAAATTTTCTAAAACAATAAGTAAGTCTTAAGTCTTATTGCCAGTGATGGGCTTTTGTTACCGGGTACGTACTACTTATTTTAGGTGGCGAACAGAGATTTTCTGCAACGCTATTGTGATTTGATATTATCATACATAGAATAGTTATTTGTTATACAAGAGTGCAAAGTTGCTTTTTAACCGCGTGCTCAATTTTGATGACCGAGCAAGCGAAGGATTCTAAAATTGAATCACGAGCGCAGCGAGTGATTCAAAAATTAGAATCCTGAGCGTTAGCGAGGGAATCAAAAGAGCACCAGGTGAAAAATCTTTGCACTCGAGTGCAACACGTAACTTTTCATCCCACCTCAGCGAGGAAATGACTAAATGCAAAAAATAACATTTACAATCACAAGTTACTTTTATTACAATTTAGGTATTAACTACTACATTATGATAGGTAAGTATTACAGAATAATCTTTAAGTTGTAACAAATAATACTTAAGTATAATTAAGAAAAATTGAAAGTAACGTTGCTACAGTTACTTAAGGGGGTGCAGCGCGGACGCAAAACTGCGAGTTTCAAGTTTCTTTATGATAGAGAGCGAGTAGCGCGTGGCAGTGGTATGACAACGGCGCACGACTACAAATACGCACGCACACTAATATCTGTACAGAGTAGGCTGGTGATTTAATTAGAGCAATGTTTACTTTCGTAAAATCATAGGCGTTTGGGTAAAAAATAATAGAAGTCTTACTATTTTCATATTTATATTTTTTAATTGAAAAATAAGACAACAGTGGCCTGTGGAATATCAATACAAACATTTCGATGTCGGATCATTGTTTCAATTGTGCTATATTTCCAAAGTTTCTGAAGAAATAAGTTTGTGGATATCATTACTTTTACGTACTGTTTATGCAGTTTCTGGGTATTTGTTTCAAATTCCAAGACAACCATGGCCTTGTGAAAGGATAAAGCTAACCTACACTAGGCCTTTTAATGTATATGATCTATTCAGCGCCTAGCACCAGTGACTTAAAAACACGTAAATTTTCGAAATTCCGCGCGGCACCCCCTTAAGTTGAGTGTAATATTTTTGTTAGGTACTGTAATGTTGGTGTTAGTGACTTGTGTACTGTAACACCCCGCTGGGTCGTTACTTAAGGTACCGGGGGTTGTATCGAATAATAACACTTTAAAAGCTTTAAATATCTATATTGCTTTCAACATGAAATCATAACAATCAAATCGTCGTCGCGGCCCGTCACCGAGTCCGCGATGTTCTTCTTTTTTCTTCCATCCCTTTTTCTTCTACTACGTTTGAATTCAGGCCACAGCGGCTGCCAGTAAGTATGCCCGAGCAAGGAGTCCCGGTTGCTACAGTACTGAAAATTCGGCACCATGGAGGTAGAAGTAAATAGGTTTGATGATGTTTTGAATTCACAAACTTAGTGCACACGATGTTCTAAATTCAATTTTACTTTATCCTCTAGCGGATAAAAACGGCTTTTGCGCTCTGATATCGAAGAGTAAAAATACTCTTTCCGAGATGGGGGGATGAAAATAATATTATTTAACGCGCAAGCTATATGCATCTGTCTAGTTTAAAAAATCGTGTCACTACAAAAGTATATTACAGGTTGTATTTACTCGTTTTATGCTAGGTGTGTTTTGTATACTAGAAAGGTATTATGTACCCGTGTTATTGTACAATAAACTTTTCAATAATTCGTCATCTATATCTTAATATGAATAGAACAATTACATACTTTTTGAGAGCCCATTTGCTTATTTGGCTGAGTTAATGTCTATGTAACACACATATAAGATGTACCAAGACTGTGCCGCCAGCATAAAAGCTTTAGTTACTTTGCCTATATGCAAGTAATTTTATGGATGGCATACCCTTTAAACTGGAGCTCAGCAATTCAGGTCAGTTTCAGTCAGGTTCAGCAATTCAGGCAGACATATGTAAATAGTAAAGCTGTTATTACTAAAAACACGGTGCAACTTATTCAGAAGCGAAGCTTATTGAAAAAATTCGTATAAGAGAGATTTGATCTCATACCTCAATACTACTTACTTTAGTATTGTTTTAAAAATCACCTGAACACAACATCAACTACAACATCGAAATAAAATATTTTTACGCATGGAATCGCGTTTCATTTGTGAATCTAGCCTATCTATTTACTTTACAAGATAAAGTTGCACGGTTTGCACATATACGACAGCCTAATTGGTAGGTCGTCTGACCCGGAGTGTCAGTAGCTGCGGTTTCAAATCCCGGTAGTGGTTTTTTTTACACTTTCCTAAATTTTGCGTGCAATAAAATTTCCGTAGTTTTGTTAAACCTATCCCTTAACCACCTACCACCTACCACCAGCCAAATGACCACCTACGTACGGTCATGGTGTCCGCTGATAATTAATAGCTTTTAATTTGGGATCTATAGTAATATTAAAACAACAAACTAAATAAAATACTTGTTTGTACTCCCAACTTTTGTATTAGAACCGAAAAATAGCACAGACAACGATACATCCACGACTAAACGAAAAGCATTCATATAGTTACATTTTATTTGAAAAAAAATAATATATATATGTACGAGTATATGGGGGAAAAAGAGTTTAAGCTTTAAAAACGTAAATTATAGCGATTTAGCATTATTTCTTATAAATTTAGTAAATTGACTAGAAAATGAAACAAAAATATCAACCCGAAATAAAAAACTTCACAAAAATAGCAACCCCTAAACAATTACAATTATTCCTGGCTCTTACAGCACTTTTTTAAATACATTCCAGAAAAATTAGTACTAAGTACATAAAAAATATAATAAAACGTCTGTCTTTTCTTTTAGAAATACAATACAAACTTCAAGTTTTTCTACATCATTAGTGGCAAATCTTCTTTGATCTTTGAACTCAAAATATAACATACAGTTTCCACACTGCTACAGTCCTCATCCGGCAAATCATCCTCATCCGAGACTTCTTGCTGCAGCCATCCTTGAATGTTATCGTCGTTTTGATTCATTTTGACAACAAACCAACGAAACACAACCACCTACGTGCGGTCATGGAGATCGCTGATTTAATATGTTTATTTACCAAGACCACACGCGCGCACCTATAAACTTCCCAATTGTAAACGCGATACTGATTGACTCGTAGAAAAGGTACGTAGACGCACACTCCCGTGAGACATGCACACTCCGAAGCATTTGAATTCAAAAATCGTTGCGGTCACAGTGACCGGGGTGGTGGGTGGTTAAGGGTTATTATAGAATGAAACTCAGACACTGACAATAGACAAATCATTGCCACTCGCGAAACGTTTAATCTAGAAAAGCTAGAATATTAAATGGTACGAACGCGTCATTATCACGCCATTACGTGCAGTGATGCAAATGGCCGCTAAATTGCTCGCCGCGTTTCGACGCAAACATTTGCAAATCAATGCATGGTACAATTTTGGTAGGTACATTCATTATTTTTTGAGGAGCTCGATGGCGCAGTGGTTAACACGCCCGGTCTGCGAGTGCTGAGGCAACTTTCGCAAAGGCCGGTCATTGGATGGGTGACCAAAAATGTATTATCTCGAGTTCCTCCGTGCTTCGGAAGACACGTAAAACCATTGGTCCCGGCTGTATTAGCAGTCATTAACAACCACCAATCCGCACTGGGCCCGCGTGGTGATTTATGGCCCGTTCTCCCTATCCATCCGTAGGGAAGGCTCATGCCCAGCAGTGGGGACATAAAATGAGCTGATGATGATTCATTATTTATTCTTTCGATTTACATTCATATCATTAAATAACTAAAAAATGAAGAGCAATTATTTATTGCCACACACAAAACGCTTTTTGGCCTTCTCTTCAGCTGATGTTTCTGTCTTGTTTCAAGCTGTTGGACACAATGCTACTAAAAAGATAAGATGATAGTAGCTGGCCAATTGGAACTAAAACACGCCCAATCACAAACCAATTCAAGTAGAAACATGTACCCCCCACTGGGAGTTTGATTCCGGTAATCTAACCATTAGATCACGTGGCGAAGGAGTTTTTTTTTACAAAAGGGTTGGTGAACGATTCCTTCCACCTGATGATAACATCAATCGTTCTTAAAAAAGAAGCGCAGTCCACAGCTGCGAAGTAAAAAGCTTACAACTGTCCCAATGCTGGGCAAAGGCCTCGTTGAAATCAAGTCATCACTACAATTGATGGGTAATAGCTTAATCACTACGCTTGCCTTACGAGTTGGTGACCACAAACCCGGGCTATGCATCGAAAAATCTGAAACTCACTTTACATGACCTGGGAATTGAACCCGAGACCTTCGGAAATCGGGCTGAGCGCAGTAGAAATCGTGCCTCACTATTCGTCCTATGGGGTATTTTTAATTGTATCCCTAACTTAATGGTCACATCTAATGCTACAAACCTCACTCTGTGCTGAAACTGAACATTTTAAAATGGCCGCGGCGTCCGACCGGCCGCAATCACGCGCAATTGTGATGCAAATGTGCCGTCCAACTGCGAACCGCAACTGTGATGCGTCTGGCCGAAACAGAGGGCCTACCACGAACCACGTTCGACGAGTTGCCTCCCTGTCACACTAACGCACAAACTTACAAGTGCGAGAGAGAGGCAACACGCTGAACGTGGTTCGTGGTAGGCCCCCAGTTTGTGTAGGTATGTGCAAGTTTTTGTTGGTACACTGCAAAAACTTTTTGGTAGGTTGTGATTTCCAACTCAAGTCCCGTTATAGGGTAAGCTTTTCACCGCTGCATATCGTGTCAAGCTGAAACACTGCAATTTGTTTTGACTATAATTGTGCTTGCAATAAAGTTTATAAAGCAAAAACACTGTAGTGCCAATTACAGTGTTTTGGCTTGACACGATAGACTGTTTGGATTAATCAGATAAAAGGTTTCGTGTTTATTTCGCTTGCGTCGTGTTTATACGACCAATAATCTTTGTAAAATTTAAATAACGTCCAGTCGAAAATAAATCGATGTCAGGAAATATAACGTTTAAATCAAAAAATAACTTTATATTTATTCATCCATGTAAAGTAAATAAAAGGCTAAAAAAAATAACGTTTAATTAAGAACCGGAATTTTTTGGCTGCTTGTATAAACCAATAGTGGCGAAAAGGTAAATAAATCTATATATTAATACGTGAAGCAAAAACTTTGTACCCGTTTTTACGAAAATTGCGCGGAAGGAGGAGTTTGAAATTTCGCACACTTATAGTTTATATAGAAAAGGTTATCCGAATGTTAATATTTTTTTAAAAATTATGCATAAAAAATACATTAAGTCAAAAAAACAACATTACCTTACCATGTATTTGACACACACACGTATGTATTTGACACAAACGTATTGTTTGTCTTTAATGCGGCCGACATCTGTCAATGCCAATCCAAACTCACATTCTATCTTTTTTAATTTTTCATTGCTTAGGATACAATCCGTGCAGCCTTAATAAAATTACGGTCGAATTTCGACCACTTGGCGACCACTAGTAATAATGTTATATAAAAAATGTATGAAAAAAAGATTCGACAGTTTTTTAACCAAACTCATTTCAGCAACTAATTAGGCTTAGGCACGGCAACTGATTTAAACCAAACCGTATAAGGATTAAAATCCTGTTCGTTCTGGATTGGTCGCGGAATAAGGATCTCAATTTGTATGAAGACTTAACCAGCAGTGCATATATCTTAACGACACACAACTCTGTGCCTGGGTCTCCACCTGGGTATTTCACTATCCCTCTGTACCGGGTTTGATTCCCGTCTAGGAAGGTGCAACGTTACATGTTCGGTATGGTTGGCTGTAGACCTGATTCTAAAATCGACTATTTCGAGCTCATTTTATATCCCTACTGCTGGGGCTATAAAATAATAAAGAGAACGGGCCATAAATCAACACGCGGGCCCAGTACGGATTGGTGGTTGTTAACGACTGCTAATGTAGCCGTGACTTTCAGAGCACGGAGAGGTTCGAGATGATACATTTTTGGTCACCCATCCGATGACCGGCCTCTGCAAAAGTTGCTTAACTTTAGCAATCGCAGACCGGGCGCGTTAACAACTGTTATCGACCTCCTCAGTTTGCTGGCTTGCTACAAACACCTTACCTAAGACTGCCATTATAACAGTGTCTTTGTCATGTTTCGTCAAATAAGTAATATTTATAAGCAGTTCTTCAGTGGTTTATTGTCGCGATGATAGCTTTACAGTGTGAAATGTGCTTATTCTAAAATCGTCGAAAAATTGTTATACAAATCTATTAAAAAGTGGTCATATTTTTTAAATAAATAAATACTTTCCTATGAAAGTATTTATTTATTTAAAAAATATATATGACGATAGCGTCATATCAATTTATAAAACAGATAAATTTGAATGTCCCCAACAAACTTGTTCGACCTTCAAGATAAATATCGTTTTGCACCAAAGGCTTCAAATAAACGTAGGTCACTTTGCCACTATTAATCGAATTCAATCCCAATATAATCACCTGTCACGTTCGTCTGGAGTGTCGATGTTGACATGTCGTATCCAATGCGCAAATTCAAGTCTATTTTGTATAATAGTCTAGCAAATGGATTAAAAATGTGTGTGTGTGTGTGTGTGTGTGTGTGTGTGTGTGTGTGTGTGTGTGTGGGTGTGTGTGTTGGGGTGTGTGTATGTGTGTGTGTGCGTTTATAGTGATGGCTTCATTTCATTTATGGAGGCTTTAACACAGCAATAGGGCAGTATATAAATAAATACTTTACTATGTAATAGAATATCAAAAACTCAAAAACTTCTATACATATATTACCTTTTATGTACTATGTGTCGTCTCGAGCTCCTCCATGCTTCGGAAGGCACGTAAAGTCGTTCTCCCTATCCATCCATAGGGAAGCCTCACGCCCTAGCAGTAGAGACATAATCTGCTGATGGTGATGATGAAACATTTCTAACTGCAAAAGCATGTACGAACTTTCTTCATCGTAGTTAAAGTCAGTGACGTCACGGCCAGTTCTCGTCGCATTCGTTGGCTGCGTCACGGATGAAATACGGTGGTTGTATACAGCGTGGTGTGGGCCACAATCCTTTTAGTGTGGGAACCACGCCAGCGCGTGATTGCGTTGGCCGCCGGCTATCTCTCTATTTATGTTCATGTTGTTTTATATCAGTTATTCTTTATAATTGTATTAGCTTTTCGGACGTTTATGTGAAAGTTTATTTATGAATGAAATGAATTAAAAAAAATCATTTTCCTATGAACGGATCATTGCTGTAATCAGGTCTTGTCTGCACAATGGCACTTAATGCGGGTTAGTGGGTTTTAGCGATTGCTATTTTATTACAGCAACCATGTGTAACAAAGTTTAAATATGCCTTCCAAAGCGCGAAGGAGAACTACAAATGGTCGCCCAATGATCGAAATTTGAGTCGAAAAAAAAGTTAACAAAATATTATACATATTCATAGATCATGTTGACAAACATTATTAATATATAGGCACAATTATAATACGTATTTTACATTTACGTGTTGTATCCGCCATACTTGGAGTAACATAAAAATTATAACAAATACATAAATTGTTATAAAACATAATCAACCCTGACCATTATGTTTCGCCCCAGTCCGATGGGGGATCCCTGCTTCTTGACGACGACACACACCGCATCACATCACGTATTGAGATAATATAGTATATAACATAAGTATCTAATATTAGGAGGAGCTCGATGGTGCAGTGGTTAACGCGCCCGGTCTGCGAGTGCTGAGGTTAAGCAACTTTCGCAAAGGCCGGTCATCGGATGGGTGACCAAAAATTTATCATCTCGAGCTTCTCCGTGCTTCAGAAGGCACGTAAAGCCGTTGGTCCCGGCTACATTAGCAGTCGTTAACAACCGCCAATCCGCACTGGGCCCGCGTGGTGGTTAATGGCCCGTTCTCCTTATCCATCCATAGGGAAGGCTCGTGCCCCAGCAGTGGGGACATAAAATGAGCTCATGATGATGATCTAATATTATATTTCGTACAAACGATGAAAACTATGAAAATAAGCGATTTAACAAGTTTTCGCACCGCGCTCCGACCGACGGCCATTAGAACACTGTGGAACTAAAATACGAAAAAAAATCTACCCTTTTTATAAGTAACGGGTAAGCACTTAGACTTCATCTTACCTGATGTTAAGTGACGGTAAGGCTGAAGGTGGAAACGCTGTCTAATTGGATGTTATGGCGACATATTTAGATAAAATAAAAAAAAAAATAAAAAAAATGGTGGTCCTAAAATAAGCCCTACTACAAACCAAACCGAGTACACAACCATGTACTCCCCGCCGCACAGTGATCAATAATTAGAATTTTGGATGACAAAAATATTTTAACCTGGAATTACAATGATCTAATACTGTTATTGAAAATATCAATATGTAAATAAATAAATCTTTATTTAATTAATTTATTTGAGATTCTTACATACAAAAAAACTTTTAGTGCGAATATTCTTCTTCGTTTGTATCAAAATTAGGTTGTTCTAATAATTTTGACTTCTGCAGGAAAAATACCTTTCTGCTTTTGAGGTAAAAGGCGCAATATCGATATCTGAGGATCTGATGACACCAATAAAATTTTGAATAAATCTTCATTAGTCTGCTTGCGTGACATTTCAGGTATTTGACTTAACAGTACATTCAGGAGATGATGATGAAATATTATGAAGTACTGAAGCAGCCCTACGTTTTCCGACTGAATGAAGTTTCATCTCAGCTGCTGTCACTTCTAACAAATTCAACTTCTGGATGATACTTCGTATTTTAACCTTCTACGCTTAGTTCTGTCATCTAAATCCATGAAATCCATTTTCGGGCGTCCTCCACCTACAGACCCTGAAGTTGAAGGCGGTTCAATATGATCTCTAGATGTTATTATGCATTTACACAACCAATTCTGATATTTTCTTTTAAATTTGGAAACATCTTTGCCGATTTTAATCCAATTTCTGGAAGCTGATAAACAAAAGCTATGTATTGAATTTCGTAACTCATTTCGTTATTGTGTTGTCAAATCTGATACTCCAATGACCTCATAAACATAGTTTAACAACATATCTTTAGATTGCTTAGTTGCAGGTTTAATTGGAGGGTGTTTTTTGAGGTAATTAAACAAATCGGAATTTCTAACTGTACCACCGTTTCCTGCAAAAATTAAAAGTTTGTTTAGGCAGGGGTAGTTTGGGGATTTTTTTTATTGAATACCATAAAACAGACTTCCAATTATCTAACAGTGTAAAAATGTCTATGTTCTAATATGTTCCTTGTAAGATACAGGCTTTAAAATATAAAAAAATATAAAATTTTAAGCTAAGTTTTGAATATTTTTTCCTAAATTACTATAACAATTAACAGTTACTAAATGTTATACAAAATGAAGTACATACCTTCATTAATGTGCACCATATTTATTAATACGCAATAATGCACTGTTAAGTCACAACAAATAGATAATTGTCCGCGAAAACTGGAAATAAATTGAACAAATCAATACAATTAGCGAGAACACTGCATTTACTAGCTGATATCTCAGTAATGACTTACTTTCAACCGTTCATATTAAACAAGAATATGAGGTAAGTACCCCCAATCACGTCGCGATGATTTGTTTTAACTACCCCCACAATGACAAATTTGAATATTATCCACCTAATATCTCATTATTGATCACTGTGCGCCGGGAATATAACCCGGGGACCTCTGGGTCTAAGACCGGTGGCTTTAACTACTAGACCATAGAGGCGGTTAAGAAACCCTATAATAAAATAACTATTATCTACCCTCACCGACCAAAGATACAGCTAAAAATATCGTGAATGTGAATGTCACGAGAATTCAGCACCATTGAAAGTTGGGACGCGTTTTTAATTCGTGTTTTCGACATGGTAAATTCAAAACAGTGCTGTTTTCAATATTGATGCGCATGTAAAACCCCAAGTACAGCGGGGAGCATGCCAACGTAATCATGTTTTGGCCGGACGCCCGCATAAACTGATTCTTTCTGTATCGGACGCAGTTGTGCGTGGTCAGTCGGTCATACTTTTTGTTCAATTACCGGCATAGTTTATGTGGGGACAGTAAAACGATTATATTTATTTATTTTCAGCCTATATCGTCCAACTGCAGGGTTAACTTAACGATTAAAACTTCTTTTGTTTTAGAACATAAATAATTATTATCAAATTTTGGTTGGTTTTAACTGTATATATAGGATATGTTGTATGTATATGAGGATATGTCAAGGGAACAATCACGAGGCTACTGGCTAGTATAGAGGAGGGAAACCTGGCCTCCAATACTCTAGAGATGATAGTAATTAAAAAACAGCGGTGTTTAGCTGCTTTTAACGAATATGAAGCATGCTCCACGCAAATCCTTGGGATCGACCCAGATAACAAGGAGGATGTTGGCGAATATGAACGTAAGTACTTCGTGATTCTTTCTACGTTGGAGGCTGAGATCAACAAGCGCTCTAATACTGAATGTAAAGGTTCACACTCTCAGCCTCAGAGACATATTAAATTGCCAGTGATAGAATTACCTCACTTTTTTGGTAAATATTCAGAATATACATCATTTCGGCAACTCTTTAAATCCGTAATTGAAAATGACGTCACATTGGATAAAATTCAAAAATTACACTACCTCCGCTCCTTTCTCAAAGGAGAACCCCACGATCTCATTAGGAATCTGCCCTTGATAGAAGCCAGTTATACAGAGGCATTTAGATTACTGGATGACAGGTACTATAATAAGTATAAAATTATAAATGAACTTGTAGCAAGTTTATTAGACTTACCTATATTAAATAAAGTTTCTCCTACTGGTATTAGACAGCTCATATCGTCCATAAAACAGGCCTTGTCTGCATTAAATAACTTAGAGGCAAAGGTTTCATCTTGGGACCCTATACTAATGTGTATATTTCTCCGAAAAATAGAGGCCAATATGGCTCAGTCGTACCAGCTGGAGCGAGACATGAAAGCAGAACCCAAGGTAGACCACTTCCTAGCGTACTTAGAGAAAAGAGCGCTAGCGATGGAAAATGCAGAGCCTGCCCGAGATAAACCTGCAGTTCCCGCTAGAAGTGTCAATGCTGTAACTACAAAGGACAAGCAATGCTACTACTGTAAGTCATCAGATCATAAGATTTATACTTGCAATTCTTTTAAAATACTGCCTTCAGCAGAGAGAATAAGCCTCATTCAAAAAAGTGGGCTGTGCAATATTTGTCTTAACAAACACCTTGGCAAATGTAGGTTTCATTTTCGATGCGGTCAATGCAAAAGGCCTCATCACTCATTACTGCATCGCGATGAAGTGAAGCCAGAGCCAGTTATAATGTTGTCAGGTGATAAATCTAATAGTGTTTTGATTCCCACAGCCCGCATAAAGTTATATGCTAAGGACGGTACAGAGGTTCATGTGAAGGCCATTTTGGACTCTGCCTCGCAAGCCTCATTGATAACAAGTAAAGCCATTAGAAGGTAAGGCCAAAGAGGTATTAGGTTTGACACCTGTGCGAGACAACACTACCATCATAGGTGTCACGAATAACAAAAATCAAGCTCGGTACTCTGTCCCTATAGAAATATATTCTCTGAAGTCTCCATTTAAAACAAAATTAAGTTGTCATGTAGTAGATACTATAACATGTAAATTACCACAGACTATGATTGATCAAGGCTTAATTAATATTCCCCCTGGCATCCCCCTGGCTGATGATGAATATTTCAAACCATCTGAGATAAATTTATTAATAGGTGCTGATACATTTTTCAAGGTGCTACAACTGAGCGCGCCGCTGCCGGCAAGCGAGACGCCATCCTGCGTGTCATCGACCTGTGCACGCGCCTCGCCGTTCCTGCCGCCGCCGCAGCCTGAGCAGCAGATAGCACCACACTCTGCCATAGTGGAGCAGGGTACCATAAGTATCATTAACACTAAATTTGGTCATATCGTAGCTGGGGGCTTGCCATCACAAAATGAAGTAAATAAAATAATTTCGCTTGTTTGCACAAATTGTGAATCTGATGTAGACAACTCAATAGCTAGGTTCTGGGAAGCTGAGAAGGTTCCTGAAGTATATAAAGAACAGGTATCTGAGCATGAACAAGTTGAAAATAATTTTAAATCTACTTTAAAATTGTCAAACAATAAATTTCAAGTAGACTTACCTTTAAAAATTCCACTTTATGACGTAAATGAGACTTTGGGTGATTCTTTTAATTTGGCTTTGTATAGATTTTTGAATCTCGAGAAAAGGTTACTTAAAAATAAGAATTTATTGACAGAGAACCATAAATTCATTCATGAGTATGTAGAATTGGGTCATGCTCATTTTGTAAATTTTGAGACGATTAATTTTAATAAAGACCCTATCTACTTCTTGTCTCATCATGCAGTGATAAATGAGGAGAGCAAAACTACACATACACGTGTTGTTTTCGATGGCTCTATGAAGACAAAAAACAAAATTTCACTTAATGACATATTATTGAATGGCCTAATAGTGCAAAGAGATTTGTTTGACATTATCCTACTATATAGGATAGGTGATTTTACTTTTATTAGTGATATTAAAAAAATGTTTAGGAATGTGTTAGTTAACCCTAACCATGCCCCGCTACAAAATATATTGTGGCGCGATAAGCCCGATGAGTCTATAAAGTGCATTAGACTTGATACTGTAACATATGGTCTAAAATGCTCAAGTTACCTTGCAACGCGTTGTCTACTCGAGCTTGCAAACCAGCATGAAAAAGAGTTCCCACTTGCTTCTTTTATAATAAAAAACTGTGTTTTTGTTGATGATGTTTTATACTCAGATTCCAATTTAGCTAAATTATCTGAAGCAAAGGCACAGCTGATGTGTTTGTTAAGTTTGGGTGGCTTTGCAATGCATAAATACTCATCTAACTGCGAATCTCTCTTGCAAGATATACCTATAAATGATAGACAGTTAGGTGAGATAGAGTTAAAAATGGAAAATTGCACTGTTAAGGCTTTGGGACTTGCTATTGACACTAAACGTGATTGCTTTGTAATCAAATCTCCTGATAATTTTAATGGTAATGCGACTACAAAGAGGCGAAATTTTAAGTAAAATTGCATCAATTTATGACCCTATAGGTTTTGTTACACCAATAGTGGTTAAAGCTAAAGTAATAATGCAAAGATTGTGGTGCGAAAAAATAGGCTGGGATTCCAGTCCACCTCAGCATATAATAAATAAGTGGTCAGAGTTTGCTAATGGTATAATGGCTATGTAGCCTATTTACGTTGAAAGGAATATTCAGGTGTCGGATGGTGCGCAGAACGTGCAGTTGGTGGGGTTCGCCGACGCAAGCAGCACCACTGGATACGGAGCCTGCATATACTTACGAGTTGTTGATCAAACCGGTAACGTCACTGTATCCCTACTCTGCTCTAAATCTAGAATTAATTCCCAAACAAAGCCACTAACGATTCCTAGGCTTGAGCTCAATGCCATTCTACTATTAGCAAAATTAGTCAATAAAGTATATAACACATTAAAAATTAAAATTAAGATTGATGACGTCATATTATTCTCTGACTCGCAAATAGCTTTAGCATGGATACAAACAGAAGTCGCTAAATTGCAAGCATACGTTTCTAATAGGGTAAGAGTAGTACAACATTTGACCGATAGGTGGCACTGGGGGTATGTTAAAACACACCAAAATCCAGCTGATTATATAAGCAGAGGTTTAGACCCGAGCGAGCTGTCTGCATGTAAAATGTGGTTTAACGGGCCGGAATTCCTGCAAAAGAGTGAGTATAAGTTTAGCAATAACTTACCTTTACATTACCTAAAAGACTCACCTGAACTGAAGTGTGGTTCCGCTCCCGATGACCCCGATTTCAACCCTAGTACGGCCGTAGTACTATTTACTGTGAAACAGACAGAAATCTCACGAATATTAGAAAAGTATTCTGACATAAATAAAATGAAGCGTGTATTAGCGTATTGTCTGCGATTTTGTAATAATTGTAAAAAAGGTAATGAAAAGGTAAAATTAGATTATTTACTGAGTAAGGAACTTGAGCATTCATTATTGTTATTAATAAAACACGAACAAGAAGATTATTTTGGTGAGGAATTTAAATCATTAAGTAAAAATGAAAATGTTAAGGGTTCTTTGAAATCTTTGCACCCATTTGTGGACGATATGGGCTGGTTACGTGTAGGTGGTAGGTTGCAGAATTCAGCACTATCCTATAATCAAAAGCACCCTATAATATTACCAAAAGGTTCTAAATTAACAGACTTAATTATATTAAGTGAACACCGTAGATTATTTCATGCAGGTCCGAAACTGTTATTAGCCCAGATTAATCAAAAATATTGGCTTATCAATGGGTTACGTCAGATAAAGAAAATCACTCATAAATGCTTAACTTGTTTCAGACTAAAGGCAGCTTCTGCAAGGCAACTGATGGGCTCGTTACCTAAACAGCGCGTGACCGCCACCCGAGCATTTCAAGTTGTCGGGATAGACTACGCTGGGCCAATAAAAATTAAAAATTCGAGAGTGAGGAGGGCGTTGCTCACTAAAGGTTATATTTGTGTTTTCGTCTGCTTTAACACTAAAGCGATGCATTTAGAACTAGTTTCAGACCTAACAACTGATACCTTCCTTGCTTGTTTTAAAAGATTTATCTCGCGACGTGCTATGCCCAGCGAAGTCTTTTGCGACAATGGTGGCGCTTTCAGAGGTGCGGCCAATCATCTAGTTGATTTGTATAAGTTGAACAGTTCTAGAGGCCATCAAACACTGGTGCATAATTTTACAGAGCCACAAGGCATTAAATTTCATTTTACTCATAGCTATTCTCCGGTGTTCGCTGGTCTCGCGGAAGCTGCTGTAAAAAGCGCTAAATATCATTTAAAAAGACAGCTTCAAAAAAGTGTATAAACCTACGAGCAGTTGAATACCATTTTGTGTCAAATTGAAGGGATATTGAACTCCAGACCTATATTACCTCTTTCAGCTGACGTTTCAGATTTTTGTTACCTTACGCCGGGACATTTTTTGGTAGGTAATTCTATCACTAGCTATCCTGAGCCAGATATTTCAGATGTACCAAGTAACAGGTTAAAATTCTGGCAACTAGTGCAAAGTATAGTACAAGGCTTCTGGAAGGTCTGGCACAGGCAATACCTAAATACTTTACAGCATAGGCAAAAGTGGCAGGATGATGTACGAAACGTTTCAGTAGGTGATTTAGTACTTCTGAAGGAACCTGCTTCCCCTCCTCTGTATTGGCCAGTAGCACGAGTGACAAAGGTTTTCCCTGGTGTAGATGACAAGGTTAGAGTCTTTGAGGTCCCTGCCCCCAATGGAAGGGTGTATAAACGATCACTTTCAGGTATAGCTTTAATACCTAATTAATTTGTTTTGTTAAATATGTACCTAGTACTTAAAAAACTTATATGCTTAACTAATTAATTTGTTTTTGTCAAATATGTTCTTAGTACTTATGTAGCCATGTATGGTTGTTAATACCATGTCGATAAAAATTAAGTGAATTAATCTAATTAGCTTTAAATGTTACTACCACTGTTCCATTAGTTATGTAAGGCTATTAAGAAGTACAGAAGTGTAAGATTTTGTTATTGTCACTATGTTTATCTCTATTCCAAAATTATTAATTTAAAAAGAAATACTCTAGAAATGTATAACAAACTAAAAACGATTTTAGAATAACTTCATTAAATAAAATTATTGTTTTACATAGTTCATTGTAGTACGCATAGATGGCTCTGCATTGTATGTGGTAAATTTTTCAAGATACTTTATGATGTTAATAGATTAATATAACATAAGTATAGTTGTTTTCTGAGGCGGCAGCATGTCGGCAACACCGACTAATATTTTTATATTATTTTGTAGTGGTAACACTGATTTTTTTCTACCTTTTGCTGTGAACCATAGCGTACGTGTGTGTCAGTGGCTCTGATTAATATTATTAAAAATAATACAGTGAAACGGTGTTTTAAGTGCATCCAACCCAACCCCAAATCTACAACCCTACATTAACTGCCTTTGTAGTTTTATGATTTTAAAGGGTAAATGTAACTTTATACCTCATTAACACAAACAGACACTTAAGAGAAACAGTAACAAAAAATAATATATAAATTTCAGATGTTGTGTTCAGATGTGGCAGATGCAGTCAGTATTTATTTGATATTTTAGTATAATATCAAATAAATAGGTACTGACTGCATGTATGCATGCATTATCTGATAAAATGTATTGTTTTTATTTCCTTTTAAAGATACAGATAAATTCTGCAACTCTTAGGTACATAATCTGGTAATTTATTAAATAGCTGTGCTCCTTCAAATGTTATAGCTTTTTACCGAAGTTTGATTTTGATTTAGAAATAACTAACTTATTGTATCTTCTAAGTGAATATTTATTTTAGCTCTCGATTCTATAATATGTTTTTGTTCCCTGTTAGATTTATATTGAAACTAGGGAATGAAGACAACTTGATACGGAAGGTCACTGATACTTACAGAGCAGGGTCTTCCTTATTAAAGTGCCAGCCAGCAGCTATTTATATTTGTTTTGAATTGTGCAATTATCCTTGTTAATTGTTAACAACTGCTTTTAGTAATAAATACATTATCTTATCTTATTCGTGACAAATATGCTTGTATATTTTCATAATTTTATGTTATATAAAAATTTTACTTAAATCATTTTTGACTACGCTGTATTTTTACCGTCTTTTCAAGTCACAAGTGACGTGAAACATCAAAGTTCATCATCATCTTCGTTCGATTTATTTACGAAAACGTATTAATTTTACGTTATGTCGAAATTAAAAAAACGTGATAGCAAAAACAAAAAGTTTAATTCATCTGCTGACTACATTTGCACTATGCCACCGGGTAGTGTCAAAATAGGTACCTATGTGTTGTTGCAGTACTATTTATCTTGCTGGTAATAAAATCGACGAATTCGCGTGAAATCGAAAATGGGAAATGTGAAGACAACGAAGTGAACTCCCCGTTGCTGCAAAATGTATTTGGCGCTAATGCAGAGAGCGCAGATTACTGGGTTCAGATCGAGTTTATTGCGGTTCGTCTAATTATGTATACTTTGTGAATAGCTGTTTCGCTTTGCGTAATTATATCAAAAATGTATAGTAATACGTCTTTGTTTTCTAAATGAAGTTAAGCGCTCGTGTTTTTGTTTGTTGGATTACCGTTTATTCTTTCTTTTATAAAACTGATGATAATTATGGATATTTATGTATTTATTTTT
This sequence comes from Eudonia mercurella, assembly GCA_963082485.1. Classification (NCBI taxonomy): domain Eukaryota; kingdom Metazoa; phylum Arthropoda; class Insecta; order Lepidoptera; family Crambidae; genus Eudonia; species Eudonia mercurella. Next base: position 18,018,228 of record OY720039.1, read on the forward strand.
TATTGCGAACATACTTACGTATTACAAAGAAGTTGAGTATTTGTAAAGAGACAGTTCAATGTTCAGATTATTGTTCCATATTCTGAGGTATAGTAAGTATATGATTAGGCTTTTTATATTGGTATTGAAGTAAAAAATAAAAAAAAAAACACTAAATAATTCTCAACTACTTAGTGGTCAAGATTTTTGTCAAACTAGATAGTAACTTTATTAAATGAATTTTAATAACGAGTGCTCCCTCCAGTATGCTGTAGTATACTGTGTGAATAAATTTAACCTGGAAATCAACTTTTGAATTCCAAAGGTGATCTTGATATTAAAAGTGACAAATTTTTGCTCTATTTACTCTTCTATTTATCATTGCTGGGTAATGGTAATTAATAAGAGTCAGTCAGATATCATATTAGTGTGAGAATTAGTCATGGGACGGGATCCTTGAACGTGTAGACAGCCGTGGCCGACCAGCCAACCAGGTAAGGTGGGGTGACCATTATAGGCTCGTGGGGGAAACTCTTATCGCCGAGCACTTCACTTAATTATCCGGAAATTAAACTACGAACACCATACTTTTAGGCTCAACTGAAATGCAGTTAATTACTGCGCCATTTCTATTTTTTGCCAATGAATTAGTTATAAAAATGTGTAAAAACTTTTTTGGCTTTTATAATGAATTTTATAAATGTTTAAAAAAACGGAAAATGGTTTTTCCTTTTGTTTCTTTTTATGCCCACAAAAGTTGCTTCGTGCCAGATCGTGCTACATAATTAATTAGTTAGTTTATGATTACTTAAAACTATGTTTAGTTACAATTTCGGTAAAAATATTCTAATTATGGAAAACGTCGGCAGTGCGTTGCAGTGTAAGATGCATGTATAATGTCGTCAGCATTTCCCTTGCTAGACATCTCAAGAATTTTCTTTTTGTCGACGACCCAGGCGGTCGTAAATTCACAAGTTCAAATGAGCTGGAGCACACCAAATAAAGTGTAGTATATCGGAAAGTGCAGTGTGGGCAGACCTCCAACAAGGTGGACCGACGATTTGATGAAGGTCGCGGGAAGCCGCTGGATGTGAGCAGCGCAACACCTGTCGTTGTGGAGATCCTTGGCGGAGGCCTTTGTCCAGCAGTGGACGTCTTTTGGCTGAGATGATGATGATGATAGTAGTAACTGTATCCCGGTGCGTGTGCGGTGCAGTTGCAATGCAGTTGGAGTGCATATCATGTTTGGTGCGGATGCGGCCTTCACACGGAAATTCACCAAATACAGGTGCAGTGCGGTGTGTGTGCAGTGCAGCTGCGGCGCAGTTGCAGTTAAGTTGCAGTTCAGTGACAGTGCAGTTGCAGTACCACACCTGCACTGCAACCGGACTGCATCTGCGTCTTTCATTTGATTTCATATTTTACTAGCCCTCACAACTGCGTATGCACTGCACACGGGCAACTGCATTGGTGTGCTCCACGCTTAAACTTCTTGAGGCCGCATTACAGCAGCAGTTACACGGAAAAACTGGCGTAACGGGTGTCGCGCGTGGGAATTCTGCACTCTACAACATATTCTCTCACCTCGCTCTGAAGCGTCGGTATTTCATAGAGAAATGCCGGGCGTGTTGTGGGCTAAGCTACAAGATGTACAAGATATTTTATTCGGGGCATATGTATTAAAAACATTTAACTTATTACGCAACGTTGTAACCACATAAGTAAATTTGTAACGCTATCTGATAAGTGTCAGATCTAACTGTCGAAAAGTCATTTAATATTTTGTGTTTTTTTTATGTAAAAAACACAGCAGTTGACCGGTTATATTTTTTATAAATTAATACGTTGACTTACTTTTAATCACAGTGTATTTTACCGATGCATTTTACTGGGTTTTAGCTTAATATGCAAACTGTGTGCACAAACCCGTAAGTAGAGATGCATTATAATAAATGGAGTAATTACCAAAATTTCAGAAGAACGCTAAAATGAAGAAGTGTTAGATTCAAATATTTTAAGTATTCTTCAACAGTATTGTACTTAACTACTGTTAATACAAAATTATTAATGAATCTGAATATTAAATTCGTTCTTTTTCTTAACTTGCACCAGCGTGTCACACTTTACGCTGCCGGCGAACGCTCTGCAGACCTGATACTAGCGTCCCCGGGGGTTTCGCAAAATAACTTCTAGTGTGGAATTTTTATTAGCCGTCATATTTGAATGCTCCACCTTTGAGATTACCGCACACAATTAGGCTGGTACGTTATACTTGCCTTTTTTAACAAGCCTCTTAGGAAATGTTGAGTGTGGAGATAACTTCATCATTAATAATGTAAAAGAAAATCATGCTTGAAGCTCATCAAAACATTTGTGTGTTCTACGAAGAGTATGAATAAGCGTTACCGTTTGTTAGGAAGAAAATCTAGAGTTATCGTATGTAACTTTATTTTTTCCATATGAAATAAAGTAGGTACCTATAACGTTTTAAATAATTACTAGCTGACCGGCGGACTTCATATCGTTTTGACAGTTTCAATGACAACAAAACAAACAAATCATTCGTCCGCTTAAGAACACCCGTATCCCATGATGGACCCTTATAGCGCCATCTACCGGGTCCAGTTGTTAATCTAAACCTTTCTCGAATCCACTTGAACACACACAGAAAATTTCATCCAAATCGGTCCATCCGTTTAGAATGAGTTCAATAACACACACGCAAAGAAGATTAATATATTTAAAGATAGTAAACACTTTTGGCGCCTAAAATGCCTTGTTCCGTCAGATATTTTCATCCAACCGGCGGAACAGCTGCCGACAGGGAAAAGACTGCAGTGACCTCTTTGGGAAACACTTAATTGTCTTTGTACCGGCGTTGGTCGCTGTAAGTCAAACCTGGTTAAATGGTGCTATGTCGCGCGGCTCGGCTGTGACTGTGGTGCCCCAAATCAGGACATGACCCACCTGCTTTCGTGCCCCTTGTGCCCAACCACCTGCACAAGGAAGACTTAATGAAGGCCACGGACGCTGCAGAGTGCGTAGTCGGTTTCTGGTTCGGGAGGACATAAGGCCGTTTTTTTAAAATATATTTACGGGTAAGCACAGTGCCTTGATCTCACCTGATGTTAAGTGATGATAAGGCCACTTGGTGGAAGCGCACTTCTCCCGGAATCCTCAACTAGTGGGGCCCTGGCTATCTTATCTCTAGCTGCCGGAACACAACAATGCTACAAACATTGATGTTATGGCGACATATTTAGATAAGATGGTGGTAGCTAGCCAGGCGGACAAACAAGTCCAACCACCAACCAAACCAACCGTTGACGAAAAGAAGAAGAATAATTATAGTAAATAACATTAAAATAATTATTAATGTCAGAATGTAACCGTGCTGCAAAATGGTTTTGATTCTCCGTGATTTGAGTCTAAATTTTATTTAGTCACCTATTTCACAAAAAAGAAGTCTGCAGAAAGGAAGCTTCATATTGACGCGTTCAACGCATACATACTTAAACAATCTCTAAAGGACACGAATGGAACATCATACGCTCAGCGGCTTGCGCGACCGGGTTGTGATTTTCACGATACTGGGTCACGGAATAGACACAAATTAAGAAGGTAAGCTTCATACATACTACTCTCGAGCAACGCACACAGAACGGACACGGAATCTGTGTCCGTTCTAGGTATGTATGCGAAGCTTACTTTCTGCAGACTTTTTTTTTGTGAAATAGGTGACTAAATAAAATTTTGACTCAACTCACGGAGAATCAAAACCATTTAGCAGCGCGGTTACATTCTGGCATAAATAATTATTTTAATGTTATTTACTATAATTAAAAAAGATTTTATTTTTTAAATCTCAAATCCATGCGGACGAAGTCGCGAGTTGAAGTGCTAGTAAGTTATTATTCTTCTTCTTTTCGTCAACGGCCTTATATCTTCCCGAACCAGAAACCGGCTACAGCTTAAAGCTGCTGAAAGATTTAGTTATATTTTTAACGAACGCGAAAAAACTTGGATTCGTGACTTGACTGAGGCAGTAAATTGTTTTCACTTGAATTTTAATTTCCGTTTTAAAATATGCCGCTTACAAAATCATGAACTTTGCTATCTAACCAAAGATAAGGTTAACAATTTAAGTAAAAGAAACTTTAACAGTTTAGTGAGGAACTAAATTCTGTTTCTGTAATTTTATTGAAAACTGTGTAGTGTCCAAATAAATTCAAATTTGAACTCAAACGGTTTTATTGTTTCAAATACAAATACAAGATGTTACATTACTTTCATAGATCTAACATGAACCTTGTTAATAAGTAAATATTGCACAAATTGGCATTGAAAGAAATCCCCCGGCCCGTCCCAAATCTTCAACAGGCTCTTCTTTCTTTGTCCACATAATTTCTTCCCGGGATAAACTATTACGAAGTTCAGAAGACGCAAGCGAGCGACCCCGGGTGATGAACTGCGGACAGCCGACAAGGGGTTTTTAAACAACTCATCGGTTCGGGGAAACTTTTGTTTGAGATAGTTGTTTTTAGTAAATAAGAGCGGGGATAGTTTTGTTTTTACAGTTTGTTTTACAATGTATTCCTTTTTTCATAAGCCCGCATTTTTTCTAACTCATCAACTAGAAAAGGGCGTGGTTGTGCATTCTTGGCCGTTGCCTATTGCAAATGTTAAGCTTCTGTGGCTGCAGTCGGTACACAGATGGATGGAATTTTTATTTCCTTGTTTCCTTTATGATGGGGAAGGCTAAATAAGGACCAAAGGATTTAAGCCAGATGTCAGAGGCCTTAATATCTAGCTTGAATAGTTAGTTCTATTACCGTAACAGGACGGATAAGCGGATCACTGACTGAAGTGACAGCCACAACCAGAGTGGTCGTGGCCACCACTGACTGTGTCAAGAGCCACTATTACGAACCAAATCAACCAATCCAAGCGTAATAATTATGTACCTACGGGAGGAATAAAATTATTAGTATTACATACAAACAAAATAAATAAATACTCATTGAGCGCAGTGCTGCCGACGTTGTATTGCTATAGGTATTGGATTTCAATTTGTTGGTTTCAATGGTTTTCAATCATTGAACAAGTTTTCATCATATTATTATTTATATTTCAGGTACCTTAATTTTTAGGTAACAACGAAAAGATGTTGTTATATTACTAACAATAATTATATTAATGGTATTATATCATTAATTAAATTGTAATTTTAACATTTGAAATATTTTAGGCATTTATCTGTAATAGCACAACGGCTAGAGCATTCGGGTTGCGAATTTGCTAATAGTTAAGCAACTTTCATAATTCCCGGTTACCAATCTCCGTGCATTAGAAGGCACGTTAAGCCGTTCGGCTCGGCATTTATACTCAGACGGGAGATACGCATTCGACCAACGCTTAAGGTACATATTGTTCGCAGAATCTTAACAAAACAGCAGAGAAAATATCTCCATATTGCAACCTCCCAAACGCTAGAGTAACGTGACGTAGTTTAGCGAGAATCGCTAAATGATGACAAAAGGTTGTCGCAGCTACAATGAATAAGCATACATATGCATGTATCCACAGTAAACTTTTACAAGCCGTGCACGGGCCAATCAAAGCCAACTAAACCTGGGACAAAGGTCCCGTAGGAGCGTGAGTGTTCGCACATCTGCATTGCTAATCACCCCGGCGCCGATACAAGCCCGACAACTGGCTTTGTTTGTCCAAGTTATTTATGGAGGTGTCGTTGCAATTGGGCTGTCTGTGTTGTAATGGAATCGCGACAGAACTGGCTAAAGCATGTGAAGATATTCTTGCAATATTAAAGTTGTGTGGCGTCAGTAAGCTTTTGGAATAAGTACATTTTTGTACAGTTTTGCATTCCGTTTTAATTAATGTTTTTTTTTATCGGGGATTAACGTAAACCACTATGTACAGAAAAAATTAAAAAACATTTATTGATTGATTTCACATAACAAAACACAATATATGTAGGTATCATAGACATATCTTTATGCCCGACGAGTCGACCGAGCTTCGACCGAGTTGAAGGCAGGTGGTGGAGGCAAGTGACTCACGACGACTCAAGTTTGTTTTTATCATTTGGAATCTGCTATCAAACCGTCTCGACCGGGTTGCTGCTATTAGGTACCTGGAAGGTGATTACGTGGGTTTTTACTGTTTTGATTGGTTTGCCGTTAAACGATAAAGTTTAGAAACTTTTAGAACAAGCGTGAACTATATTTTGTTTATTTTTGTTGAAACTAAATACGTCTTGTATGTGTTATTTAGTTTGATATATCAAAAGATATGTCAAAAGATATGAGGAAGTCATCCATAATTAATAGGACTTAATGTTGAAGTCATCGAGAAGTGGTAGGAAAAAATAATAGTACATAACTGGAAATGTGAGGAAGTCATCGAAAAATAGTAGGACATAACTGGATATATGATTAAGTCATTGAAAAATTGTGAGAAATATTATTATATAACGTATGCTCGTCCTACTAAATCCATGGTGACACGTCATCTTAAATGCCGTTATCATCAACATCAGTATTATCATCGTTCTTTTTGGTGAATCACTATGCTCCGTCCTTGGAGTGAATTCATCTTTCTTTAAGTTGAATTCACGTCTTTTATGATTGCCAGTTTTCTCAGTGTAGTGTTATGTTATCTTTTGTTACAATTATCCTAGTTAAGGAAGCAGTAGAGCTCAAACCCTTTGGGGTAAAGGTGGTACCCTTACAGGGTATCACCAATGTTAAGTGTTTTAAAGAAGATTATTTTTCTAAAAGCATTATGCTGTCAAAATGGAAAAGAAGCAACTGATGACTTTCTTGCCGGTACTTCTCAGTGTTCAATGTTTCTCGCCATAGCCTTACAGACCAATAGCGTGGTAACTGCTGTCCTAGGAGATTTGGATATTGAATTGAACAGAGTATTGAATTTCTATCAGAGAAAAGATCTAACGACGTAGAAGTAAAACATATGAGCATGCCCCATGCGTCTATGGACCAACTGCGTTCAGTCGCTTCTGTGTGTGTTAGTTTTATATATTATCATTTAGAGGCTTTGCCTAGTAAACAAGAGGTGCCTTTGCATGCTGTTATGCGTTGTCCACGTCCCGTCCACTTAACTTACTTACTTATATCATCATCATCACATCAGCTCATAAGATTGCCTACTACGAGTATATGGTCTCAGGCCTGAATGAACAAAACGCATATGGAGACATCAGGTCCTCATCCATCATGCTGAACTAATCCGGCTTAAGTTTTAAAGTCTGCCATCTTACAACAACGACCGGCCTTTAAGTGCATTCCGAATCATAAAAGAGCTTGGGATATTATAGTGTTATCACTCATTCTGGTATTTTGAAAGATACCAGCAACCCAATCGTACCAACCACTGAGACATTGAGATTTTCAGCCACATTATTTTGTCCCAATTTTGAAATGCCATTGCAAACTTCGAGAAAATGTCAATAAATATTGAAATACCGATGAACATCTGAAACGAGAAACCAACTCGACAGATCCACCGTCTCCACACAGCAACAATATGATCGGGCAAATTCAAATTTAAGTTACACTCTTGAGAGTTGTCGCCGAAGTTGATTCGTCAATTTAGCATTTAGAACTCGCTCGGTTGAATCCCAAGCAGTCAGCTGCGCAAATAATGAGTCGTGCGTGTGATTTGTGCGGATTGTTGCCTTTAGGGATTACAGAAGTTTACAATCAAGTACCTATATGTAACGCATCGTACGTTTAGTATATGTTGAACGAAAGCGCGGGAAGGATTCGATCTCGATTACAGACAACTGTTTAGGTACAACTGTGTAATAGTAATTGGGAAGAAAACTTAATTTACAGAATAACATTTTCACAGGGACGTAAAACCGCTGGCTTGCAGCTTAAATCACAAACTACTAGAAAAATTTAACGAGTCTTCTGGGGCTTTGGTAGCTCAGCGTTCAGATCATTGGACTGATTATCCAAAGGCGTCGGTTCGATTTCCACACGAGCTTTATGAGGCTGGTTGATTTTTTCTAGTAAATTTTTTTATCATATAACTATATAAAAGCATTGTAAAAGCAAAATTCAAAATAATAAGAAAACTTAATTTTGCTAAAAGTTGTGCCGGACATTTTGTTACTAAGTCAGTCACAACTACATTAGAGGAACGTGATAATAATCACACACGCTATTCAAATAATACTAAAATTAACAAATTTATTTATAAAAAAAAAAAACACAAATGTTGAAGTGTTGAATAATTTCGGCGGGCTGGTTAGAACCACGATAGCTCAATTGGAAGAGCACCTGACCCGGAATGTCAGAAGGGTGCAGGTTCAAATCCTGCTCATGGAAATTGTTTCAACATTTGTATTTTTATAATTTGTTCGCAACAAAATTTGCGTTAAAAATTATTTGAACATTTTTAAATTTATTTATTCGAATATGTAGTACAGATCCATAAGTTAGTAGAGATGCTCGATGGCGCAGTGGTTAACGCGCCCAGTCTGCTATTGCTAAGGTAAAAAGACTTTTGCAACCTTTGCTAACTTTAACTTTGTTGTTTTGTAACGGAAGACACGTAAAGCCGTTGGTTCCGGCTGCATAAGCAGTCGTTAACAACCACAATTCTGCACTGGGACCGTGTGGTGGTTTACAGCCTGTTCTCCCATCCATCCCCAGGGAAGGCTCGTGCTCCAGCCCCAGCAGTGGGGGCATAAAATAAGCTGGTGATAAAGTTAGACTATAGTAATAAAATATTTAATGAGTAAACGTATTTTACAATATAATACTTGTAAACTTAACATATTTATAGGAAAATATAAACATGACTGTGTCTGAACTATCAAAAAAAATAATTTAGAGCTTGTAGGTAATATGTATAATAATTATTATGCAATGAATAAACCACCTTGTTAAATAAATAAAAAATAAAAAACTCGTCATAAAAATCTATTAAAAAAGATAACTATATCGACATTGAGCTATTCGTATTCAAAGCTCATTATTTCAATAAATAAACTGATAATAAATTTTGACAGAAAATTATTGAAGTGTAATTAGACATTCAATGGCGATCCGATTTAAATTCCAACCAATTAGCCTAACCGATTTGATGTAACTATCACGGGAGTTATAATTCAACCATTGTCTAAATGCTACTAATTATTAATTATTACGTGTCAAGTTCGAAGTCAAAAAGATTAAATTTATTTCATTTAAGTGGCATTTTAAAAATCTTTATTAGCCGTCTATCTAAAACAAATGTATTTTTAAAGACTTCTTTTATAGCAATATTATTAAATCAATTTATAGATGGGGATGATTTGGGGCAATTTTTTTGTAGTAGATAAGTATAGTTTATAGTTTTTATAATTTTAATTTTAAGTAGTTTAATTTACTTGTAAATTTGTTCGTGAATTATTAATAATTTCTATGCAATAGTAAAGTAAAGCAGCAAATAAGCAAAGAAGCAAATACCCTATGACTGTCCCGTGGCCTCCATCCTCCTCATTGTAATCACGTCTTCACTTCAATTTGATGAATATAGGTAATTTGATGGCTTAATTACATCGCTTGGTAATAAAAATAACGGCTGATGAATTCGCTGATTTAAAGATACCTGATTCTAAAATTCTTCTATAAACACTAACTACTGAAGTTTAATCTTCTGAAACACCTGGGTTACTTGTAAATTACTTATCAAAATCCTGCTCACAACAACTCTATCAACTACAAAAAATACAAAGTTTACAGCTAAAGCTCCAACTACCCACCAATCCCAGCGCACATCAACGCCAGCGACTCGTCCGTATCAATTGTACCAGGCATTTCCACACTCTGTATCTACAGCATAACCCGAACACCTCACCAGCCAGCGGAAGCTATTCGAAATATTTAATATCCCACAGGGATTCGTTGAGAGCGCAATAAATTTGCAGCCGCGAGATATAACCGCCCCGGCGGATAATGCAGCGCGTGCTCTCCTCACTACGGAACAAGGAGGTAGTTTACAAGACGAATGGCGTCGCTTCATACTACTTGTTTGAATTTTGGAATGCTGTGACATGGGACGGGAGGCGTCGAAAAATGCCTCTTTATAGGCACCTGGGTGGACGCAGGCCTACATAGCAGACGAGAAGGTCACGGTTAAGGTTATAGCTGGTATATTTGCTTGGTTGTAGGTTCAGACCAGATTTTAATGCAGCGTGTGCTCTCCTTACTACGGAACAAGGGTAGTTTACAAGACGAATGGTGTCGCTTCATACTACTTGTTTGAATTTTGGAATTCTGTGAGACGGGACGGGAAGCATCGAAAAATGCTGCTTTATAGGCACCTGGGTGGATGCAGGTCTACATAGTAGACGAAGGTCACGTTCAAGGTTATAGCTGGTATATTCGCTTAACAGTAAGACTCTGCCCAGAATATAATGCAGCATAAGGTCTTCTCACTACGGAACAGGGAGGTAATTTACAAGAAGAATGGCGTCGCTTCATACCACTTGTTTGAATTTTGGAATGCCGTGACACGGCATGGGAGGCTTCAAAAAATGCCGCTTTGTAAGTACCTGGGTGGACGGAGGCCTATATAGCAGACGAAGGTCACGGTCAAGGTTATATCTGGTATATGTATTTACATGGTTGTAGGATTCAACCCAGAATATAATGCAACTCATGCTCTCCTTACAGAGGAACAAAAAGATTATTAACAAGATGAATGGCGTTGCTTCTTACTAATTGTTTGAATTTTGGAATGCTTAGTTAAGTGATGATAAGGCCAATGATGGAAGCGCACTTCACCCGGGATCCTCAATTAGTGAGACACTGGCTAACTCATCTTTATCTGCCGGAACACAACAATGCTACAAACATTGATGTTATGGCGACATATTTAGATAAGATGGTGGTAGCTAGCCAGACGGACAAACAAGTCCTACCGCTATTGTTGTGTTCCGGCAGCTAGAGACTTATCTCTATCTTAATAGTCAGTGCCTCACTAGTTGAGAGTTCCGGGTGAAGTGCGCTTCCACCAAATGGCCTTATCATCACTTAACATCAGGGGATGAAGGCACTGTGCTTACCCGTAAGATATAGGTAATAAAAAATAACAGTATGAAAAGATGTTTTTGTTTTGTTTATATAATTTTAACGCAAATTTTGTTGCGAAACAAATTACAAAAACACAAATGTTGAAAAAAATTCCACGAGCAGGATTTGAACCCTTCTGACATACCGGGTCAGGTGGTCTTCCAATTGAGCTATCGTGGTTTTAACCAGCCCGCCGAAATTATTCAACACTATTTATTTTTTTACTTTGAAAGCCAAAGGCGCCCGCTGAGTAATCAGCGCTAATGTAGGTAGCATTCTAATGGTAAAAGATTTTTTTAAATCAGTCCAGTAGTTTTTGAGTTTATTCGATGCAAACATACATACATACAAAAATACAAAGGTTTCCTCTTTATAATATTAGTAAAGATTGACATAATAAAGTGAAACAAAACGAGACGTAAAATTGAAAAGCGCGATTGATTTTCCACCTAAACGATTAAGCTCAACAACTTGCTGATTCCACAATTTTCAGGAACAATATGCACAAATTAAACTCATGTCATTGTACCTTAAAGGGACGCTCCTCAAATGAAATCAATTTAAACTTTTCAAGACACGCGCTCGGTGTATCAAAGCGGGTTGAGAGCCGGAATGTATGCGGCGCGAACAATAAAGGTGGCTATTAATCGGCTTACCTGCCTGTGAGGAAGACGTCAATCAGTGCGTGTAGCGGCAGTAATTGCTGGCTCTCATCTTACTGGGCTGCCATGGCGACGAAGCCTGTGTTCTGTCCTTATATCCTGATTGGTAGACCAAATAAAGATTTTTTCTATTTCTATATCTAAATGTACAGCTTCATGGTTCTGTCTTGGTTTTGTGTCCTTGTGACAGTTAAAAAATGTCACCAATTTATTTTTTAAGGTACATACAAAATACAAACGCATTTACAATAGATATTATTATTTTCACATTTACAATAGATATTATTATTAATGAGTACAAAATTGTACTAATTATATTTTATATATATATACCTCGCACATCTCTGGTGGAAACGCAGCCTTAACGGGTTTCAACAGTCATATCTTATTTATTTCTACCCCTTTCTTCTACAGCGTCAGGCTTAATGTAACACTAGCCAGTACCCGCGACTTCGTCTACATAAAATAATTATTTTGAGTTGCCTAATTTCTTTCATCAATGTTACACACCACACCAATTTTCATCAAAATCAAAAGGATAGTCGAAACAGATATTAACTTTACATATATTATTATTATGTTCATTTGTATTAATGACTTTGATTTTGACTGTAAAACTATGTCATAAAAATAAAAAGTATTGAATATAACACGAGTACATGCATATTTTGGAATGTCGCAAGTGTGCGGTCTAAGCGAGCAAAGCTTTCTCTTCCTAATCGTTCCTTCACGGCTGAGGATCGTGCCTCCACTCATCCGGTCAACCAGCTGTCTCCATCGGTTGTGCTCAGTCGCTTGATGGAGTGCGGCGCTGACGGGCATCTTCAGATTTTCGGAGATCTGGTTTGACCAGCGCTTAGAGCTCCGGCCTCTGGGTCTTTTTCCTTCTCTTTTTCCCGTCACCATCAGACGCTCAAGGTTATCTGCAGAAGAGAAAAGCTTTAACATCCTCAAAGAGAGCGAAAACTAAGCAAAGTACTTTCTGCATTGATTGCTCTAATGAACTTGAGGACCGAACTATATTTATGGGAGCTTTGAAGGAAGTTTATAGGTTATTATTACTATGTTTAGAAGCTACTGATAATTTTTAAAAGGTTAGTTAGATCTTTATTACGCACCTACACGGACTTTACCTGAGAAATACCACCGGAGAATGTTTTACTTAAATTGTATCGCCTTCTTAACACCGAGATCTTTAACCATAACAGAGAGTCATAAATGTTATTACAAAAAAAAAAAACAAGAAAAACCCCATTGGAGAAAATTTGTTTGGGTAAAATTGAGCGCACCGAAAAAAAACTGTTGAAACAAGTTCGCAAATCTCGTTACCAAATATAATCTAAAATTATCTTCTCTAATTGGATCCAGGGGGAGGCAAAAAAATTCCATCACAGACTTTAGGGTAGATTTTTCGTTAAATTTCATTAAAAACAATTTCTCCGGCGTCATTGCTAAGATGGCGGGCAATTAGTGGGCCCCAGTTATCATCCGAATTAAATCCTCCCGGGCATTGTGAGGCCCGATGTATTAATAATGGTGGCCAGTTAAATCTCAAGATCCGCAATATTGCTCTAGAGCTAACTTTTACTCTTGATTCTCTCCGTGCCAAATTATAATTAAGTAATCATTTCTCAAGTTTGCCGTTCAACGCCATTTGTGACTAATATGAAGGACTAGTCGTAGAGAAGCCGAATTACACTCGTTATGGCCATGTGTTCTGAAATAAACATCTTATATTTAGAATAATTTGATTGTTGGTTCTTAACGACTGCTAATGCAGCCGGGACCAACGGCTTTACGTGCCTTCCGAAGCATAGAGGTGCTCGAGATCATACAATTTTGGTCACCGATCCGATGGCATTTGCGAAAGTTGCTTAACCTTAGCAATCGCAGACCGGGCGCGTTAACCACTGCACCATCGAGCTCCTCGCCTTGATGATTTGTTATTTAGATATTATCAATAGACTTTTTAAGTTTAAAAACTTGAAATGGAACAACTTTCTATCTAATACTCGCGTTTATTTTACACAATACTTTTTATGTTTATCCTGACATTTCGAACCCTTTGCAGTTTGCAGGGCGACTGAAAAATAAACGCGAGTAGATCCGTAAAAGTTGTTTCATTTTAATGTCTAGTGTTTGCGTAAACTTTAGAAAACAATATTTAAAAACTTGGTTTGTTTTTTCTTTCGTAAATATAACCACTACCTTTTAACTTATATCGAACCTTCGTTATTTAAATAAGTGTAAATAACGTCATAAAAAAACTCGATGTTGAGGCGTTTTCATCATCAATTTTATGTTTTCTATTACAGTCAGTAAAGTTGATAGACTGAAGATTATCTTTGAACTAGATTGCGGATGCAGCATCGCTGGCGGTACTTTATGGCTAGGTACTCCAACAATTCACGACCCCTCTACGAGCAAAACCCCACTTCCCCGATACCTAATATAATCTTTATCCATAACTAATATTCGAAATAGTTTTATGTTTAATTGTTTTAATTACTATTATTTTTTTCGTTATGTATAATATTTTTATTGTTTTATGTTTTAAATGTGTGCATGGTTTTTCGCAAATAAATGATTACTCTATCTATTTATGTACGCACAAGAAGTTCGATGGCGCAGGGTCATCTATTGGGCGACCAAAATAAAATAGCTCGAGCTACCACGAGCTTCTTTTTTTTTTATGAATGGTCCACCAAACTGGTCTGTACAGTAAAAAAACTTAGCTTAGTAACGTATTACATATTAGCAAAATACGCACGTGTACGACCTTCTCGAGGCGAACACTGCATGCAATTAAAACATTAATTAAAACAGTAAAAATAATACTCTAAAGACACATTCATTAATAAAATTAATAAAAGCAAAATAAATTATTGAAATAAATTCCTAAAATAAATTTCTAACTTTCTAAACATCAGATTTGAAGAATAATAGGATAAATAATTATTAGTTCTTTTTTTAAATAATAATATCAAACATTTCTATTTAGATTAGTGTTAGTACTTTTTTGAAGTGTTTTTTGAAGCTTCGAATGTATAAAGGTATACATAGGATAAATTGATGTACAATCTTAAAATTTTTTGGTAAAACATTACATAGGATATAATATTATCGCATGTAGCGCGTATGTTTTGTTGTATTCAATTAGAAAGTTGATTAATTTAGACTTTTCGTTTACTCCATTCACTTACCTACGGATACGATTTATGTCTCGCCCTGAGTTATAAGATTACTATTGTGGCAATATGCGAGTGCAAATTAAGTCTAAAGCTAATTTGGAGCATGCACGGCCAGAATTTCAGTGGAGCCGCGACGTCGTGACATGTTTCACTGCGGAGATATGCCGAAATTGTGGCTTACCACAATATGAAATAGCACGGGTGAAATATTGCCAGAAATTGTCACAAACCTGCATGCTATGCGGCCTGGAATTAGTGAGAAGTCTGATGTTGAAATTTTGATGGCCATTTCCTGCTGCAGTCGGAAGAGGGTGGCCGTACCGTATGTGTTAACTAGCGGCCCGCTCGCGACTTCGTCCGCACCTACCGGGTCCAATTATACATATATATGCATGTTTTATACATTTAAACCTTTCTCTTGAATCACTCATCTATTAAAAAAAATCGCATCAAAATCCGTTGCGTAGTTTTAAAGATATAAGCTGACATAGGGACAGACAGACAGCAGGAAGCGACTTTGTTTTATACTATGTAGTAGTGATTTCGTAACTATGTCTTTTGGTTCAGCAACATCAGTTATTAACCACCGTCCATCCCACTGTTATCATAATGCGATATCAGGACTTTGTACTTATGCGAATCCGAAGTAAATATGTGTGATTATAAGCATTCTCCAGCCCGGTATATTTATATTTTGTGATTGTTACATGAGTTGCTGTTACATAAATATATATGCAAATAATAATTTACCTATGCTGTCCCGAGTCAGTGATAAAGTTGTTAACTTTTTTATGATATTTCCAATGGTTTTAGGTTTGTTATATTTGCACTGTACGAGTATAAAAATATGAAACTAACGGTCTATAATTTGCAAATATGTGAATACGTATGTAGGTATTTTTGTAAGACTGTTGAGCAATATGAGAGTTCGCTATAGTGCTGTGTGCGAGTTTTTAACGTTTAGATAGACTATGAACGTCCTGCTGATACATTTAGGACTTCCTACGTGAACGATAGCACATGGGTTTAAACGGCTAACATCTCCTGACAACTATCAGGGCCAATGACTTAGGGTATGTTCCGATATACACTGCGAGCTCTGTAAGGTGTGACGTCAATTTAGTATACAGCGAAGCCGTTCTTTTATAGTTAGCTATACTGGTTACTGTTTAAAACAGAACGCAGTCCAGTATACTGTCATCCATGCTGTCCTCCATGTCATTTCTGGACGCTGACACGTGATCAAAGCACTGAGAGCACCTTACCTCGAAAATGCCAGTGCTTACAGTACAAAAATGGCGACGATTTATGACGTCATATGTTTCCCTAGGATACTGCGGCAGTATACCGTCAGTCCATAACGGAACAAATTTCTCACCAGTAAGAGCACTGGACAGTGCTCGCAGTGTATATCGAAACATACCCTTAATCCGTCGTCGCCGTGAATTCAGACACAATATAATTTCTAGCGGGAAAAGACGCAAGTGGAAACTAATCAAACTATAAAGACCTAATTGCACTTACACATGAAACACCATCCAAGCTCCGATTGTAATCAAACACGCCAAATATCCGCAACAACATTCTCCTGCAATGCATAAGTTGGGGCTCAGCCGTAATCCTTATCGCGTCGCGGAGTGGCTCGGCCCGTTTCGCCCGTGTCGCCCCGTTTCGCCCCGTTACCTGCGAAACGCTGGCAAATAACGGCGCGCGACCCGTCGGCAGCCGGCCGCAGCCGCTCCTAGCATTTGCATCTCATTGGGAATGCAACCGACGGCGAGGATTCACTTCACACTTGGATCTGTCATTTTTGCTACTTTCAATAGTTCCTGCGGTGCCACTGATGAATCTCACCGGTGCGGTGATCTTGAATTTCAAGGTCACCAAAAATAATTTGAAGTTGATAACGTTTATGATGTCGGCTGTATACTGCAAACCGCAACTGCAGCCAGCAGCTGTGGATCGCAAGTGATACTACTTACGTCGATTGTGCTATTTTATCGGGCCAAGCGTTGTGCCACTAGACCACCAAGGCATCTCTAGCATAGTGTAATCTTGTTGCAGTAAGGTCACTACTATGTTCAGCAGAATATCAGTGCAGCCGGGCCCGCCTGCTGCGCATACTGAGCTGAGCACAGTATTGGCATCACATCTTCTCTATCGATTCGCTCTTGGCAGAGCGGTCGTCGTGAGTCGTCAAATTCAGTGGTTGAGGCGGACACAGATCTCTGCACCTCACGCCATATCTCCCTGTTGGTAAACTGTCTGGCACAGTCAGATACGCGGTTCCCATTGCGGATTTCACTTGATCAGTCCAGCGCATAGGTGACCCGCCACGTGATCTGGTATCTGGCATCACATAACAGTGCACAATATAGTAGTATATCTATTTATTTTAATTTTTGTTACCTGTTACATATATGTGAATTGTGTTTTGTTATGTAATACCAATACATAATTTTCTTTCTTTCTATCATGTGAACATAGCATTGAGCGTTAATTTACACGCTCTCAAAGTCGGTAACGCATAAGCAGCTCCCCTGATACTGCAGATGTTCATGGGCGGCGATGACCACTTCCCATCCAATGGATCGCACGCTATAATGCCATATTTCCACATAAAAATCTAAGAACAATATTAACCCCACAATGCCATATCCAATGAAACAATGGCTCCCCTTTACTCCGCGTCGAGGTGGAGATTTTGCAAGCAATTTCCGTCTTAGCGTCTAATGCAAATACGAAACAAAATGTGTTATTTATCACGTGAATTAGGACCGCGACGCTGACAGCTACGGCGGAAGGCTACGTCAAGATATAATTTGCATGCAGCGGAAGGTTGCCGTTCAGAACTGTATACTCTAATCCAAGTTGTAAGAGCCTTTTGCTGTTCCTATTAATATTTCTAAATGTTTAAAATGTAAATTTGAGCTATTTAATGAATTAAATGCAGTAGCTGAAATATTGGCACGAGTAGTTATTCGTTATTCGTTCGTGTTATTAGTTTTATATTTCAACATTTCAGTGATGTTTAATAATTTGCTTTAATAGCTCGATGGTTACTTTCGTTGTGCTGTAGTTATACAAATAAAACTTATTTTTAATTTTATTAACCTTTAAATTTAATTATTTATTTTTATTTTTAAGTGCTTATTGCTGCACTAAAGCTGAATAAATTTCTAAAATATAGTGAAAAATTAAATGTGAATTAAATGTCAGCACAGCCGCCCAGATTCGAAGACTCGATTCGATTCCTGGCTGAGTCGGGTAAGCATTTAATTTTTTCACTATATTTTTTAATTATTTAACATTTAAATTAGTTAATATGTCTGTCATAACTTTGTCTAACATGTCGACAAAAATGTTTTTTTAATATAATACTCTTACCCTGTTGTACATACGCGTGGGTATCACCCTTATTTCTATTTTCGTCATCAAACAGCCCTATATGTAGCTTCGTATATGTAACCCTATACCCTTGTCTATGCCCTTATCTTAATTTACATCTCTTATATAACTTGGTACCTACTTAAATAAACCATTAATGGCTTTTTTAAAAACTTCTACATCTTATCTAAATATGTCTCCATAACATTAATGTTTGTAGCATTGTCGTGTTCCGACAGATAGAGATAAGATAGCCAGTACCTCAGTAGTTGAGGATTCTGGGTAAAGTACGCTTCCACCATTGGCCTTATTATTCAGGTGAGATGAAGACACTCTGCTCAGTCACTAGTTTACTTACTATAGTAGTTTTTTTTAATGTGTAGTTACATATAATTTTACGCAAATATTGTTGCGAACAAATTACAATTTGAAAAAAGACAAATTTAAAAAAAAATCCACGAGCGGGATTTGAACCCGCACCCCTTAACATGCCGGGTCAGGTGCACTGCTAACTATGCTATCGTATCCCGCTCGTGGATCCAGCCACGATATCATAGTTGGCAGTGTACCTGACCCAGCATGTCATGGTTGCCGGTTCGAATCCCGCTCGTGGAATTTTTTCAACACTTTGTCTTTTTTCAAATAGTTTTTATTAGTTTCACTAAAAACAACTTTCCGAATGTTGAATTAGATTTAAAAAAAAATTGATACGATATCCTCTGCAGCGTATGCTATAAACCGTCTTCAACTCCTACAACACCTAAATACTACTTTACGACCTTTGGCTATTAGTTTAAATTACATTTATAGAAAATTTTCCGCTTGGCATAATTTAATGATTCCCTAAGATTAGGGGGCATCCCTGGCAAATTTAGTTTATCGTCAACCTAAAGATTACATGCACGAAAGTTTAAAGTGTTTCCTGAGACCTCGTCTTAAAGTGTCCAAGGGTGGCCCTGAGGGAGCGAGCGTTTGACCTAATTAGGACAAGTGGCGTGGAAAATTATAGCCAGATAGGGGTCTGTTGGACCCTAATTGCTGAAGGGTTGGAGATTGACGACTAAGCCCCGCGGGACCCTCGATGAATGACTTAGGAAGTGTTAAACCCCTGGCCACTCGGTCCTGGCAACCTGGGTAGGTACTCTTACGGTGAAAAATTATATTCAGGATTGTTTATATTAGTAAAAGAGATGTTGACTCAACAACAATATTAATTCCAGAACATAAAAAATAAAAAATAAACTTATAAATTAAAACTTTTTTTAAATATAAAAAAAAAAAATTATGGGTAAGCACAGTGCCTTGATTTCACCTGATGTTAAGTGATGATAAGGCCATTTGGTGGAAGCGCACTTCACCCGGGATCCTCAACTAGTGAGGCACTGGCTATCTTATCTCTAGCTGCCGGAACACAACAATGCTACAAACATTGATGTTATTGCGACATATTTAGATAAGATGGTGGTAGCTAGCCAGGCGGACAAACAAATCCTACCACCAACCAAACCGAGTACACAAACATGTACGTACCCCCCGCTGGGAATCGAACCCGGGACCTCTGGGTCTAAACCGGTGGTCCTAACCACTAGACAACACAGAGGCGGTTAAGGTTCTAAACCAATTTATATTTGACCTAAGCATGTATTTCTGTAACTTAAAACGTTATTAATAAACACTCAATTGACGGAACAAAATAATGACGTCATAGTTTCCATTCCCCTACAATTTCTATAATTGTTTTGAAGGTTGCTAAAAGATTTTCTATTGTCCAGTTAACTAGGTACTCAATTTCTGAATATTTGATAAATATGAACGTTGGTATGATTATTGTATTATTTTGAGAAGCTTGCTCGTCTCGCATAGTAAGCTGGTTGTTTTGATTTATATAATAATATTCTGTATGAATTTTCATTGAAAATTAAACTTTTCCTCAGTTACTGGAATTGATATTTGTAATCCATTGCCAAAGAGCAAAACTTTCCTCCAAAAATGGAACTCTCTACTCTCCTATTAAATTGCTAAGTTCTCTCGATAGAGATTAAACGATGAACGTTTAAAGTTAACTTTAAAATATGTCAAAAACTTTTTTCATCTGAGAACGTTCTCGAACATAACACTTCTTTTCCACATTGAAGTAGGATTTTCGCGAAAGTTTTGACACCTATTATATAGTTCTCGATAAGTTGGCCAGTTATTACACTCGTACAACAAATTGGCTGTGTTCAGTGGTTGTGGAGACGGATCCTTGGGCTTGGCGACGCGCCAAATATCTTTATTTTGAAGAAGTCACGCGCTGCGGTCATCAAGTTGGGATGTGTCATAATTATTCACCGTAGCTCAGTTGGCACCGTAGCCGATATTACAGTTATGTAGTATACATACACCTTTAGTTACAGACATTTATATATAATACATTTTCATTCGATTATTAACAATATGTCGCTGGACTCGATCCCCGAATTCAATTCTCAGAAGTACTGATTTTTTTGTCAGTTTTTACAAAGCGTTTTTTTAGGAAAATATTAGCTGTTTACTGGTTATGACTTACAGAGCAACCGTGTCTGTGGGCGGCGAGACATGTATGTATATATGATACTTTTACTCTTACTTATCTTACCTTACCGTAATAATGACATCAAAGAATGTAGATCATAACACATCTGTATAATGTATCTGTGCGTCACAGATACGCTTTGAACAGCCAATAGCGAGGGAATGATTTAAAATGGTTGTATAAATATGTTGGGTTTTTCCAAAATTCATAATTAGCTAATTTTAAAGACAACTCTAAAGTAACATTTTCTATAATTTTTCAAAGGAACCCGTATATCTACTAAGTCAAAGAGACATGCTGAACAATACGATGCTCTAACAGCTCTCTTAAGTGCTTCCTGAACACTTTAAAGAGGGTAAAAGCCCCCGGATGGAAGGACAGCAAGCATATTTGCAAGCAAACGGTATAATTATCGAAAACCCATAGTAATATAAGAAGCAATAACCCAAAATCAATCAGCCCCGCCGGAGCGGAGCCGACCGGCGGAAAAAATTCAGAATCAATCTATTTCTATATCGAGGCGTCGCCGGAGTACCCATTATGATAATGCGATGGAGCCCCAATCCTATAATCAGATATCTCCGGAGGTCTCCTCGGTTATGCCTTATATGTATATTTTTATTATAAGGGAATATGGGATGGGCTTATGGGTATTTCTGTTCCGATATCGTGTTGATAGTCCGTACGTAGAGGGGTTACGGCGGGCTGTTTTGGACTAATTGTGTGAACAGCGGTTGCGTTTATTTTTGGTTAGTTACTATTTTGGAAACATTTTTTACACAGCTCAAGCGCTTGACCTTCGTCTCACTGGTGGTGACGGTAAGTCGAAGCACCACCAGGAATCGTTCACCACCGAGAGGCTGGCTAAACAGAAAACAGAGACAGTTAAAACGTATGATTAAACTTTAAACATTTACATACAAATTAAATTATATTATTGTAATAATACACTTTTTCTTATCAACTTGAGTTTATTTGTATGTATTGGAATTAGGTCTAAAATAAACACAAATAAATGAATTCGTGAAATGAAATGAAATTGGAATTTCATTTCATTCTTTTTATCTTTATATTTTTATGTGTTTGTCACCTAACTCCTCCGAAACGGCTGGACCGATTTGGATGAAATTTTGTGTGTATATTTTAGTGGGTTCCTGGATGAAAACATGATTGTATCCGGTAGGTGGCGCTGCTGTCGGATACGGGTTTTCACTCAAGCGGACGAAGTCGCGAGTGGGTCGCTAGTGAATTATACAATTAGACGATAAATGCAAAACGTCCTAGTAGGTAATTGGCTTCCAATTAGAGATCACAGGAAGATTTGAGGTTATTTTTGCCGCTCCAACTCATTTTGTATAGAATGTTGCTGTCACTGGGGAGACCAAGGTGCAGCAACTAGTCAATTTGATTTATAAACATGAAGGCTAAGCAAAATACGCGTTGCTCGGTTGGAGGAGTTAGTAAATTGAAACATCTCGTTATACCGTCAGTGCCGGTCGGTGTCGTAAGATTGCAGTCGTTAATTTAATAACCGCCGATCTGCATTGGGCAAGCAAGCTGGGTTATGACCCCGACTCGCCGTTTGCCCTTGTGGGATAACCTTACCCCTAGTGGCTAGTTATTATGCAACTCAATACATAAGTTAACGGGTTAGCGCTCCTTGGCATAATTCATTTGAAACATGTCAGGGATGAGATTGAGCTCATATTTTACTTATAAAGCCTTAATTTATTTTTGTCCTGTGATTCAATATATACTTATTGAATATAATTACATGCATTAAACAAATAACACTAAACAATTGAAATAGTACAGCGTCTTGCAAGTTATCCTTTTTATAAGTTTTTAAGCAATATCATCAAAAGTTTACTTGGAACAATTGAGTTAAACTGAGCTCGAAAACGTATAATATAAGATATGACAGGATATCACATATTTCTTTATAAAATAAACGAAATCTACATAACACGTTATGTGACTGAGACACAGTGAAACTTTTAAAAAGTTGACAGAAATAAACTTTTGAAATTAATTGTTGTTCTTGTTATCAATATCCCTTAGCTAAAAGTGACTTAGCTTTAAACTAAACTTACTTAGCTCTAAAAATTCAGTAGCACCAAATATTTGCATGAAATTCAAGAATTCGGCTGAACTGTGTTATAAATCTTCACTGAATCAGAAGTGGTTGCACGCTGCCTTACTCTACTGCCTAAACCAAATTAAATCGTTGAACTTTAAGTGAACTCCGAAACATCACCGGGTTAAGCGTACACGAGTAGATAGAATGTTAATCGTAATGTCGGCAACATTATTGCCAGTTCCAGTCGGCAGGCACAAAGGGCGAGCCCTTTAATCAAGTTGATTCCTCTCCACTCGGTAACCGGGCGTGTGGCCTTTTGCCTCTGTTTAGATTTTACTTGATTAGAATGCGACCTGATCGATACTTCCAACTCGGCATGCCGAGCTAATTCTTACTCGGTATATCATCGTGAGGAGCTCGATGGCGCAGTGGTTAACGCGCCCGGTCTGCGAGAGCTGAGGTTAAGCAACTTTCGCAAAGGCCGGTCATCGGATGGGTGACCAAAAATTTATCATCTCGAGCTCCTCCGTGCTTCGGAAGGCACGTAAAACCGTTGGTCCCGGCTGCATTAGCAGTCGTTAACAACCACCAATCCGCACTGGGCCCGCGTGGTGGTTTATGGCCCGTTCTCCCTATCCATCCATAGGGAAGGCTCGTGCCCCAGCAGTGGGGACATAAAATGAGCTGATGATGATGATGATGATGATATCATCGTTGTCAAATCAAAACCGTGATCTGTCAAAACTACAAGAGTAATGCGACGTTATTTCGTTTTATTTATTTTTTATACCTAGCTCAGCAAATAACTCCACTCCTCCTGATTGCAGGTTACAGTTTCTTGAAGCTGCAACTGCTGAGAGGAGTCCAGTTTGTCGTAGCATATTAATTTTAACTTTATGTATTAGTTTTTTTGTAAGAACCTAGCCTGCTACGCTGAATAAATATTTTGAAATTGAATTTGGTTTTGATGTTAAGTGAAAACGGAGTCCAGACGCAAGGACAACTGGTGCAGCGTGAACACAATGCAGCACCAGTCACCCTCACCCTGTTGGCTCACAAGATGCCACTTTACGTCTCGTTTGAAGGTCATGTCATAGGAAGGAGGAAAAACGTGTGCTGGTAGACTATTCCATCTTTTGAAGTGCGACAAAGTGCACATAAATGCCTCCTGTGTTCTGATAGACTGGTAGTCCGAATACCGGTTTTGTGTAGTGGTTTCGGGTTTGATTCTCAGCGGGTGTTATAAACCAAAGGCGCGCGGGCGCAAGGGGAGTCCGTCTTGAGCGTTCGGGATGATTGGTCGATGACAGTGTGCGCGACGGTTGTGTGCTCCCGTTCTTATTGATTACGTGTTTTTTGGATATCATTTAAAAATCAGGTGGTTTGGTGGCCTATGTAGGGTTCCCTGTGTACCTAGTGTACCTAGTGTTGATAGTTTGGTGCGAGTGTTCCCAAAACTTAAGAAGACCAGGCCCAAAGCTGGGCTTTGACCGGCGTGATCGATATAGCGCTAGGGGAGCGCTCCTCCCACCGCCGCTGTTCTAAACCTGCTGATGGGACACTTGCTGTAAGTGATTTTAAAAGTTATTAGGCATCATCTAACGTGTCACCCCAAGTGCCGCGAATCGCGGACAAAAGTGCGCCCTGGCGTGTTTGATGAGGTTAGGACAACGTTGCTACTGTCTTTCACACGACCGGCTGCGTGCTGAACAGCGGGAGTACATTATATTAACTAAAATAGAAAACGCTTAATGGTGCGGTTTAATAATACAAATAAAAAAACAGGGTGTTTGAAGCAAACAAGGACCCTATTTACTATTGCTCTTAGCATTCTACTTGGTTGGTGGTAGAACTAAAGTCAGCCTAGTTAGCTATTTTCATATTTCTATCTATCTATTGCCATAATAACAATGTAAGTACCGTTGGCCTTATTATAACATACATATATGCACATACATTTACATTACATTCTGGTTTCCACGGAAGATCAGCGTCGGGGTGCCAACCAGGTATCTCGACATTATGCTGAGTGGAGACCGATTCAACACCACGTCTAGTTCTAAGTCTTTTGCCATGTTGCTGTTACTAATTTAAGTGGTTATGAATAAAAAATTTCTATTTCTATTTCTATTTCTATTATACATATCATGAGGTTGTAACGTCGTCCGTAGTCGAGCCACCTGCAAGGTCCCGGGTTCGATTCCCGGTTGGGTTAATGTAGAAAAACAATTTTTTTCTATGTTTTCTCGGGTCTGGGTTGTGGTACCGTCGTTGTTCCTGATTTCCACAACAGAAGTGCTTGTCATTGAAGTCAGAGCAATGTATGTGATGTTTTCTAATATATTTTTTTTTATTTATGAGGTGAGTGAGACACTTCTAAAAATATGCAATAAGAATGTGAGTAGATCTGATTAGATATCTTTTTTATTTCGAATGTAGTGTAGTTGTGGCGTAAAATTTTGCTAAAACGAATATAATTATGGAATCTGTTGTTAGATACTTTCTTAAGAAAACTTTATTTTCAGAAAATTACTAGGTAAAACATGGCATTTTGTTTTATAACATCCAAGTCACTTTAAAAATAAGCTTTATCGTCATTATTATTAAACCCTATTTTAAACGCAGTAGTGACGCGAACGTCCGTCGCGTCGCTGAAGACGCAGCTGCGGGCGGGATTGCATCGCGATTGGAAATAAACAAAAGGAAGCTAAGAAAGCGTTCAATACGTACGTTTCCCATTGCTGCTGCGGAATTGTCTGTCCACCACGTGACAATGCTTCTTACATTTTAACAACCTATTTTTTAATCATCATCATCATCAGCTCATTTTATATGTCCCCACTGCTGGGGCACGAGCCTTCCCTATGGATGGATAGGGAGAACGGGCCATAAAACACCACGCGGGTCCAGGGCGGCTGCTGATGCAGCTTGGACCGACGGCTTCACGTGCTTTCCGAAGCACGGAGCTTGAGATGATACATTTTTATGATTGGTCACCTATCCGATGACTGGCATTAGCGAAAGTTGCTTCGTGTTAACCACTGCGCCATTGAGCTCTTCGCACTGCAAATTAATTAACAATTTATGTAAATCAAAATATCGAACCGTATTGTGGTAGCGTTCGGTGACTGAAAAGAGAGAATGTTGCGAGCATAAAATACTAATAAGAATATAATTTGTTGGAGTTGCCAACACACGGCATCCTGTGGCCTTGTATTACTTATCCTGCAGAAGGCTAGACACAAAATTATACAAATTATCCGAGTAATATCAATAACTACTGATTTGGCTGGAATCTTATTAGACCGACGGTTATTCAACAAATTTTCTCTTTATGTACAAGAATATCGTATCACTTTTAATTTTCTCTATTTTCCGTCGAGCCTAAACACACAAGGTCGTTGTTACATCACAGTAAATTAGCGTAATGAAGCTCTTTATACGAAATTACTCGAGTTTTATTTAACATTTTATCTAGACTTTGCAAACTGTCGAAAGAATGTTTTGTTTCAATGCTCGCGTAAACGATAGAAATCAAAGTTTATTATTATAATTGGAAAGAACGAGAAACTCTAGTTATAACATGGTCAAGTTTTAAAAGAAAAACAAGTTTAAGTCAATAACTCACTTTAGAAATAAAGTAATCATCTTACATTTAAAAGAAATGTCGGACATGCAAAGATCAATGCTTACCAACACCCAAAACCGTATCATGAATAACCCGAGCAAGAGCACAATACGAGAAACTGGAACTCCTTGCAATATTCAGAGGCCTAAACGGGAGCAGGACTTTAAGCTGTAATTTCCCATCTCCTAAGCAAACAGCGCCCTTCAGCGCCCATGTAAACTTTGCTAATCTTCCACGATGAGAGAACTCGTCCCAACTTTTTAATATTATTCAGAGCGGCTGCGTTAGTCCGAAAAACAAATGAATGTGGGCTCCACATCGAATAATGTCTTGCGGAAGGAATAAGGAATAATGAGTTCGGTTGCAATTTTGCGTTTTCCCAACCTGACCTATTATTGTCGTTACACAGATAAGGATATCGTGATCTCAAAGAAATAGGTTTATCTGATTTTGTAAAGAGATCAAAGAATAAAGCGCGTATAAAATATAGTTTGACAATATTATTTACTAGAATCACAGACTTGTAGCTATTATATTTTTTATAGAAAGTTTTAAATTCTATATAAAGTAACTAGATCCATATTTTGTTAGTAATATACAAATCGAAAAGAAAAATAATAAGTAGTATGGTTACTTAGAAGCTGAAAAGTGCGCTGCTACCTTCGGCCTCATCATTACTGAACATCATTTGAAATAAAATGAAATGAAATGAAATATATTTATTTGCATAAGAGACACGGTATACAATGTTAATAAGGAAGTAAGTAAGTAAGTAAGTAAGGTACCTAAGGAATAATAATAATTAAATGTAAAGACTCATCGTGGGCTCGTCATATTTTTCTAGAATTACTAATAAAGTTATGTCACCTAATCAATGTAACCAAGCAACACAACAGGAGTTCGATGGCGCAGTGGTGAACACGCCCGGTCTGCGAGTGCTGAGGTTAAGCAATTTTCGCAAAGGCCGGTCATCGGATGGGTGACCAAAAATTTAACATCTCGAGCTCCTCCGTGCTTCGGAAGGCACGTTAAGCCGTTGGTCCCGGCTGCATTAGCAGTCGTTAACAACCACCAATCCGCTTTGGGCCCGCGTGGTGGTTTATGGCCCGTTCTCCCTATCCATCCATAGGGAAGGCTCGTGCCCCAGCAGTGGGGACATATAATGAGCTTATGATGATGATGATGCTGATGATGAAGTAATACGAGTCTGTTGTTGATATTTATGAAGTAGTTATATGGATTAAACTTTAGAAAATAAACTTTTACATTATAAGCACACCGTATCTTAAATTTAAAATACGTTAAGACACATATATTTTTCAAGTTTAAATTAACCTGCTCACGTTTCTTCCAGAATAGTGCCATATCTCAACTAAATGGTGTGCAATAGTGGTCCGCATGATAAATCTGCTGCGGTATATTTCAGTAAGTACAGGCAATAAATGTGTTTAAATCGTAAAAATATACAAAGGTAAAGGCGAAAATAGTGATCTGTTTGTTTAGTTACACTATACTCGTATCGGTAAATATTTTAAAATACTTGCTTAGTAAACATAAGCACAAAAAGTGTTTGTTTAACTGTTTGCCTGTCACATGTATCATTGTGTGATTATATTTAGAAAATGACTATCTATAGTAGTTATATATTCTAGACTGTAAACTTGTTTATCTAAAATCAACAAAATCTTATATTTATTTTTTTATTTTTATTTTATTTATTAGGACAACCAACAAGGCATACACTACAAAAGACTTATGTAAGTGAACTGTATCTCATTCTAAGTGCTGACTTAATTAAAGGTTGCCACGGCATGCAAACGTGAACTCAGTATTTTATTTAATAACCTAAAACTTAACTAAGATTTAAATTTAAGATTTAAATTTTAAATTTACAGACATAAAAAGGCAGAAAACAGTCAGAAGCGGGTTTCCCTTCCAGATTCACTTTGGGTCGTTCTATAATGTTTTTTTTATATATTTTAAACCTAGCTATATGAATTTTTCTTTTTATTGAGTGATAGTTTTCCATTGATGGTTTAAAAAAATGTGTCCTCTCTCAGTAAATAAAACGTTAAAATATTTCATGTTATATTTATTTAGCAACTCATAACGGTGGCACCGTTAATAAAAAAACTTAAAATGCACGGATGATTTGTGTTCGGTTGTTAAATATATTTTAAATTTTACAATTTTATTATACTGGATTATATTTCCCACCCGATCCTCAAAATGCCACTAAATATGCAGACTCGCATAGGCTCAAGACACTGTACTCGTAGAATAAGAGTACGACGACCCGGTACCACAGAAGAGAAGTTCCAGTACTCACGCTCTGTGCCAGGCACAGACCTGGGTTCTTCTCCCCACTCCACGACCCGGTCAACCCGAGCCGAAGTCCTATTTTTAGAGAAGCACCCTCGGGTTGTTCCGCTTCCGATCCGAATCTTTCGTAAAATCTAGTCAGGAACGGGGATACACCAGTGCGTGATACCAGTGGGGGCACTGTGTTTCAATTACACGGCTTCAGGAACCCTTTAAGTTTCCCGCCACCCCCAAAAAGCCCCGTGACGCTAACAATGCAGTATGTGGCAATCAATCTCTCAAAAATTAAAAGTTATTTTATTAATTTTATAATCGCATATAGACATTGATCAAATTTATGTTTTTATGATCCATATTGCCCTTAAGCATATAAAGTTTTATTAGGCATGGCTTATTGATTTGAAAGAATACGAATTTTATAGTCTGTATGGGAAACGGAAATGTAAATGAAATGAAATGAAGTTTTGATTGACGTCATGATTATAACTAGATATTTCGCTGTGTGCACTATGCAATGAATATTTCAACAAGTTCTCAGTAACATTCATCATATCATTATGGAATCGCACATCGCACTCGATACCATCAGCCTCGACCCGCTCATCCGGCCAACTTCGCCCGAGATTTATGCTCGCAATTACCGATCCTAATGAGGAGACAAAGGAGGCATTAAAACGATCGTGTAATATTTGACGTGATTATTAGTCTCGTTTGAGCTAAAAATAATCATAAATACTTGTATGTATGTCACAGGGATATTGTTAGAGTCTATTATTCATGAGTATCCGATAGAAATAATAGACATGGTAAGAATCTCGTTAATAACTTTTTTTTTTTTAGGTCTGCCAACCTTTTTTACACTTAAACAAACAATACACACATTTCATAAATACAAAAAGGTACAGTGAAAAAGCAATTACAGGCAAATACAGCATGAATTTCTGATTTAAACTATACAATAATATTACACTTAAATAACGATTAGATACAATTAATTATTTACTCTAATGCAA
Organism: Eudonia mercurella; assembly: GCA_963082485.1. NCBI lineage: Eukaryota > Metazoa > Arthropoda > Insecta > Lepidoptera > Crambidae > Eudonia > Eudonia mercurella. Next base: position 18,048,152 of record OY720039.1, read on the forward strand.
GCGACCATAATAGTCTCAATAGTTATATCTATAACTAAGTTGATAGTTTTTGCAACTAAAGTTGGTCTCTCTGTGAAGCGCTTTTTTAAATAGCCGACTTAGTTGGAAAGTTGCACCTATCATGTTCTCTCTGCACCACCCTATTATTGATTTGAAGATAATGCCTCAGGCATTAAATCCGCCATGTAATTCATGATGCAAAAGTTTTTAAATAAATAAATAAGTTGCACCGGCCGTGGTCACGGGCTGACTGATGTCGCGGAGTCCGCCTCCGTTTGCGTGTCTCCAGCCACCTTCACATTATTTCTCCAACTACCGCCACACGTATGCTAATGAAACCCGAAAGTTATAAATTGTATAAGTTAACATTGGTTCTCCTTTATAGTGAATTCCTTTACGGTGGTTGCGTTTGAAGTAGATTATGTTATGTTAGGTCACTGTTAATAGTGGAGTGTGCGACGAACTTCATGATAAAGCTTCAGCCCCTGTTCATGATTGGGATACTAGACGCAGAATGATCTTCAAATGTTTTTTATATTTCAACCGTCAATCGGAGGATCGGGATGTATCGTGCGTATCGGTGCGTATTTTTACAAAAAGTCAAATTCATACAAAAACGCATCAAAGTGCGGCCGGCCGAGCTGGTTGTGATGATAATAACCTTTGCCTAGCAGTGGGGCAATCTGAAGGCCTTTATTTTAAAATACGCAAGCACATATACTATTATAAAACTATTACTAACTATTATTAAATCCTATGATCCAATTTATTTATTCTTTAATTAAATTTTTACCATGTTTTTTTCTGGGCAGCCATGATTATGGCCATATAGGCAGTTATGGAATTTTCTGCCATCTTGAAGTCGCTGGCATCAGGGTGCCTAGTGTGAGTTTCATTCACTATTCGATCACGTTAACGAAAACGAGAATTCATATGGTCACATTTTAATTCGCCTCGTATTCTACCAGGAGGGGCGGAGGGGGGACATGCTCAAACTCGCACGAGACACCCAGCATTAGTGATGAAAGGACTCGAGGTTTTTAAACCTTTTCAATCAAAACTCGCCTCAAGTTTTAGGACTCGACTCAAAAAATACGACTTGAGGCTTTTTACTAATGTAAGATGACTTCAGTCATTAGAGGTCAACTCTGAAATAAAACGACTCGAGTCTTTTAATAACAGTTATAACGACTTAGTCACAAGCCTTTTAGTAAAGAACTCGAGTCGTTTAACATAAGATGAGCTGTTTAACATGAGATTATAAAATAATAAACTTCAGTGCTTGGTCATTGCATTTTTATTGAGTTTTCTACTTTTGCATCACTAAATATTTTTGTTATTACAATTTAAAGATAATTATCGTAATTGTAAATTATTACAAAAAATTTTTAAAGAAATTTAAAAACTAAAACGCCGTTTTAAAATTTTATCAATTTCAAAAATTACCTATGCAGATAAATAAAATTGGTGTGTCTGTTTGTAATATTAAAATAACTACTTTTTACTAAATGCATATGAATGTTTATACGGTACCTACATATACCAAAATAACATATTTTACAACAAAAACAACGGGAACTAATTACTATTGCAATCAGTAAACAAGCAAGTGTATCTATATTTATGCCAATCTATTTGCAAAATAATGTTCGCAGCAAAATACCCTCACTAAAAATATTCTATAACTGCCATAGATCATTCGTCAAGAGATGGCGCCACGTAACTTGCACTTAACTATTAATTTGTTAGATTTTAAAATAAGTATGAAATGTTAAAAGAATTCTAAAGATTGTCAATACAGGAACGGTAATTCATCTACAGCTACACTAATATAATAAAAAAGAAAATATTTTTTGTATGTTTGATAAGAAAAAACTCAAAAACTACAGGACCGTTTTCAAAAAATCTTTCACCATTAGAATACTACATTATCCTATTAACCCGTATTAAATAACAACAAAAGACGTATTTTAACACGTGACAATTTAAAATCCAAAAATAAATATGCCTCTTTTACCTGTAATAATTAGCGTGTGAATACGACATACATACATACATATCCATATTAATTTTAGTATTCGAGAATAAGCGCGCCTCACGACTTAAGACTCCCGCGAACCGAGTCGGTTTAAAAGGGTTCGAACCTTGTCGTTGAGACTGAGTCGTTTAAAATTCCGAGTCATTTCAAAATGACTCAAGTCTTAAAATAGACCTCGAGTCCCAGTCTTGGACTCAAATAAGGCTTGGGGTTCAGGGTTTAAAGACTCATTGAGTTGTTAACCGTATGACTTGAGTCGAGTTCCTTTTAAAGAGCTTAAAAACCTCAAGTCCTTTCATCTCTACCCAGCATACTGTCAACACCACTTGCACTGTGAACGACCACTTGAAGATACTACCTAATCTCCGGTCCGCGTAAAACCCACTCTGGTATTTACGTTGTTTCCGCCCATCTAAACGATTTTTTTAAACTGCCCTTAAATATTAATAGGGTTGTTTTGTTATTCGCAAGAATAATTAATTGTCTGTGATGGAGTGTGGTGTCGTTAAAAGGCATCACCTTTAAAATGTTCTATTATGAAGTCATTTAAATTTTCCTGTAATTTCGGAGCACTTTCGGCAACATTTCATCTTTAATGACAACCACAATGAATTTTAGTCATAAAATATTTGAAAATATTGTTATTGAAATTTAATTATACGAAGTTTTACGGAAATTTATTATAGGTCCGCGTGTGGTATTGAAGTCTCTTTTTTATAGCAGCTTTAGACTTTTTTTAATAATAATATGTGTAGATTATCACGTACGTTGAATTAGACCGCCAGTTACATTTTAAATGGTTAGGCCGGCAACTGAGGCCGGAAAGCAACAGAATGCATGCAATGTCATGTATCCGCAGTGCCACGGTATCATGTTGGAAGTATATTTAAGTATATTTCTATCAAATTTATAGCTTTATCGCCCTCCAACAAGGAGGACAAACCATCTGGTAAAGGTCGCGGTAAGGATGGATGTGAGCAGGTAAGTACAATAAAACACATTAAATACTCAGTAACTTAGTAAACGCCGCCGAGTGGCAAAGTTATACCCGAAGTTTCTCATGTGCCCGAAGGTCAGATGCATAGCCCGGTTTGTAATCATCGACCCGAATATGGGTTGGTGGCAAGCGTGGTGATTACCTATATATTGTAGCGATGCGGGCCTGAAAAGGCTATTTGCTTTGAAAGCAATACAACTACTATTTTAAAACACTTAAAACAATGACTTTGTAGATATAATAATAATAAATAGATCCTGTCCAAGAAATAATTTCAATGTTGTCTAATGAACTAACAACTACTTATATCATAACAGAGTCTGTTGTTAGTAGTTGGTGCACGTCTGATAAAACCATGCCGTAAATCAAATTTCCACCTGCACACGAAATTTTCCTAAAGAAATCGCCAAGTGACCGAGCCACCGTGAACAGGAAATTAGAGCCTGAAGCCTGTCGCCACAGTCAACAATACACGAGAACTAAAACAAAAAGTTTATTGATACTCGTAGTTCCAAGTCGTAGAGGTTAATATTTTGTTAATTATATAATTTAGCTTGTCTATCGCATGCCGAACGAGATATGTATAGGCGCGGATCACAACGGAATGGACCCCACATAATGAGAAAAAGCGACTAGGTAGACCAAGACGAAGATAGCGGGATGACCTTGATGGGAGCATAAGGGAATGGCGTGATGTTGCAGGGGACCGGAAGGTGTGGAAAAAGAGTAGGGACGTACTTACCTTAAGCACCGGTCTGCGGTTGCTGAGGTTAAGAAACTTTGGCAAAGTTCGGTCATACCAACCAATTCGGTGACCAAAAATTTATCATCTCGAGCTCCTCCGTGCTTCAGAAGGCATGCAAAGTCGTAGGTCCCGGCTGCATTAGCAGTCGTTTACACCCACCAATCCCGGTTGGTGGTTTATGGCCAGTTCTCTTTATAGTGTATCAATCTATAGAGAAGGCTCGTGCCCTAGCAGTGGGAAAATTTATTGAGCTGGTGAATAGGTACCTGCCCCTTATGCTCTACTTCCTGCACTATAGACGATTGATCAAGGCTGACCAGAAGTCTGTTGAAGTGGCAGCTTTCTGGCCAAGGACGGTAATAATAATAGCAAATATGACGGTGGTGTAAAAAGGAAAAGAAGAAAAGTACGACAAGTTTCTAACGCTAAACCATTTGCTGTGTTACGATTTAAAAGGTATGAGAACTAGTAACATTCCATGAAGGCATAATAACTAAGGCGATATGCCAGCGACGCGCAAATTGGAGTCAAGAGTAAATAAACATAGTAACTTAGCAGCTAACACGTTCACATAAAGTCGGGTCTTTGCAGCTTTTAGTATAGTCTCCAGAGACATATGACAGATCGTCATAGTTCATACAAAACGATAAAAGCCACTACAGGGCACATGTTTCAGTTCGGGCCAATCCCTTGCGTGAGAGTCCAGCTCATCCTGCCATCTAACCCTTCCGCGCTGTCGTTGTCCATTTGTCGGGACACCATGATGGCGGTCTTTGCCCACAGTTTGTCTGTTATACGAGCTACGTGTACGGCCCAGTTCCACTCCCACTTAGATCCACTTAATTCCACTTAGTTGACCGGCTATCTTAGCCATTTTAGGGGGAGTGGGATAGTATATATTATGTGATTTTGGACCATAATGATGGTAATTCATTTAAAATAAATTATAAAGATATTATGAAATTTGGTTGAAAAGATGGAGAGAAAAAACCTCTTCTGTTTCTTACCAGCTTTTCTAGGTTGAAGGTATTCCAAAATCCGAAATGGTGATAAATTCAACATCAATACTTGGAAACATTTATAGTTTCTGACGTCAGTAGGTGCTTATTAAATAAAATATACGACTTTGTCTTTGATTTAAACTTTATAACCATACTCATAAAATAAATAACTGGTCGTCATTCACTACAAGTACGTTGCCTCGATGCCCCAAGTAACGTTTCCAAAGCTAAGATCGTAAGTTAGTCTACTGTCAGCGCCGCAGCGATGCCCAAGCGAATGGATTTCCGGTGGACGTCGGCTGGAAGTGGCTGGAAGGCTTTTATTTAACTTTTATTGTGTTCCCGGCGAGTGTGAACAATCGTTGTCTGGCGCCTCTAACTGGCAATTTAAGTGGGGTTATTTTCTCCATCGGTATTGCTTCGGTATTTCAGTTTTCGTGAGGGGCTTCTAAGTTGTGATTTAAACGTTTATGTAGGTTGGTGGTAGGTGGTCTTTCGTTTGTAGGGAAGAGTTCTTGGAAGTTTGACTGTGTCGTCAGGTCGTTGTCGCCAATTAGCTACTGGCTAATTAATAGGAGCTATTTGCGTAACTGTTTTAAAGTTGTTCTTCGAACTAATTTGTGCATACTGTTATCAGAATGTATAATAAGTTGCCTCTATACTTTTCGATACCTCATACAAACTTTAAAGTTATGTTATTTCAAATCATTAAGTTTCTTAATTCTTATTAATATTTTTATACTTAAGAATAAAAAACTACCCTCACAGTCGAAAGAACACTTTTTGCAAGTATTTAACAATTGATATGGACGTAATTGCTTTAATATTTTTTATCTTAAATCTATATTATTTTTTGGCAATGTAAATTGTGTCGAACACCGGTGTTATTACCCTAAGTAGGCATAATTATTTAAATCTGTAAAGTTTTGATTTCATCCTCTCTGTGTACATTTACCAGTTTAAATGCGCAAACTAATTATGATTCCGGAGTTTGCCAAAGTCTCTTAAGCTGGATAATATAGTTTATATTTTTATTTAATCATATTATATAGGCTTTGGTTATGATAAAACGCACGTTATCTATTTTTCATTATACCTGTACCTTGCTGAATATATTTATAGACTGAACTGGTTGACCTACTTTTTGCACGCATATTGGTTATCGTTTAGGATTTTATTTTTCTAGAAATGAGAAGAGCCTGTTTGCTTTTGCTGACTTGAAAACCTTTGAAATATAATCATAGGTGCACTATGGGCTTGTAATTGGATGGGTTGAGTTTATCCTCTTTTCGCGGACTGGCTTTAATGAAGCAATTTTTAAAATATGAAAAAAATCACATTGTTAGTGATTTTTTTTAAATAAATTAAGGAAGAATTTCCTGTTCATGGTTTAGTGCAGGAGCTATAGCGTAATATAATATGTAAAGTATTACGTAAACTTCTTACAAAACAACAGCAAGCAATTTTGTAGCTTTCTTTAAACTTCAAATAAAGCCGAACTAAAACCAAACCAAAAAACACCAAAACCCATTAATTTCCACCAAAAGTATTTTGCTGTACATACACACTTTAGTATTTTGTGTATAAATAAAATCAGCCACTGAGCTGTCTCTCTTTTGTGTTTCTGAAGCAAAAATACTCGTAATAATATACCTTAATTTCTATTTGTTATATTTTATATTCAATTTTTTTTTGTTGTGTGTCATGTATTGGAGGTACAAATAAAGCGTTTCTATTCTTTTATATTCTAAAAATAGATTCTTCAATATACCCGATATCCCTGAGACACGAAGTCTAAGCGTTTCCAAATAAAATGTGGAGGGAAGCGCAGCGTTCAGCAGATCACACAATGTGCAGAGGAAATTATGGCATACATCTGAGGATTTACCCGCGCGGGAGGGGATTTACCTGCGTCGCCGTCGCGCACGGGATTAATCAGATTTCTGCCACCAAGTCATTTGTCATACCGGAATATTATGAGCTTTGCAAAATAATTTATTTCCCGTTACGAGGACAATTTAATTTTTATGCACAGCGAAACCTGTTTGGTTGGTGTAAGCAACAATTAGAAAACGTTAGTTGTCTTTGCGTGACCGACAGAGTCTGTAATTTTGTTATCAAAAGTCAAAAGTATTTTTTTTTTATTCAAATAAACTTAAGAAAAGTGCTTTTGGATCGTCCATACTTTTTTACCTACTACCCATTCAGGACGTCTATTTTTTAGCTGTGGAGAAGAATGGGCTCAAGAAACTCCACAGCTTTAATAGAAGGAACAACATTTACAAAAATAAAGTATCATAAATATAAAGTGTTTTGATAAACTTTTTTTTATTTTTATGTAACAACTCTGTGGCCAAGAGTCAAGTGGCATGCGCTCGGATCAATATCCGGAGGTCGGGCAGTCTGTTTCGTTTATTATTTTGATACATGTAGCTCAGGTTTGTGATCACCCGCATTTGCCAAGCTTAATGATCAAGCCAATACCAGTCAAATATAGCGATGATTTAACTTCAATGATAGAATCCTTGCCGAGGGGGTCAGTTTTTAGATAATTACTTTTCTATTTTTTTTCATATTATTATAAAACATTATGGGTTGCAATAAAATTATTAAGTATCAAAAAAGGAAATATATGAATGTCATACCCAATGACTGTTATTAACCGTCCTAAAACCAAACTCAAAGTTGGCGACAGATATACCCACTCGAGTGGAAATGACGATTGGGTAAACATAGTTTCGGACGAACCGAAGCTGGATAAATAAAATTATCTATTCACTTAGAAGTATACGGGTTCAAACGAAGCTTACAGGTTATTGCGAACTAGGTTAACTACGTTTCAAGAGGCAGGTGTTTTCTACCTTTTTTGATTTGATATTTGTTGATCAAAATTTATAGTAGAGAAAATATGTTGTAAGTTACATTGATTAGATAAGAACTGTGGGCATAGCGGAGACAAGAGAAGCTCGATGGCGCAGTGATTAACGCGCCCGGTCTGCGAGAGCTGAGGTTAAGCGAAAGTTTGCGAAAGTTTTTTTTTTGTGACTAAAATTTTATCCTCTCGAGCTCCTCCGTGATTCGGAAGACACGTAAAGCACTTAGTCCCGGCTGCATTAGCAGTCGTTAATAACAACCAATCCGCACTGGGCCCGCGTGGTGGTCTATGACCCGTTCCCCCTACCCCCATATTCCCAGTAGTGGGGACATAAAGTGAGCTGATGATGATGATGATAATGATGATGATGATGTGGGCATATCAAGAATAAATATTCTCTTTTATTATAGTACTGAGCCGACAAGAGACAAGTTTGGTTTGATGTAATTCAACCGCCGCAGCCTATGGACACATAATAAGAAGACGTAGAAGGTATGTTTATACGTATCGCGCTTGCGCAACGCACACGTGGACACGACACCCTTTCACGGACATGATTCTCGGAACAAGAGTTCGAAACATCAGAATAAACATTATAAAGTAATGTGTAAAATAAACGCGAGTAGATCCGTAAAAGTTGTTTCATTTCAATGTGTAGTGTTCGCGTAATGTTTAGAAAACTATAACTTAACTTGAAAAAAAAATTTGAAAATGAAAACTAAAGACCTATAAATAAAAGATGTCCTCCAACTGTGGGCTCATGGAAACGGTCCTAAAGTGCTGGTGACCTTGCTTGCCCCTTTGGATTGCCAAAGTAATACGCTGGCAGAGGTAACAGGTAGATATTTTATTCTATTAAATGGGCATTAATTGAGTAAAATATTTCCTGATATAAAATATTAGTAAAATAAATAAATAAAGAGTTCTGGCCAAAAATATACATAAATGTCACTAGATGCGTTTCATCTAATACTCGTAAACAGATTTTTTTAAATGTAGTGGATAGTGCAATTTAGTTAAGGTTTAACAATTTGCCCCCTTCCTTGACTCACCCCTCACCGGATCTTATCTTAGTGAATCCTGCTGAGATTTCCCACTCCCAGTATCATCATCATCATCAGCTCATTTTATATCTTCACTGCTGGGGCACGAGCCTTCCCTATGAAGAACGGGCTATAAACCACCACGCAAGCTTAGTGCGGATTGGTGGTTGTTAACGACTGCTAATGCAGCCGGGACCAACGGCTTTACGTGCTTTCCGAAGCACGGAGGAGCTCGAAATGATAAATATTAGTCTCCCATCCGATGACCTGCTTAACTTTAGCAATCGTGTCGGTGCGTTAACTACGCCATCGTGTTTCTATATGACGTTTAAAAGTGGAGCCTCCAAATATACATGTAATGCCGGCGGCGCCGCGGGTGATCGCCGCGGAGGCACCAACGCGAAACCTAATATATGCCGCGTGCGATTCTATATATTATTCATGGTACGGTAACGCACGTTTGACTCGCACTGAATTTTCCTACTGCGATTTTTCTTTTATTGCCTCGGAAAAATGTGTTTATATACCTCCCTCCATCTCTCTCTCCCCCCCCCCGGATCTCTTTTATGATCTGTTTATTTCGCACTGTATTTACGCGTTCAAAGTACGCACTAAATGATTTGATATTCAAATTTCGCTTTTATGACTTACTTTGATACTTTTTATTGAACTTCCTATGTGACTTTGTCCATCGTTACTTTTGTAACGATGCAATAATGTTGTTTCTATTTAGGATAAAAATAAAGCCTGAAAGGGATTCTTTACTATTATTTATTTTTTATTTATTTATTTTATTTATTCGTAAGGTGTTACTAAAACGGAAAAATAAACAAAATAGCAGCATTAAAGGCATCACAAAAATGATTTCGCTGCTAAGTCGTGATATTAAAATAATAATAATTTTACAATAAATTAAATCTTCAATACTGACTAGTGGTGCTATGTTTGGTTTAATGCTCTAAGGTGCTATGTCATGGACTAATAATATACTATGTCAACGTTTTCATTTGATTGTTAGTTACATACATCTAATAACTACTTCTAATGTTTTTATATGTTCACTCTCTCGAAGACTAAATTTTTTGGGATTTGGTTTTCAAACTTCGTTATTCCTTTTTTGTTTGTTAGATATTTTTTTCGAACCCTTCGTAGACGTTAATGACGTAGAATAACAAAAAACTTAAGCGTGACAAAAAACTAAAACACTGAAAATCTGTAAACAAAATTGATTGACCTATCACGTGCGGTATTACAACTGTCACTTAACGTACGAGTATAATGGGCCGTTTACACGTATTAAGTGACGAAGTAATTAACTAAATTTTAACTAAATTAATTCTTGCGTGTAAACAGTCACTTAAAAGCTCTTTAGTCACAAGTGGTAAGTAAACGATTTAGTGGTCAAGTGAACAAGTAGAATAGAATCAAGTCTATTTTTTGAGTAAGTAACCGCCCCTCGCGCACCGCTTGCATTCCCCGGTAGTCGTGGTTTTCTACTAAATTGTCATTGACGTGTGGAAGCAACAATTTAGTGAAGTATTTAGTGAAGTACACACGCCTGCACACAAACCTCCAACAAACTGTCAAATTTCCTCAATAGACTTTGAACCTTATGTCTAAGTATTATATTTGAAAATTTATTGAAGAAATTTGACAGTTTTGGATAAGTTGATGTGCAGGCGTCTGTTGCGTTGTGTTTTGTTAAAAGGAGCCTGTTACATAGTAAATACTTCTTTTATAACATATCTAATTATTGAGTTTAGAACTTCAACACGTTCTTGATCTTCCATGGTTAAGAATATAGTGGACTAAAGAGTGCATAAGTTAGACACGTGTAAACGATCGATAATTTAAAATTTACTTAAAATTTACTTACTTGATAACTTAATACGTGTAAACGTCCCATAATAGTGAATGCTAGACAATATGATCATCGCATCAGCAATCCAATTAACAAAATATGACAACACCGTCAGCTTAGCGCTATAATTGTAACGCCATCAGTGTGACAAAGCTAAACCGGCATTATTTAAAAGGCATTACGGTCATGAATGGCTTACGCCGCATGCGTTATATTGGCTTTATTACGAACCGAGTGGGATGAATGTTCGCCTACGCGTTTGTCTTTCGGTACAGTATGCTGACACGAGTTTTGAAATTATGGACACATGTTTGGGGCATGAAAGTCGGGTCTAGTTGCCTCGTAGGGAAGGGTTGCTGTTTTATTAATAGTTTACTGCAATGGAGATCGTAGATTTTGAGAAACACTGGTCCCATCCTGTAAAGAAATAATTTGTAGCTTTAATAATTTTCTTAGAGTCTAACGTTAGACGTTAACATACCGGTTTTGTAATGATTCTCCTTTTTTATTAGAATGTTTTTTTTATCATTTATTAAGATTTACCAAAACTTTAATACATTATTTCATGAAACAAAAATTAATGCTACGATTTATATCTAAATGCATCAAACAATTATAGATAAATACCACATGCTATGTAAAAAATTTAAAAACTTAATTTAATTTAACCTAAAGTTAATTTAGGTACTAGTTAATTAAAATAGACATAAAAAGGAAAACAAACATTTAAGTAGTTTTTGTTAAACGTACCTATAAGCATTGGACAGCTACTCTGATTTACATTGAATTACTGCTTTACGAATACGGTTGTTTAGGTACAATAATTTGCTTGATTTTAATTACTGATTTAAAAATTGGTGCAGTTGTATTTACAGGGACCATGATATACCTACAATCTTAATAGTTAGAAAAAGTACAAACTATAAAATAGTTTTTTCTTAGGAAACCCGTAATCCTAAAAGTGAACTAATCTGCATTCATAATTTTTTTTTAAATGTTACAAGTAGGTTATTTATTTTATAGACGTGTTTCGAACTAGGTTCAAATATTAAATTTGATTTATTGCAGATGTTGTTGATTTAAAAAAAATTGCAGCACATCTATTGTTGGTGGGAATTCTTGGCGGTTTGTAGATTTGCATAAACGTCACTCAAAAACTACTGAACAAATATTGATGAAACTTTGCAGTGTCGTTCCATGCCAAAGTTTAAAAATTTTCGTTTTTATACGTGTTGCCGAAGGATTTTAATAAAGTTTCGCGACCGGGTGCGCCATTGCGTTGGTAGAGTGTACACTTTATAAAACTTTGATCACAACTTTGGGTGAAGTTTCTATTGAATCTTTTGAATCGCTTTAATTTAAAAATACATTTGAATTTGCAATTTTTGTACCGGTGACAATATTTTTAGCGTCCTCAACATCCATATTCTCTACTAATGCTTACAAACTAATCTATTTGAGTGACGCAATGCTATTTATTAACATTGTAGTAAATACAACAAAGAAATATATTTATTATAATGGCAATCAAAATGTATAATAGGTTACATGATAGCATAAAGATGATGCCAATGTAAAGAAATAGCTAATTGATAAATGCTTATATTCTTTGCAAGAATACTTAAGCCCCTCGGCTCTTTAGAGCAAGATTGCAACTCAGGTTTTTCTTTTATTATTAAATAGTTTTAAATTCATTTTTTGCGTACCAGCTTCTGGTAAAATACGTAAAAGATATTTATTTTAACTAAGACCACTTGCCATGTTTCAAGCGAAATAAAAAATCTTCGTCTTTGTCTTTTGTAAACTTTTTTATTATATATCAAACTCACGTTTGACCTCACTTGATACTTGATATTGATGTGGTAAGTGAAAATGGGGTCGAAATTGGTGGTCTCAAAAACCTTAAGGATTCAAGAGTCGAACATGCCGCCAGACAGAACATTTCTTAGCCGTTTGCATTATCAAGCTGAAAGAAAATCGCTTTTTTATTTTATTTATTTATTATATAAGGTACACTTACAGAATACACATTATTACATTGATTCCTTAATTTTTATGATTTATAGATTCTAATATGTATTCCAATGAATAGTGTACACAACATTAATAATTATTATTGACACTACAAACTACAAATATTATTTTTCAATTCGCTTCGTACGTATAGGAGGAATGTCGACGACAGGATGAAATGCGTCTTGAGAGAGGTCTGATAATCAGATGGTGGTAGCCATTCAAACGTGGAACAAGGTCTACCTCCAACCGAATAGACTATCCATTTATTTACAGCGTGAAGTGCGCTTCTACCTATATGGCCACATTAACCATCAGATGAGATGAACGCAAAGAGCTTTCCCGTTGTATAATAATTTAAAATATCATATCCTCTTAAACAACTTCATCATCATCATCAGCTCATTTTTATGTCCCCACTGCTGGGGCACGAGGCTTCCCTATGAATGGAACGGGTCATAAACCACCACGCGGTCCCAGTGCGGATTGGTGGTTGTAAACGACTGCTAATGCAGCCGGGACCAAAGGCTCTAAGGATTAGCTCGAGATGATTTTTTTTCACTTATCCAATGACCGGCTTTTGCGAAAGTAGCTTAAAATTAGCAAACGCAAATAGTGCGCGTTAACAAACAAAAAAAAATCTATGTGAAAATGATGTCCAACAAATCACACTTGCGTGTACTTATATCGATTTGTCGGAAGGTACAAATTCAAATCCGGCTTGCGCAAAAATGTTCAACACATTTCCGAATCCTCTTAATAACTTAAAAAGATAGTTGATTCCACTTGAAGAAGCTTAACGAAGATAAAACCACCCATTTCGTTAGAGCTGAGTTCATAAAATGTTTCAAAGTAGCCGGGGCCAGTGCGGCCAGTTCCGGAGTAAACTACTAGTTGAAAAGTAACAATTCATAGCCGTTAAGGCGAGTGTAATTATATTACTTAGACAAAGGCCCCATTCATAACTGTTTTCTGCACCTTGTTATAAAAAGCTGAAGCATAAATGTAGAAGCATGTGCTTTGGCTTCAGAATTTTTAATCGCACAGACTAACGGAAGCGCAATTTACCAAACTAAGAGTGTTCACATTTTTATTATTTTTATTTAATTTAGTCTTAAATTGTAAGTTAGGTACATTAAAAAAACTTTAAACAAAAGCAAAACCCTGTCAGGCATTATTGTGTTTTTAGATTAAGTCATTATTATCATTATAGTTCCAATTATAGTATTTTGAAGAACATAAGTTCAAAAAAGCCTAATAAAACAGCACATTTATTATTATTTATTGTCTATTCTGCTATGCTTCCCTTGCTATTGTCAATGTTACTGGGATGACTATGCTACCTTTGTACTACTCCAATAAGTTTCCAAGGACTGTTGTAACCTCCCCTACTGTCTATTTCGCAGTCTGTGTCTCGAAATCTCCGCAAACTTAAGGCCGGCAAGTGAAAAAAAACCAAAAGCAACCAAGTTCGCTACAATCCCGCCTAACGAGCTCTCCGCGTAATTAACTATTTGTTTCGAAGTCAAAGAGTCGAGTTTCGCCTCGCGTTTTGCGGGAATGAGATTTCTATGGGAGCGAGAAATTGTTCTTGGCTTATAGACGACATTGTGCATATTACCTAGAAAATGGTTACCAACTTTTGATGGCAAAGTTTCTCAAGTCACTAGTATATTTGTCTTGTTGTTTTGTCATTGTTATATGATAGCTATTTACCACTGTAACTTTTACAGATAAGTACAATAAACTGCAAAAATGTTTGACCAGTCCTTATATCTTGTGTACTAGCTAATGTTTGCGTCTTTGTCTTCGTAAATAATTTCGGAATATCCCATTGCATCTCTCTTCTACGTCATAAAATCGACACCTTTACGTGTTGGAAGATCCAGGTTCGATTCCTGGCCCCAGCCAGGCCTACCCACCCTGCCTACCCGACCCATCGGGTAAGCATTTTTTTCACTGTATTTTATAAATATATAACAAAAGTTCATAAAGAGAAGGAGTGCAGAAAGATAAAAATAATATATAAGTGTTACATTACTGTATTTTTTGTACAACAACGGTCGAGATAACGGACCACTAGCCCGAAACACGATATTGCGCTCCAAAACACAAATAACAGACGTAGCTCAAGAAGCCGGACTCGTTGCCCGTATGTCGGTCGATTTCTGGGCAAAGATTGCCACATCATGAGTCGCAACAAACGAACGACGACAACGTGGAAGGCCTAAACGGTGACGGCGGCATGAGTTGGACTCCCACTTGAAAAATAATTGGTCAGGATAGATATAGGTGGAAGGAGGGAGGGGAGGCTCTTGCCCTGCAGTGGGCAAATAATGGCTGATAATATATCATAAATAGTAAACATAAATGATTTTAGATGATTCTCGAAGGCTCTCGAATACTCTGATAAAATGCAAAGTCTATATTTTAAAAGTAAAAATTAAAAAAAAGACAAAATATCCGCCTGCTTATAAAATAATAAATAACTAACTAATCAACTGAAAAGGCAGGAACAAGATAAAAAATCAATTTATGCAACATCACACAGAACCCCAGTCGGAGGCACGCACAAAGTGAGAATGATTTGACTTATCATTAAATTGTATGCCTCTGACTGCATGTTATGTATGATGTTGCATAAATTGAATTTTTATCTTGTTCCGGCCTTTTCAGTTAATTTTCTATTTAGTTACTAATTATTTGTTACGCAGGGAAATCTTTGTTTTTTTTTATTTTTATTTTATTTATGTCTTTTTATAGACACACTTCATGATTATACCTTTTTGAATGCCTTGTATTGAGCCCTCTAACTTGATACCCATAATGAAGTATTCTAAAAAAAAATGTTTTTCACCAATGGCGTCGCACAGTCGCCATGTTTTTTTTAACGTCACCTATCTAAGAACACTTGGGCAGCTAAAACGAATCTAACGATACCTTAAAATTCAAAATTCATAAAAAAACACAAAATAAAAAATTAAAAATTCTCAATTATGTAAATCCGTTCAACGGTTCTGGAGATGTGTGGTAATAAAGAATATTACATAGATATATAAGATAGGCGCGAAAAACATAACCCTTCCTTTGCAGTCTGGTAAAAATACTCAACCATTATAAAGTCAAAGAAAACAAAAGCCCAACGAATGAGGTTTCTATTAATTATATCTGATGTTGCGTTCTCCGCAGCAAGCGTTCCAGCTAGACAAATAAATTGCCGTCAGTACTATTAGCTCGCTATCATTAAGTTCAGTAAAAAAAAATAAGGTACTTGTGCAAATGTTTGTTGCGTCTGAAATCAGATCGCGGAGTGGGCGTTGTAATAACTCTTCAGCTTAGACCCGCTTGTTGAAACAATAAATGTGTTTACCACTTTGACGTTGTTAATTTCTTTTTCTATTTCTTAAAAAAGCAATTTGAATTGTTAAGGTTTGTTTAAGCTTCTACCAATTGTAGTTCAAATACTAATATTATAAAATAGTGAAGTTGATTCGTTTGTATCTAGGGAAAAATCTCAACTAACTGATGGAGTTCTTACATTAACAAAAAGCTACTTAACTTTATGCCGTCAGAATTATATTGTTTCTATTAAGATATGATAAAACTGCAAGATAGTTGAAAACAACCATATTGCTATAACGACCGATTGTCCTACCTACCGAATATACATATAAAGTTTCATAAAAATGATCGAGCCGTTTCGGAAGAGTATGGCAACTAACTTGTAACACGAGAAATTTATATATATAGATTAGTGTAAACAGACAATTGTTGGATGTTTAAACAAATCTTTCAATAAGGTTTTAACTTTATGTACAGTTTGTTGACTTTCCTAGATTCCTGCTGACATTCGTAAGCGATTGCTATTACGGTATTAAATAATATGGATGTTTCAACTTGTCATTGATAAGAAAAAAAATCTTTAAATCTCCTTTCTATTTCTCTTTAACAAAAACAATAAAGATCTCTTGCCGTTTATGTAAAATCTTTTGTATTTACATTAAAGCGGGTTCATAAAAAGAGCAGTGGACCCGTTCGGAGCCGCGCGTGCGTGCCGCGATGAATAATGCAAGATGGGTCCGCGGCGCAGACGAATCCGAGTTGGGCTCCAGACACGTCTAGCACTGTCTATAAAAGACTTAGAAACGAGCGCTGAAATGGGATTTTTGTCTGTTTGTGATTTTGAATCTTGAATCTATCAATCTATTATAGCTGTGAAAAGTCATTTCTTGTCTAAACTATGATTTTTGATTGTACTTACTTATTACATTTTAGTTTAAAAAACTTGTATAAATATTGCTCCCTTCGTACTTCGGAAAGCACGTAAAGCTGAAAAGCAGTTGGTCCCGGCTACATTAACAGTGATGTTAACAACCACCAACTGGGCCCACGTGGTGGTTTATGACCCGTGCTCCCTATCCATCCATAAGGAAGGCTGGATGAAATACGGACAAACAGTTGTATCACTCTCACTTTAAGAACAGTTATTAATTACAATACATTTTTTGTCGTTAAATACGAACATTCTCGTGCGCATGCTCTGTGCCAGCAATACCGATTATAAATTTTAAATGAAGTATCGTTGGAAAAAGAACCGAGCTTTGCTTGAAACAAAACTTCCAGTTTTTGCAGAAAATGTTCTGCAAACATTGTTTCCAGCAGTCACTGTAAATTAACTAATGATTTTTTACTGGTTTTAAATTAAAGTGGTAAAAATTTCTGTTTTTCAGCTCACTTTTTTTAAATGTGGATTGATGGATGGTGCTCGTGGCTGTTGGCTGTGGTGAGCAAAAACGAATGCGATGCGAAGGCGAAAACTATTCCATTTTCGACGCAAATTTGTAACAACATTCGCTCAAGAGATTTTTTTCGGTGAAATTTTTCCGAACTTTAACGAGAGTTCGTACAAGTTTTAGACGCAGATACTGATGTACAAAAACTTTAACAAGTCCAGTGTAATTAGGTTTCGTGAAAATGTTTAAGTACCTACTTTCGCTGCGAAGAAATTCAGAAATGTTTCACGTAATGGAGCATTAAAACAGATGGCCTTTACTTTTATATTTAGCATTTGAAACGTTGTTGATAATCTTCATAATAAAATTGAATTTAACGGTAATACACCAAGCCTTTTTAGAACAGTAAGTATTTCAAAGAATTTATTAAAAGTAAATTGCGTTACAGATTGTTCTTGTTTAGTTTATTAAGGATTTAAACTCCATGAAAGCTTGTTTACTACACCCGTAAACCTTAATATAACAAAATTCTCCGAGATTTTGCGGCCCCATATAAACAAGAGCACATAATTAAAAAAGGCATATCCCCAAAAAATGCCTCTCGTCCCTCTTTGTTCGAGCGGCTGCAGATTACGTCCGAACGCTTCCATCTGGCCAGATCACAATGGCGGCGATGACATAAAATTGTGCGCACCTTCCATTAAATTTGCCCCGACAATAAGGACCCGGGTCCGCGGCCCGATGTTATCCCGGACTGGCCTGCCTTTCATGTAGTCGGAAGTTGGGAGAGGGAAGCGTTTTAAGATGTTTTGGTAAGCTGAGATTTACTCGAGTGGAACACGAATATATATTCACTGACAACTTTGGAGGCTCAACACTTTTTCACGTCCCTACTAATGTTACGCATGGTGAACAGGCATTCTTTATGTGTCCTTATTTCAGGTAGTAACAGAAAATAAGTGATTTTTAGACAGATAAAGTTGAATACCTGGAAATCATGAACAAAAACGTTGAGCTAATTTTTATTTTCGATATTGGACGGAATAGTTATTGCGTAAAATTATGATTGGTATTTTCGAATTAAAAACAGTATCAAAATGAACTTTGTCAAATAATATCAAAGGTTCGGAGAAATTGTGCGAACGATAAAATATGTAGACGAACAACATCAAAATATTAAAGATATATCAAAGGTAGGAAATCAATTTGCTGCCCCGACGATGTTCGGCCTCTGTGAATTGTTAATGTAAAGTCGAATGCTCTTATTTTGAGGCACACTTACTTGTGATTAGGATCGGCGGCGGCCCACAGGGCCTTTGTCGGCCAATCACCAAGCTCCTGAGCGTTTAAACGAAAACCTTCTGGGTGCGCGAATACTGTTGGTACGCCGCTATTTTTACACTCCCTATCATAACTTCCTTTGATGGAACGCATTGTTGGGATAATTATGAGTACTCGTTCAGCTGGGCATTGTGTTTGCATGTCCTACAAAGAAAATTAAATATCTTCAAGCTCATGGGAGCTCAAGGTAGAGGACTTAGTTATGTAATTACGTAATTACATAACTAAGTCCTCTACCTTGAGCTATGTAGTTATGTAATTACTTAAGTTATGTAATTGACAATTTGTTATAAATAATAAGTTATGTTTAAATAGGCTTAAAATATGTACCCTACTAATTTATTGTAAGACTACATTTTATGAGCAGGAGGAGAAAGAGGAGCTCGATGACGCAGTGGTTAACGCGCCCGGTCTGCGAGTGATGAGGTTAAGCAACTTTCGCAAAGACCGGCCATCGGATGGGTGACCAAAAATTTATCATCTCGAGCTCCTCCGTGCTTCGGAAGACACGTAAAGCCGTTGGTCCCGGCTGCATTAGCAGTCGTTAACAACCACCAATCCGCACTAGGCCTGCGTGGTGGTTTATGGCCCGTTCTCCCTATCCATCCATAGGGAAGGCTCGTGCCCCAGCAGTGGGGACATAAAATGAGCTGATGATGATGATGATGATGATGATGACATTTTATGTATTGCTTCCCTATTTATAGCAAATAAACAAATAGAATTTTTTGAATTTGTGCTGGAATTGGAGAGAAAATAGTAAAAGAGAAAGCAGTGAAGTATTTTATGTATTAAAAAAACCATCGCCATTGACTCTTTAATCTTTAAATAAAAATTCGTTAACGGAGTGTATGTGCGGTGTGAAGTGTCGAAGTTAGGATGTAATGTGATCTGGTGTAATGGATTAATTTATGCTGCGTCCATCGGGGTTGAGATGGTGGTAAATTAAAGCATATGAGTGCTTATTAAATGGTCATAGACCGAAAAATCAATATTAAATTACATAATGTAGGTGTTCGTGTTGCATTTTCATTGTAGTTATTTTCACTAAAACGCGTGGATTTCGAGCCTAACAATCAGCTTAAAAACCTTCCAAATATAACAGGGAGAGATACATTAATAACTCACCATAACACTGGCTTAATTACTAAATATGATAATTTAATGACAACCAATCGGAGCAAAATGGGTTAGCGTTCCTCCCGATATAGGAAGACGCCATATAATTTGATAACCCATCCATTGGCCAAGCAATACAGAAATTGTTTAACTCGCACGATTGCATACCGCATACGCAAACTACCCTATCGATTACTCTACTGGCTTCAGTTGTTAGACGACGAACTTTGTACTGCCGCTTGCCAAATTAAGTAGCTTAATTTGTTAAATCTTATTTTAGTATTTATTCGAAATTGTAGTCAAACGCTAAATAAAACAACATGATGGGTTGCGAATACGGAATACAACAGATCTAGAAACAAAATAAGTCTTTGTTGCGCGGAACTGCAAAAACTAGGAGTAGTAGACGACGAGGCGCTATTCGTTCGCGTTTCGTTGTTTATTTAACAAGTTTGTTTTACCTCGCGTTGTTCGTGGCGTTCGTTTACTTGGCAAAGCTTGTTAGAACCGAAATAATTTTTTTACTTCATTAGTTAAATATACTGATAGTTTTATTAATTGTTAATAAGTAATGGTAAAGTTCGGTATCGCGAATAAATTATATAATAATAATAATATAGTTTCGCGAGCTCCACACTGATGAGTGGCAAAAGGTGAGGGATTATCGGAGGCCAAGACTCGTTTTGGGTCGCTGTGCCAATCTAGTTAGTTAGTTAAATTTCGGTATCTCAATCGAGCTGCATTAACCAAATATTGAGAAATAAACCAAAATTAATTTGCAATGAAAGAGTTGCCGCCAATTTCGATATAAACATAGCATTTTGAATGCAAAATATAGTTTTAAGTTATCAATGAATCTGTTATATCGTTGACCAAGCTAAGGCTCAAGATCGAATAACAGGTAATTTTACTTTTATATTAATAAGCTGACTCAGTCATACATAATTAAAAAATGCAGATTTTGAAGAAAAAATATTATTACGTATCAGTGTGGTGTGGTCACCATCCCATCTAAGAAACCACCAGATATATAAGGTCACATTTTATCAACTGCAAATATTTTGAGGATAAATTCAACAACATAAATATAAACTATTTTTATGAAAAACCCTTAAATTTTTATACGCTAGTTTTCAGGACAAACGCCAAAAGAAATTTCAAAAAAGTAAAATAAGGCACTTTCGGTAGTTTCAATTCAAAGGAGCCGAAACAGAGAGGCCGCAATGCCTTCACCGTTTACACGTGTCCCTAGTTTCATTAAAAAAACCGACAGAAAGGCCGCTCTTAAAAATATTACAATTTTTGTTTCAGGAAAAGTAAAAAAAAAACTAGCCTGATTTTTTTAAAATGTTAGGGCCTTATTTCTCTGATATAATTAGATGTTTTGTAAAAATATTTGCAGTTGATAAAAAGTGACCTTATATAATATTGTGAATGAAAAATAGCAGAAGCAAAGAATAATCTATAAATCAATTATGTATTTTCAATTATATTAATAGCTAGGCTTAGCTACAAGTTCAAATATTCACTATGACAGAACAATTCGTAAAACAAAATGTCCGACACGAAGCAGCCTCGCCGGAGTGGCGCACACCACCCGCCCGGTCGCCTGTTGAATTAGCAGTTTTGCAATTTGAATCAACTCAGTTATTAAGTCGGCGTCATGAATACGCGAATGAAGTTGCCAGAGCTAATTAATTGAGATGTGAAATTAACTTTTCTCGACCCGGACGCTGTTTGCAAAAAGCCTTTTGAGTTACGCGAGCGAGAATGGTGAAAATAACTTTAATTATGAACGATCCGTGACACTACTATGGAAAGATACCAACATTTAGGGCCAGTTCAACCTTCTATTTAATAGATGTGTCAAATACTTTCATCATCAGCCCATAATCGTGAACCACCTAAACAAACATGAGCATGATAGATATAATTATGCTATCTTACAGTTATATAAGGTCACTTTTTATCAACTAAAAATATTTTGATAAAACATCTAATTATATCAAAAAAATAAAGCCTAGAAATGCTAGATTTAAAAAAACATTCAGGCTAGGATTTTTTATTACTTTTCCTGACACAAAAATTGTAATATTTTTAAGAGCGGCCGCTCTGTCGGTTTTTTTGAATGAAACTAGGGGCACGTGTAAGCGGTAAAGGCAATGCGGCCTCTCTGTTTCGGCTCCTTTGAATTGAAACTACCGAAAGTGCTTTATTTCACTTTTTAATTAAAATGTCTTTTGGCGTTTTTCTTAAAAACTAGCGTATATACATTTAAGGTTTTTTCATCAAAATAGTTTATATATTTTGTTGAATTTATCCTCAAAATATTTGCAGTTGATAAAATGTGACCCTATAGAGAACATTTTTTTAGATTGTAAAATTAACTAACCTTTTGTATATTATGTATGTATGTACTAGCTGTTCCGACCCACAGCGTCGCATCGCGTCGGTCGCCCGAATGCGCTAATACTTTGTATTCGTTTAGCGTCTTTTCTGACTTTTTTTAGGGTCATAGTAGCATGATATTTAATTTGATTATAAAAATTGGGCTATCTAATGCAAAAATATTTTTTCAAATCCAAAGGGTAGGTTCTAGAGATGAGCGCGTTCAAAAAAAACTCTTTGTTCTAACTAACATTACTATGTAGATGTTGGGGGAGGATGCCGTGTCTTATCTTTATCAGATCTCTACACGTGATTAGGAATGCGTTCTCTTCAGCTTTTTTATATAAGTATACACTAATAACTATATTTATAAGCTATAACTGTATCAGAATGAAAGAAGTAAACAGACAAGACTGGGTACGGCAAAATTAATTAAAACTTTTAACAATATATTTAATATTAACGCACTGTTAATGGTACGCCGCAATTTCAGGTTAGTACCTACAGTTGAAAAGTTATAATTTTTAAATTGTAGCAGAATTATATTTTGTGTTTTCATTTTTATGTTCGCAGATAAAAGGTCGTTAGTTAACCCATTTCTGTATTTGTATTTATTTTATAAGTTCATAAGCTGTTTTGTCCAGTTTGTGAGCCTTTATCAATAAAAAGTAAAAGTACGATAATCTTTTTTTTTTTCACTTTATTAGGAACAACTAACAACTACACATTAACAACATTAACAACAGCATCTAATGTTACACTTACATAATATAAAATTTAAATAGAAATCTAAAGGTATCTACAGACAGATTTTTGTGGTGAGCGCGGTCCACCTTAGACCACATCTAAACTTCCCAGCAGGTGAGATAGTGGTTAAGCGCAAACCCATTCACATCACACAAAAATCACTAAATAGTAAACAAATATGTAAAATAATTATTTTTTTGGAAAGAAAAACCTGTTTGGCTGTTGCCAACCCTTGCAAATTTATTCAATACTTTGTAAGCCAAAGTGAGCCTTATTCAATGTCAACAACTGCGTAACGCGTCCTCGATATCCTAACATTTATTATCATGGCATTCAGTTCAAAAGAAGCAAGCTATATTAGCTAAAGGTAATATATAAAAGTTTAAGTGAACCATCTAATGTGCAAAATAAATTTTTCGTAGAAGAAATGAAATGAAAAACATTTATTCGGAGCATCTATGACTACTAGGTAAACATAATGCAAATTTTACAATTTTACACTTGGCTCATGCCATGACATTGAATTGAGAAGCTCGATGGCGCAGTGGTCAACGCGCCATTTAAGCAACTTCCGCAAAGGCGGGTCATCGGATGGGTGACCAAAAATGTATCATCTCGAGCTCCTTCGTGCACGTTAAGCCGTTGGTCCCGGCTGTATTAGCAGTCGTTAACAACCACCAATCCGCATTGGGCCCGCGTGGTGGTTTATGGCCCGTTCTCCCTATCCATCTATAGGGAAGGCTCGTGCCCCAGCAGTGGGGACATAAAAATGAGCTGATGATGATGATGATAATGATGATGATGATGATGATGACATTGACGTGCCAAGGAAGTGGTATTCTTTGGAACCAGAACTAGAGAAGGAGGCGCAGCTACTCAGCACTACAGCTATAACTAAAAATAATAATAATAATATCAAAAATAATATCAAATTAATATTAATATTATTCGGATAAAAGAACACGATGACATATATTTTTATTGAAAAACAACATAGCACCAGCATAAACTTGCACCAAATATCTTCAACTTCTGTTATCTTGCACAAACATCTCCTCTGCCACAGCTTCATTGCATAAATAAGGCTTAGAAATTCGCTAAAGAAAACAGTCATTACGAACGCGATTCAATTCCCCTAATTCTGTTCAGTGCATGATAATCTCGGAGCTTCCGGTAAATTATCCGATTAACGTAATATTATTTACGGAGCGATAGAGAGTGGCGCGTAATATTCCCGATATTGAGCACGTGGCCAATTTAACACGATTGCTGCTCGGCTCCTCCTCGAACCCGTGTATTTGCACTATATTTGAAAATTTAGAGAACAATATTATTTTCATTGTAACTATTCATAAGTATAAAATGTATATAAAAATAATGTAGAAGTCAATAGTCAATAGTCAAAAGTCCAACAGTAGACGTCTTTTGGTTGAGATGATGATGGTGATGATAACGTTGAAGTATTTAATATTTTATTTAAGGGAAATAATTTATTTGTATTATAAAATAAATAGTTCTAACGCAAAATTATTATTTGGTAAGCAGAATTATATAATCGGTCAGCATAAGAAATTCTTACTGTTGGTTAGGTCAAGTAAAAATTTTTTTTCCCGAGCGTAGCGAGAGCCAGTTACGGAAGGGGGGAGCGGCATAAGAGTGCTGTTCAGAATGATATAAGTTGCAGACTGATTTAGAAATACTTGATGACCATAAGTTGCTGCCCAACTAGTTGTTTTAGCTAACCGATTAAATACTTTGCTAACCGTTTAAATAACACCCTTTATAGAATAACTCAAGTAAGTCACTATTTTCCTGCTGTTTAACGAGAAGTTCCTTTTCCATTTTAATTTATCATTACCTTGAGCTAATTCTTTGTATAAGAGATTAGTTAGTTCTGTCATGTTTCTTTTGTGCTTTATTTATGTTAATAAAATTATAATTTCTGACATCGAACATAATATTTTTGCCGTCAAGCAGGAAATTTTCTGTCCAAAACTTACTTAGTTTGATATGATTTGAGAAATTATTCCAATTTATTAACTAGGAGAATTTATTAAGTTTTCACGTTGATATAATCAAAATTAATAATATTGTTTTCTAAAGTTTACGCGAACACTACACATTGAAATGAAACAAGTTTTACGGTTTTACTCGTGTTTATTTTACACATTACTAATTAATCATTAATGATCCATAAAAGTTGTTTCATTTCAATAAAAATAATAATTTATATGGTATTTTTCTACGAATCTAATTAGCGTTTATCAAATACATGAAAAGTATATAAAGACTTCCTGCTTTAGCAATCATTGTAATTACTAATGTAATTAATTTAGTATTTGCATATTTACTGTTGATTAATACGTTTCCGCTCTCTTGTCTATTAAACTGCGTATCCGACAGGGTTCATAAAAATATAATATAATCCATATATTAAGTTACCATCCTTATTTTTGTACATATTAAGATTTGCATCTATAACATTAAGTTTGATTAGTGATTCAAAAGTGCTAAGTCATAACGAACTATTTTTAATGTTTTTTTACTTTCTCATTTTCTGTTAATAAAAATCACCAAATCATAAATTTGGTATGTTAAAGTATTTGAAGTTTTTTTTTCATTTTGTTCACAAGAAATGCAAATGAGTATTTGAGTAAAAAATATATTCAAATATATTATAGGAGGTTGTAATGCACGGGCCCAATAGGAGCGCAGCCCACGCAGGGCAGGTCGCGCGCGATAACGCCTGCACATAACTCATCGCCGCCATATTTCGCGCGGCGCCTTCAGATTGCGCTTACTTATGTACCGCCGAGTAATATGTTTATTGTGCTAACTTTAGAAATGTCTTCGACGTAAGATAGAGCAAAAAAATATCTATTTTTGTAAAATTTTGTAGCATTCGTTTTTGGCTGATTACTTTTTTGCTACTAATAGTCTGAGACAATCCACTTTAGACGATAAGCGAAGCGTCAACCACTGAGCTCGATGGCGCAGATGTTGACGCGCCCGGCCTACGATTGCTGAGGTTAAACAACTTTCGCAAAGACCGGTCATCGGATGGGTGACCAAAAATTTATCATCTTGAGCTCCTCCGTGCTTGGGAAAGCACGTAATGCCGTTGGTCCTGGTTGCATTAGCAATAGTTAAAAACCACCAAGCCGCACTGGGCCCGCGTGGTGGTTCATGACCCGTCCCTATCCATCCATAGGGAAGGCTCGTGCCCCAGTAGTGGGGATATAAAATGGGCTGATGATGAAGCGAAGTTATTGAAATAAAGAAATATATATTAATGCTAAGATAACAATCATTTCGATCTTATCAGTTGTCCATACGATAGAGATACTAAAAAAAATGTTTTTTTTAACACCTCAGTGGGCGATGGCGATGCGTTCGGCCCGATACCCGGGTCCCGGTTGGGCAAAGTGTGATTTTTCGATGCATAGCCTTGGTTTGTGATCACCAACCCGGATTTATCAGGCACGGTGATTAAGCCATTATCCATCAATAGTAGTGATGACTTGATTTCAATCATGGCGGCCTATGCCCGGCAATGGGCAGTCAGAATATTTACTTTTATACTTTTTTGTATTGTATTTTTTGTACACTTTTTTAGTCTTTCTTCCGAATACACGCTAACCCGATCTTCTGTTGTTGTCTCATAAGACTATCATATCATACTACATAATAGCAGACTATCATAATAGAAAGTTGTATAAAGTCGTCGTTTTAAGTGCTATAGTTTACTTTCTCCTATAATACTATTTTCCACGCTACGGCCGCTTTGCACCGATCTTAGTCACGGGCTGGCTAGCACAATTCAATATTTATTTTCCACGAAAAAGTCTAGTTTCCACAATATGAGATCAGTGGCTAAACGCACTACTTACAAAAGACATGAACAACATCGATCGTTTTACGTATTTATTAGAGAAGTCCCTGAGCACATTTTTATATTTATAAAAACATTCCAGAAAAACTATACAACTATTAAAATTTTAATTAGAATCTATTCCTAAACCATTTTATTCATTAGTCGTTAGTGTTTATAAAACAGACGTGTGACGTGTCCGTTCTGCGTTCCGTTCGTTCGCAGCGATTAATACTGCGAATTCCATTATAAGCATAATCACTGAGTCTTACAAGATTAGCCTAGAAAACTGCACAACTTACACGCTGTGCAAAACTTTCTAATAATTGTAGATCTATAAGACCCAGTTGACGCAATTTTTTTTCTGATTTCGAATCAAAATTTTTTTTGACAACATATGGGTTAACACTTTTTTGCTGTTTTGAGTCAATAAACATATTTTAGTTCATGAAACCATTCACCAGAATAACTATAATACTATACTAAAATGTCAGTTAGAATCTGTTCCTAAGCCATGTAACCCATTAGTCGTAATATCGCTATTAGTGTTCGTAGCACAGAGGTGTGACGTGTTGGTTCCGCGAGCTAACAGTTCGCAGCGATTAATTCCGCGCGTTCCATTACAGGCAGAATCGCTGAGTCTCACAAGATTAGCCGCCTCACAATCTGCGCCAAACTTTGCGTTTGAATAATTGCTGTGACTTGCATACGTGTTTATTTAGAAACATTAGAGAACTTGAAGTGTAATACGTTTCAGAGCTTATAGTTTCTGTGATACGATAGTAGGGTACTATCGTGTCACAGAAACTTTAAGCTATTTTATGGTATGCCATACTATAAAATAACTTATAGTATTTTATGATATTTTATGCTCAGTATTTTATGGTAAGCCATACCATAAAATACCATAAATATGCCATATTTTATGGTATGGTAATTATATGGTATTTGTATTGTTATTCATAAAAAAAATAACTGTATAACTTTGTTGTTGTCGAGCTTATGCTAGTTTTTGATTTTTATTTATCAAAAAATTCAAAATTCAATTTTTTTTTAATTTTTAAACCCTTTATTAACGCTTCGACGGCCAGAAGCGCTTGGCCCGATACCCAAAACAACCCGATTAAGCCATTACCCATCCATTGTAGTGATGACTTGATTTCAATGATGGAGGACTTTGCCCAGCAGTGGGACAGTTTAGGCTATGTACTTTTACTTTATTAACCATTAGATTGACTTTGTAGTAAACAGTGTAGGCTGTCATTATAAAAGTATTCATATTTTAACAAACTACTATTTTTCCTGTGCCACGTTACAACAACTATCAATGAAATTAAATAATAATTTATTGGCACACTTCTGTCACATTTTTTTACATTTAGTACAATATAATATTTCACTATTCGATAACAATATGTATGCCAAAGGCGGTAGCATTTGGCATACATATAATTAATGCCTATGTAGAGCTGGTTTTCGGCCAGTACCGTTTCAATCACAAATAGATTTCAGATCTGCTGAACCACCGACAAGTCGTTTGAATCTATATGTATTCGTCTAAACTTAAATACAAGGACGATCTGAAAAGCTAAACAGGCGCGACTACAAACTCCGCTGTCTAAATACTGACCGGTTATCCGCCGCTCGCCGCTCGTCCGAGTGCCCGAGAATAATTTTCGTTTGCGTGCCTCTCAATAGCTCCACTAACAGCATTAAGCCGGTTTTTTGCTGGTTTTTTCGGTTTCCGCCGCACTCGATCCCGCTGGTTAGCAGCTATTTTTGCATTTTTAGCACGGAGCGAGCTGGAATTTTGTACCTAGCCTTTATGGGAGGTAGGGGATGATGAGTGAGATGCAAAGCTTATTTAGTCCGATTATTTGCTCTTGACGACTTGCTAAAAACGGTAGATTTTAGCTTGAAAGTTTTTATAATAGCAATTATAATCTCTATTGCATCATGTTTTAAGTCTCTTGGCATTGCAACTATTTAACTAAAGAGGTAGAAGTAATACACTAATTACATTTTTTTTATGAATGTCTAATAATATAAGTATATATTTTTTATTTAAGTATGTATATATGTATGTATGTATGTATGTATGTATGTATGTATGTATGTATGTATGTATGTATGTATGTGTGTGAAGGGTATTATTTGTACTTATTTATTTAATGTTAGCGCACTTCCTCTATCTCTTTCTTGGATTCTCTAACCAAAGGTTGTCTGGAAGAGATCGCTTGTAGCGATAAGACCGCCTTTGCCCATATACTAGCTTTAAGTTTTTGTTTAACTAATTTCCATTAATTTGTGTGTCAGCAATAAAGAATTTATCTATCTATCTATCTACAATAAAGTCTGACTTTACGGTTAGCGACCAGTTTTACAAAATTACGACGACCTCCGTAGCCGAGTGGCTTGTACGCCAAACTTTGGGCGGCACTAACTTCAACTCCTGGTCGGGTCAATGTCGAAAATATTATGTTAATTATGCGATATTGTGTCGGGTCTGGGTGGTTGTGGTATCGTCATTGATTCTGATTTCCATAATACGAGTGCTTATGCTACTTACTTGGGATCAGTACCCCGAGCATGAACCACGCAGAACAATGTATGTGACGTTGCCTAAAATTAAAAAAAAAATACCGGTACCTACGTGTAATACTAGTATTATATTAGGTAGTATTAACAGCTCCATGTCATGTCCCGACGTAAAGTTTAAGTAAATATAGTCTATCAATCCCGATCACTGCATTCAATTTAAACTATGTTAACTGACATTACAGGCGCCAACAACCATGAAACAGCGCTCACTGCAAGCAAAAAAGGGTACAAAACTCTTTTTATTAAAAAATTTGATGTTTTATAAAAGAATAAAACAATCGCGTTGTTCTAATAGTATTACGAATAAGAAAATGTAATTTCATGGATGTACTTTTGTAATAAAAACAGATAATCTTGTCAATAGATACTGTTTATAGGTGAATTTGGATTGATTTCTAACAAAGACATTTTAGAAACAATAACATTATTGCAAATATAGTCTTTTATAACACATATTTTTCTTGGCGTTGTATGTTATATATTTTTTATAAAAACCATGCATAAATAAAGCGCATTTCACAGTTGTCAGCGCCTTTACTGACAGCAAAAACATGTTTATAACTTCGTTAGTAATTATTCCGATTCCTCAGTGCTTTCTAAACCAATATTGATGACGCAAACAGCCCGCACGAAACATGCTCGAGCAATGTTTAAAAGTATTTACATTTTGCGTTGTTACGCAAAACGTAACGTCAACGTCAACGTCGCGTGGAGCCTTCGGCATTTTCATATCGAGATGCCGATGGTGACCGACCGCATTTTTGCTTCGGCTAACGGCGAACAAGTATGTGTCGTCACTCATATTGCGAACAATGTCAGCCTTGGTTTTAATTATGTAGGTACCTACCTTCTCAGAAATATCTATATCTATACTAATATTATAAAGAGGAAAGCTTTGTATTTTTGTATGTTTGAAACGAATAAACTCAAAAACTACTAAACCGATTTAAACAATTCTTTCCCCATTAGAATGCTATATTAGCGCTAAGTAACATAGGCTATATTAAAAATAAATGCGACACAACCGAATGCGTCAAGCCGGGTCAGCTAGTTCGAAATAAAAAATAAGCGAGTAGTATGTCCATTGTTTAGCAATGGACTGGCATGGGCTAACTATGATGATGAGTATACTTATTGAAATATGGAACCTATCAAATCTCTAGTTTGACTTAAATAATCAGATCAGCATCCATTACCCTGTCAATTGTGAAACCAAGGTGGATTAGTGTTCGAGAACGAGCATGAATTGCAACAACACTTTTCATGCTCTATAGAAGCACGCGTGTGATCTCAGTGAATTTTCACATATTTACTAAAACTGAAGGGGTTTCAGGGAAATCGCATTTATCTTTCAACGTTTCTAACACCCCTCACTCATTACCATCTATTATTAATGATTTAGTTTACTAAGAAAATTTTCTTTTACAGTAAGTACCTTTTAATAACTTTGACATATTGTCTAGATATGCAAACCGCGACAAAATTTAAAAAAGCGGACTGATTGTACTCTTACATGTTAGCTTCTGTGGCTTCTGTGATCTAGTGGTAAGACCACCGGTTTAGACCCAGAGGTCCGGGATCGATTCCCAGCTGGGTATACATGTTTGTGTACTCGGTTTGCTTGGTAGTAGAGCTTGTTAGTCCGCCTGGCTAGCTACCACCATCTTATTTATATATGTCACCATAACATCAATATTTATACAGTTTGGCGTTCCGGCAGCAGCTAGAGATAAGATAGCCAGTGCCTCAGTAGTTGAATATTCCGGGTGAAGTGCGCTTCGACCTTCGGCCTTATCATCACTTAACATCAGGGTGAGATGAGTACCAAGCGCTTACCCGTAACATATAAAAAAGCCTAAATATGGTTGGTATTGACGTAGTCTTGACACACAGTGTTATTTGTCGCTCGTGCCCGAGCTTGATATTTGCGTAAAAGATTTGGCACCAGCCGCTCTCGGGCAACATTTGCGTTACATTATAGTCACTTTACTATTGTTTGATAAAACAGGAATGTTTAACAATTTTTTTCTTAAGTTTATGCGACCACAACGCATTAATTAAAAACTCTACATGAGATCTATGTAACCCTCCAAAGGGTTACACATGAGGTTAAAATAATGGTCTAGAATAATGCGAGTAAAAGTATTGTTAAGTCCAGTGAATAAAGTATTAGGTGTTGCTATTGAAATGGGTGTTTCTTTATTATTTATATTGCTTTAAGATGCAGACATTAAAATAAATATAAAACATTAAATTTAACAGAGCTGATCGACGTTAAGTCACAGTCGCGATCATTAATTATGTACACATTTTTGACTCTAATTCCATTGTATAAAGAGTTATATTGTTTATATGTTAATGCTTGTGACTGTACGATCAAAATATTATTTATAGTGCTTTCTCGTTGTGAAATTTGTAGTCAACTGTTTTACGTAAATGAAAAATTGTAAAAGATAATTTATAGGCTACTTATAAAGTGATATTACCTGCCTATGCATAACTATTAAAACTATCATGGCCACTTGCAATAGAGTAATTATTAACGGGATTCTTACCATATTTATTATTTATCATGATAATTCCGTGATCTTGGCGCATGCAACTGTGCCGAAATATCTGATACTCATAAATAATAAACATGGTAAGAATCCCGTTAAAATAATTACTCTACCTATGTATATTCAGTAGGTATTGACTTAGTTTACAAGAAAGAAAATATTTGGCTAGCCAGCAGTCCAGCACGACGGAAATTAACGATGAAGTTCGATATAAGTAACCGAAGACGAAGCGTCGTCGTCGGGGGAAAAAATATTACCAACATAATGTAATTTTTATTTCACTATTGAAACACCGCAAATGGCCGTACGGGGTACGTGCTATGCGGTAGTCGGAGGAAGCGCGATAGCGTATCGCGGTGTTGGATCGGGCGCGCCTTGTTACACTAAAATTTATGGACAATCGCTCCAGCACAGAAATACTTCGCGTGTTTACGACTTTAAACGGTTCTTTCATCTACCACAAGAAATTAATAGCAATATTTCGGTAGCTAAACTTATAGCTAGATTGGCTTTTCATGTTTCCGACTAACAACACTAGTAGATTAATGGAATAGTGAAAGGGTCAGGTCAGATATTACGTGACTTAGTTAGTTTTGTCTCTTTTTGCTTGAGTCAAAAATGCTGACTACTCAAAACATCGCTCATTGAATGCAAAACGGCCACAAATCAAAAACATCACTTTTTACAGGAGAGCCAAAACAAAATTCAAAATATGATTTTTGAAAAAAAATTATGTGATTCTTATTAAATGTTATAATGTTAATACATCATTGTTTTTGTAATTTTTTGCTCTATCTTATAAAATAATTACCGTTGTGATAGCTCTCACCCAAACTGATAAAAAACTACAAAAGCCCTTTTTGCATTCATAATTTGAACCAATGTTAAGAGAATTATCTCAAAAAATTAAATAAATTTTAAAATGAAACATTATTTATTTAATGTTTTATCAAGGAAATAATATAAAAACCAAAAAAATAACATAAATAATCTCTTTGTTAAATCAAAACGTGTCAGTCTTATTCTTTTGAAGAAGGACGTGAGATCAAATCAATCTTAAAGAAAACTATACGAGTATTTTGTATAACGTCATTTAACTAAATGACGTATAAAAAAGAACCACTCAAAATAACTCACAATAAAACTAAAAAGATACAAAGTATTCAGACAAGTATCACAAAACTAGACATTATTCAATCGTTTTATGCTTAAAACGCGATATCAATTTGACATAATCTAAAATTATCTTTAAATAAAATTCTTGAAATATTCATAGGAATTGTTACTCCTATGAATATTTTAAGAATTTTTATTAATTTAATTATTTTAAGAATTTTGTAAGAATTAATTTTAAGAATTAATTAATTTTAAGAAAGAATTAATTTTAAGAATTTTTATTTATTAATTTAATTTGTTTTAGAATTTAACGAAAATACTAAATATACTTCAAAAAAGATAAACGCAAAAATAAAATTATAAATTTAAATTGCTGAAACTTTAACACTAGAATAATATTCTTCAAAATATAAATAAATAAATAAATAAATAAATGTTTCCCACACTCACACCAATTATCTAGCCCCAAGAAAAGCTTCCTTAAGAAACTATGAAATATATAAATATATGAAATTAGGCTTAAAGTAATTATAACACCTTATACTATTTATTATTAAATCACAGACTGTTTGGCTAGAATAACAAGTCTATCTAAGAGAGTCTTATATTTAAGGTACATTAATAAATTTTGGTAAAAGCTTTCGTAATATTTAGGTATAATATTTTTCTTTATAAGTTTGAGTATTCCTTGTTTTTTAATTTCAGATACTGCAAGTTTATGATTGTATAACTTTTTTGGCACTATGTTATGATTAGTAGAGGAACACATTTGTAAATATGGCATTGCTTTATTTCATGTTGGAATGCAAAATGTCCAGATTTCGAAATATGGCATTGCTTTATTTCATATTGGAAAGCAAAATCTACGTATTCCAAAATATGGCACTATTGCATTAATAATTCTGAATGTACTTGCTTTAAATTTGAATGCAAAACGGTCGCATTCCAAAATGTGGCACCTTTACACTGAACAGTGAACTCGATGTTGAGTGTTTTTTCGAGTTGTGGCCGTTTTGTATGAAACTGACGTGCATTCGCTTCAAGTTCCGAGTCGCAACTAAAAATATGGCGGTTTTGATCTGATGTTGGCGCGTAAGTCAGCCCAATGTAAAAAGGGCGGTTGATCAGTTTAGCATCAAAATGAGCCAAAATGACGGGTCTCTTCAGCAAAAACGTAAAATATTGTAGTTTTAAACCCAATTTTGCAATAAAACGATTTTCATAATTTTTCGATTTGTGGCCGTTTTGCATTCAATGAGCGACATATTAGTAGTAGTAGTAGATAAGATAAAATTTTACTAGAACAAATCATTTAGCCTCAGGAAGCGAGTCTAGTAAAAGCATTGTAAAAAAAATTAAACTAATAAAAATATTCTAGTGACATAGTGTGTGTGCAACAGTGTGTGTTGCCAGTGATGACATACGGGACTGAGACGTGGTCGCTCACTATGGGCCTTATCAGAAGGCTCATGGTCACTCAAAGAGCAATGAAGAGGGCTATGCTCGGGGTTTCTCTGCGAGATCGAATCAGAAATGAGGAGATCCGCAGAAGAACAAAGGTAACCGACATAGCCCGAAGAGTTGCTAAGCTCAAGTGGCAGTGGGCAGGGCACATTGCTCGCAGGACTGATGGCCGCTGGGGCGGAAAAGTCCTCGAGTGGCGACCTCGTACCGGAAAACGCAGTGTGGGCAGGCCTCCAACAAGGTGGACCGACGATCTGGTGAAGGTCGCGGGAAGCCGCTGGATGCGAGCAGCACAAAACCGGTCGTTGTGGAGATCCTTGGGGGAGACCTTTGTCCAGCAGTGGACGTCTTTTGGCTAAGATAATGATGATGAAAAGTAAGGCTTATTTTTCTTAAACGTATTTTATCTATAGTAAGTGACAATAAAGTCTGTAGATGGAAGCACAATTCACCCACACTGAGGTACTGGTTGTGTTACCTTCTTTACACATAACATTACAGATAGCATGACTTCACCTTCTCTTCGTCATCATCATGCACGTTAACGTCTTTCATCTGGCATGATTTTCGGATAAAACATTGTGGACTACACAGACAGCTAAGTAATAAAATCGCCATGAAACAATCAAGTAAAATCAATAAATCTGCCAAAATAAAATCTATGTCAGCAACTGGTTGCTCTAGCAACGGATAAATTACCCGTAACTCACGTAGGAATAACCAACAACCAAAACAGTACAACAGACCCAAAGAGCTACGAACAAACAGAGCTGATACGAAATCTTTACCTGTACAACTTGATACACCTACCCGCAGGCCATTTCTAGTAATTCATTCCGCCAATCTGCGATGCCAGATAATGTCGAATAGCAAGCCAGTGAGTTAATAGACGCTCATTACCCTGATATCGCACGCTCGTTCTAATGCAGACGGGGAGATATTTCTTTGGGTGGTAGGTACTCCAGATCAAGTCTGTTTGAGGAAAATATGGGGATGTGCCTCGTGCTTTTCTATCTATTTGGTGTTGTTGAGTGGAACTGTTTTTTGTCGTTTACAGCAGTTTTTAGAAACTACGCTTCTTTAGCTGCGTGATAGTGGTTCGTCATAAAACTATGCTTATGCTGAAAAAAAAAACGGACTGCACGCAAAAAAAAATTGGAAAGTTTTTGGGTTCCCATAGAATAAATACACGTATGGAGCTTTATGGCAAATATATTTATGCAAAACCTAAAACTTCTTTTGTAATATAGGTAACCTGTCCAAAACAAGCTAGTACAAAAAATCTATCTAAAATCCCGCAAACCTTAGGTACTCGTACGTTTCTAGGCAGATAATGTATCGCCAGAACGCACTTGAGGTCTAATCGCCATTGTTCGACGGACAACGACCACCGGGCACGCCACACTACACCACAAACCTCGATTCTTAACTCTTGAATAATTATTATTGTAGTGTACTCGATAGGGATTTTTTCTGGATGTTGAATACATTTACGTTTGCAAATAATAAAAAAAAGCGAGGCTTACAGCAGCCGCACGCATATGATGTGTAACATTTGACATCTCACCTTAGTAATAAGCAATTTTAACATTATATACTGAAAAAATGGGTCAGGTATTACATAATTTTATAACTACTAGTGGTCGCCCAGTGGTCGAAATTCAACCATAATTTCTATATTAAGGCTGTACGTATTGTATTGTATCCTAAGCAATGAAAAATTAATAAAAAGATAGAATGTGAGTTTGGATTGGCATTGACTGATGTCGGCCGCATTAAAGACAAACAATACGTGTGTGTCAAATACATGGTAGTGTGTGTAATGTTGTTTTTGTTGATTTAATGTATTTCTTATGCATAATTTAAAAAAATATTAACATTCGGATAACCTTCTCTATATAAACTATAAGTGTGCGAAATTTCATACTCCTCCGTTCGCGCAATTTTCGTAAAAACGGGTACAAAGTTTTTGCTTCACGTATTAATATAAATAAATGCAGTAAATACTTATTAGAAGACATTTGACATATCAAAATGACCTTTGATAGTCAAGTGACACAATATCAAATCAAATCAAAAGTAAATCTGGAGTAAACGCCTCGCTCTTTTCACTGTGTCCACACATACGCATATGGTTAACATTAGTTCTTAGTCTACTTGACTTGCTACCACTACCTTATATGTTTGTAACCGTTGCAGTAATGTTAGAAGCATTGTCGAGTAAGGCCTCCACGACAATGCTTCTAACTCCAAGGAACCACTAAGGAGTGGTTAAAGATACCGGGGCTTATTACTGTGGTACGCTATCATCTTCAATATAACTGTCAATTACTATAAGGTGAGATGAAAGTGAAGAATTACCCTGTTGCGAAAAAAAATGCGTGAAAAAGAAAAAGAAAGTGAAAAAGATTTCAAACGATTGCGTCCAAATAAATTTTTGCATTTTTTTGAAAGTCTCTTAGTTTACAGTAGCTCTATTTAAAATAATACGGAATATGGCCGAGAGCTTTGCGAAACAGAAATAAAAGTCTTACAAGGCCATAGAGGGACATTTGTTTACATATTATATTTGTCGCAGCGATATTAGTCACAAGGGGAATTATTGTAAACTCAGGAAGAGTAACAACGTTTTGCCAACAGCAAATTCTAAATAAAAATAGTAATACTTACGTTAATTGGTTCGTTAGGTTACTGCTAATCTACCGTTGATCTTGAGAGACGGAGGGTCAAAATATCGTGGACACCAATATTGAACTGGTAGCGATAAGATGTAGATAAAAGTAGTTCAAATGGAATGAAAATAAGCTTGATTCAAGTAAACTTATTAGATAATCGCTTTTGAATTTGGTGGCACAAATCACGAAGTACTGGAAGTGTCAGCAGAGGAAGTCTCGTAGCCAGAACAATGTAGTTCTATATAAAAATTATGCATTTTCTATAATTCAGGATGAGACACGACACATATGAAATATGAGGTGCAGTTTGGTTCCTGAAGTCCATGATTAGAACAGGTTATTTAAGACTTGTTCTTAGAGGCGGATTTAGGGTGTACCCTTGTTGGTTAAATGCTTGGTGACCAGAAGTCCGGTGGAATTTTCTACATACCAGTTTATGTAAAAAATTCCACCCACTGAATGACGAGAGCTAGTTAGACGGGCCGCGACCATCTCAGCAATGAACGCAAGCAGAAAACTTCAAGCTGTTTGTTGTTTATGCTTATGTTAAAACACTTTGGGGTACTATGCAATGAGAGTCTGTCAATATTCGCCGCACTGTTTGAGGACATTACGGAGGTGATAGTCGCCTCCTAGGGAACGCGCGGGCAATATAATTTTCGTCCTATTTTTTTGTTATCAGCTCGCACAACTAGTGTGGAAAAGAAAATCTTTATCTTCCAAAAGCAAATAGATCTTACAAAATAGATGTTTAAGTTTCAGCGGAATCGAAGGAGAGATAACCCACGTCTATACCGATGGAGGGAGATAGTTCCCTCATGGCTTATTCATGAGCCGATTCTGTGTTTGTTTAAATTTGACGCGCCATAGTTCACGGGGATTGAAGCCGTGCCAAAAAACTTGTGCTATTCCCTTGTACGCGATACGTTGTTCGGATGTTGTTTAATTTTATTGCTTCTTTCAAAGTTTTAGGAATGTTTATGAACGATGTTACATCATATTCCACGGCTTGCGTCGTGTTGTTGTGCTATCAATTATAGACACGTACATTTTTTGTTGAATGCTTCCAGTTATCTTCTTTAAACTTGTACTGTTGCACGAAAATGCATAACGTGTTGCACTATTATTTTTATTTAATATTAATGGTATTAAATAAAATTAATCCGTCGTCTGCCGTCAATATAAACACAATATAATTTTAATTGTTTGGCGGCGCTGATCAGCTTTGTATCAAAGGTACCTAGGTGGTAGAGTGACAAAGCACTCGGCACGATACCCGAAGATTCAATGGTTTCAATTCCCAGGTCGGGCAAATTGTGTTTCGGATTTTTCGATGCATAGCTCGGGTTTGTGATGTTCAAACCACATTTGGTAAGCGTGTTGGTTAAGCCAATACCCACCAATTATAGCTATGACTCGATTTTAATGTTGGGGGCCTTTGCCTAGCAGTGGTAAAGTAGGTATATAGGGGAAGTACAAGAGTTTTTAGTGGGTATACCCTCCTTCCCCCTTTAGTGGGTCGGGGAAAGAATCTCCCCGGGCGCAGTGGTACGCATATTGCTTTTTCTCCTGTATAAAGTAGAAGATCACCAGAAGGTTGACCAATTGCAAATATCTCAAACTTTGTGTATCGGAAAGCACGATAAAGGTTCTGATCGTTGTCCTGAGAAAACAGTCGTTATTACCACCAACTAGCATTTAGTTGGACCACCCGATATACTATAAGTATCTTTTGCTCATGTTAGAAGACCTAAGCCTAGCTGTGGGAAAGCCAGACTCCAGCATTGGGACGTTCATAGCATAATGATGATGCATTATTTCTCCATTGTTGAGGGTTCAAAGAAGCGTCACATAAACAGTAATTATTTCACAAAGCACTGCGTCCCAACAACACAATCATAGTCGTACATCAAACCTAAATGAACTGCTCAGTGATTAATGATGTCCCATACCACGGGTAGTCGATGTTAATGCAGTTTTACGACTCTTGCTAAGCTTGATTAATTTCAGGTCCTTTTGTTTACCTGTTAATTAGTTTGTCAGTGGTTGTTGCGATGAGCCAATTTAAATGTCTAGCGTTTTATATTAGCGGCGTTTAATATGAAATTAATGACAAATGTTTTTGATACAAATACGTATTATTAGGGTTGAAATTGACACGTAAAACAAGTTTTATGCGTGTATTTTATTTGATTTAGATTAATTAGGTATTGTGTTTTGCAGACGAAACTTAACTTGAAAAGTTCAAAGTTGCGATAAAACACCATTTTCAACCCTAAATACATTGTTCAATAAAACAATACTATGCGTCTTATTATAATAAGCTTATTTTATAGTAGAAAGTTATTTATTTATTTATTCGCATGGTATTACAACAATCGCTCTACAGCTTCAAGTTATAAACACACATCTAATGCTTTATCTATTGGACTGAGTAATTTTTCATGATTTTAACAAGACTGCTTTTTCTCTTCATAATAATGGAAAGTAGGTATGAGATACCGTTGTAGATCGTCTGTTGGTATGCGATAGTAGATAGGTATGAAAATGATAGACCGCACGGGGAACTATTTTAACAACTTTCGTGCGACGGCCATAATGGCTTCCTAGAATTCTAGCGTTCACACTTTTGAAGATAAATCGACTCGATAATATACAGAAGAATTTTTTTCTTGAAATAGGTAATAAGTAACTCAGGCTTCTGTAAGCTGAGTGTGAGTTTAAAAACAATAAAAAAATCAATTAAATTATTATTATTATCTCCTTTATTTATTTTCTTTGTTTAAACTAGATTTTTACAATATTTTAATATAAAAACAATAAAACATTATAAAAACCTAATCCTAGAGTACCACCAGCAGCGGGACAGGGCCCAAGCTATCGGTGGTCAGGGCTGCAGAGTAGGAACCTCCTGACAATACGTGCCGTGTCAAGCAGTACTGCTTTCTGAATCTGACCCTTGATCCAACCATCAAGCATTATTATTATTGTTACCTCATCACTAACGAAAATATGGCCTTGACGCTGCACCTCCTGATAAAAATAAATATAATTTTGTAAACTGAAATAGGGTTATTAAAATCGGCATCACTCAAATTCTGCCAAGAGCGTTGACCTCGTGGCTTACCTTGAGGTGACACGAATATCACTAAGTCAAGCAAAAGACGCCGGAAGGAGATTGCTCAACTTCGGGTCTATTGTTGCCTAGGAATGAAAGTACCTGCGCTGGATTCCTAGCACCAATCTATAACTCGCCAGTTCTATCAATGGCGTCACCCTCATGGCGTATCACCAGGCAAAATTAATTCAAGTTTCTCGACTGAGTCGAACAAAATAAGCCGAAATTTTGGTCTTATAGCAACTACCAGCGAAGTACCCTCCGCAGTGATGTTGTAGCGCCGCGGATTTGTTTATTTACGGAGCCCCGGGCTCCGATTGACGAGTATTTATTTCGGTTATCGCCCGACATTACCGCGCCGCTGCGAAAGTGAATTTTGATGCGGACCGTTTTATGCCATTCGACTCGAAATGAGATACAGAAGGTCTTTTTGTTTGCAACTAGTGTCCCGCTCGCGACTTCGTCCGCTTCAGTGTACACCCGCATCCTGTCAAAAATTTTTTTTTTATATATATACAACGATACGACAATTTGACAACAATTTTTCCTGACAATTACGAATACAACTCTTCTGAAACAGGTTAGGCCGATGGTCCTTGTTATTATTGTAAGCAGGAGCTTATCGGCTCACTAATGTACATTGCGATATATACGAGACCTGACATTGCTCATGCGGTCTTGTACTTATCTCAATTCAATGCACATTACGGAGAGGTGCACTGGAGTGCCGCTAAGCGGGTCCTTCGATACCTCAAAGGGAGCAAAGAACTCCGCCTGAATTTCTCCCTATATGCTAATGTTCATGTTGGAAGGTAAATCATTTATAGTCTGGTAAAGGTGAGGTGAAGGTGAGGTACAAAGGGTTAAAAACAAATCAAATAAATGCTAGTAGGTCCGTATTAAGTGGTTGTTTTCAAAACTTTTTCTATATGACTTATTTCAGTTTTGTAGAAAAAAGCCTTTCTGCATTCAAATGCGTAGTGGTTACGATGAAACGTTCACAGTTTTTCTTATATCTCCGTTTCGAGGCTTTGCTGCTTTTAAATCAAGGGTATTTTGGCTAAATTCGCTGTTAGTTTAATACGATGTATTTATGACACAATGAAAGTACTTAAACACACATTACTAAATACATGTGCAGTTTTTAAAGAACTAGCTAGCTGTTGGCATTTTGGTGCCTTTACAGCGTAATTGGGTTTATTCCCACCCTCCTCAAGCCATAGTGACCTAAACAATGTCCGGAGGTTTTCTAGGGCTCATAAAGTTATCTACATGAATATATACAACGTCTTAATGAAATTGTGCAAAACCTGAAGTTAGTTTGTTCAGAATCGAGAGTAAAATCGATACCACTCAAGAAAAATATGAGTCAGTCGTTGTAAAAAACTTATATTTTTAACAACGCCGCTTTTTAAATGTACTTAACCCTATCATCTTTTCAGTTCAGTCTACGACGAGACAGCGCCAAGCGGCAACATTGATTGCACTCACAGTTTGAATGCAATCGCGCAATTAGATCGCGCGTAATCACCATAGAGTTTCTAATTTGCAAGAAATGAAAGAAAACTAAAAAATGCAAAAATATCTTCTCCAAATATAATCCGAGAAAATGTAATTTAATAATTTATATAACTCTTTTATGTTAAGGTTTTGCGCTATCTCATTAAAACGTTGTATAATAAATTAATGTCGGACGACGAGAGATATTTGAGTCGTTTGCGGTAACGCCAGAATTTTAAGTAATAATTAATTAATAATTAAACATGTATCACAGACAGCTGTTGTTTATTTCAATTTAATATCGTATTGGTACGTTTGGGCGACGCTGATCCTTTCTCACCGACAGTAAAAGCCTCTCCTTAATTCGATGGACCATTTGTCTTCATTGTTTCGTAGGCCCAATAGTTATATTGCAAGGTTTTCCTTACTTTAAAGACGAGTCTAACGTTTGTTAGTTTTCTTCAGCAATCAGGTTTGAAAAAAGTCTTTGAAATATATTATATAAAAATTTAATTAGAATTTTGAAATATGACGAAAAGTAAGAATCCCATAAAAATCAATACTCAAAATAATAAAATTGTCAAACAAAGAACCTGTCAATGTTTTTCTATGACAATACAAGCAGATACAGTCCTAACTGTTTTAACAAAAAAAATATAGTTGGGAGTAAGTACATTTGCAAAAAACAAGAGTCGTCCTTTTACATACGAGTAACGTTCGGCGCGGGCCGGACAGGTCACGTGATCCGGCGGTAACGAACGGGCCGGAACGGACCATGTTTGTTGTAGCCTGTAAGGATTTGTGGCGCGGGAGCCGGCCGGCCGGTTTCGAGCTCGCATTTGGAACTATTGTTGGTAGTCAGTTACCTATATAATACAAAT
Organism: Eudonia mercurella; assembly: GCA_963082485.1. Taxonomy (NCBI): domain Eukaryota; kingdom Metazoa; phylum Arthropoda; class Insecta; order Lepidoptera; family Crambidae; genus Eudonia; species Eudonia mercurella. The sequence continues at coordinate 18,090,837 of OY720039.1, forward strand.
GAAATATGATATTATACTCGTATAATGACGTATGTACGCCACGCCAAACAGCAGTCAAAATCGAAATCTTAACATTAAAAATAAAAAAATTACAAAGTATTTTTTGAGCATCAAAACCTAAGCCATGGTTTTGTTCTCTAAATGTACCGAGAAGAAGCCGCAAAAAACTATATCCCTCTCCGGTTTCTCTTCATAAATTGGCACTTTGGATAAGAAAGTAATGAGACTTCTGGGAGATACCTATCGGTTACCAGAAGACTTTAGGCTATTCATTTAAGGTTAATGGCAGGCATCTTCACTAATAAAAATATTGAAAAGGTTTGCAAAAGAGGCCCTCAATGCTCCAGGATGGTAGTGTAGTAAGAGGGAAAACTCCGCAGCTCTCTCTACCATAAGATGAGACTCAGCTAAAAAAGGAATAAAACAGATGTCAATGCCATTATGTTACAAGGCATTGCTGTATCTGCATATAAACATCGCCAGCCAACTTTACTTATGCGGGTTCCGGCAGTAACGACCGGACCGGAACGGCCGTGCGGCCGGTAACGATTCGCGCGGCGCGGCGGGCGCACCTCCAATTCGGACGTACAACTACCGTCAACTCGCTGTTTGGGAGTGGACGCAACTTCCACGGCCAAATACTAACTTTCACTCTTGTTTTATGGCGAGGTTTCGTTGCTAGTTTTAGCTTAATTATATATGCTGCTACGAAGGGCCCAGCGTCGTTTTTATAGCTTAGGAGTCTCATGTATCACGGCCGAAATATAAAAAATGTGCTCCTATTTAAATCACTATTAACTATTAACATAAATAACTTTCACAGCTAACTGTAAAAATATTTTATGTAACTTTTTAGGACGTTATTTTGCTAAATAAGCTTTATATTTTAAGTTTATGTCGACTATACCACGAGGTTTTGAACGTACTAACAATTTTTTTAAAAGCGATTTTATTTTGAAAAGTTATTTCGGTGTCCAGCTCCCGTTCTATCTAAGACAAGATATACGGAAAGGAGGGCACAAAGAATCAATCGGACAGCGGCGAAGCTGTTTTCTTTTTCAATCAGTGGCCTTCCCTGGAGAGTCCTTGCCCACAATTGTAATGCAACCTACACCCTCCGCCACAGACTACGAAACACACGTAGACGTTTCCTATAAACTGGATAGTTGCAGCACCGATTCTGGGTCACATTTTTAGGCTGTTGAACGAAGTAGTTGGTAATGTACAAACATTAGTAGAAGTAGTTAGAAAATAAATTGAATATTGGAGAGTGCCTGGATCCCTCCGCTCGTATTTCGATTGTAGATTGAGTGTGGCTTTATTTTAAGTCAGAAAGTCGTAAATGTAAGTGTGATCAAAGCACTGGATCAAGTGACGATAGCAACAAATAAGTTTTCCATTAAAGTTTTCGTATACATTGTGCTTATCTGGAATCTAGAAATTTATTGTGGAGATAAGGATTCGAATAGCGAATAGTTTTCGCTTAGTTTCGACTAAACAAATTAACTTCTAAGAAGGAGAATCGGAAAGTCTGGAAACTTAAACGTGAATTTTGCAAAAAAAATTGAAAGTTTAAGAGAATAAAATATACAAAAAAACTTCTACTTGCGGAGCAAGTCCATATCTTCTGACATTCCAGACTAAGGTTGTTTCGAAAAATACTATCAGAAGAGGATGAAATTACAAATTACCCATCAGGTATGAGCCCAACTTTGTTTATTGTCTATTTGTGCACTTTAGTCTATTATTAGGTAATCGTGGTTTATTTTACATGTGCCATTTTAAATTGACTCATATTAATTTGAAAAAAGACAAAGTGTGAAAAAACTCCACGGGCGGGTACGATGACTTGCCGTGTCAGGTGCACTTACTATGCCCACGATATACCATAGTTGGTTCCATAATTTGTTCTTAACAAAATTTGCCTAAAATTATATATAAACAAAAATAATGACTATATTAAACTCATGAACTTTAGATTTGGAGCGCTGTGTGGATAATATATTTTCAGTTACTGATTACATCTTTGAAAAAACAGATTGATTCCTTCATATCATTATCTTTTCGAGCGTAAGTGTATCCCAAGTCTTACTAGACGCTATAAATATAAATCTAATATTTCAAGACAAAGAAATGCTGCCTATTATAACACAAAGAAAATGCTTCTTAATAAAAACTTAAGACATTTGGCACAACGAGACGTGCGTCTGGCACCAAGTAAGTAACTTAAGATTTGGTTTATTTCCTCGCTAGTTCTACGTGAGACGCGTTGCTTGCTATTCCTGTGAAATCACTTTGTATGTCAGCGGTAAAGAGGTATTACGAGTCTCTTTGAATTTTTATCGGAGTTTAATGCTTCGTGACTGGATGCGCAGTTAACCCTGCCTGTTATAGATATATGTGACAGGAATGTTCTTTAAAATGTTTGTTGCCAGTGATTTTAAATAAGACAACGTTTTGGATCTCTTTATACGTATAACAATATTTTTGGATATAAGAATCCAGTAGGTAACTATTTTTCAGATAAACAAGCTTAATTTTTGGATTGTTCATTAATTATAAAAATATTTTTTTCTCATCTGATGGTAAGAAAAAAGGTAAGGTCACATTTTACACGGAATGCTCAACCACAAGAAATTGACTATCTTAACATGTCGGAAAAGATTAAATCAAGAAGATCACCAGCCATCTATTCTGGTCTTAAGACCACTGTAAGACAAGTGTTTAAACACTATTAAAATAAAATAAAATACACTTCTTGCAGTGACACAGTGAGATCGTACTTAGTAAATGTTAGCTGGGTGCCCTTCGGTTCGCCAAAAAATTTTAGTCCTAATAGTACATGGCCAAACCGTATTGGCCTAAACTTAAAACGAACAATTATTGTTCCGCCTAACAATTGTTTTGCCACCATTATAATTTGGTCTAAGAATTGAAAGCCCTAATTTTTGGATTTATAATGTGAAATACCCTAAAATATATTGGCATAACGTTATTTCGGCATTACGACGATTTCGCTTAATATATAAAAGCTCTAATTTTAGCATATCTAATAGTGAATATGCCAAAAATTTATCAGCCTAAGAAACGAATCGCCGAATGAAAGCATGGAATTTAAATTCTTCTATAGGACAAAAACAATTTTATTGAAAAAATAAATTGACAGAAGCAAATCGCTGCAAATCCGATTCCACGTAGTCTTGTCTGCCCTACCCTAGAGTGTAATTTAAGCCCGCGTGGGACCGCCGGAGTCCCGCAGCGCCGGAGCCGTGACAAAAACCATCTTGCATGCTTGCTTGCAGCTGCATGCCTGTTTGCATGGCATACCTGCTTGCATGCTGCATGCCTACCTGCATGCTACGTTAGTATTAACAAATATTAATAATGCAATTCAAGTTACTTTGCCTTATTAAAATGAGTAGGCGTTTTATACATTGTGATTTTTAATTTTGTGCGAATTTATATTTAGTAATAGCAAACTTTAGGGATAAAAAGTTAGGCGAAGTGAAATTAGACCAAACACGATTATGAAGAGTGAAATTATGCGAAAAAAAATTAGGCTAACCGTTTGTGTGGCATTGCCAATTAGAATTACAAAAAATTAGGCGACCCGATATATACCCATGTTAGCTTCTACAAAAGAAATCTTGAGACCACTAAGTATTACCACAGATAAGATCAGACCGACACACACACACACACACACACACACACACACACACACACAGACAAAGTATGAAGTCATACTTTTCTTTGAGTAGTACATCCAGTCGTGTTTAAATTATACGTTGTTCAAAGTTAATTTAAAGATGAAGTATGTAAGCTTCATAGCTCAGAGATCTCCTTTAAAGCAGCTCGTGGCAAATTATTGGTACGCAGGCCTGTGAACATCAACCGTTTCACAAGAACTTTTAAGCTAGACACATCCATTTGTATAATTCATTACTTAACCATACTGTACCATGATACCTCTCATGAGTAGCAATACATTATTTTGTACAACGTCGTCCTTTTCTTTGCACACACGCTGCCTATATCGCTCCGCTACCAAGCCGAATACGTTTCGTATTTCCAACGGCGGCAGTCTCGCTGCAAGTGACCGTGGCTGAGCGGATTTAAAAAAGTATAAATAGCTAGAGGAGATCAGCACTTGTGCTCTAATGCCTTGTTAGTTGCGGATATCGCTGGCAAAAGCGGTGCCACAAAATATAAGCGAAAAGCGTTAAAAATGGTACAGGCTTAAAACCGATTCCCATTGAGCCAGCGTGTAAGCTTGGTCGTATGTGCTATTGTAGTGTAGGTATATGTATAAAGAATACTATAGGTTACTATATGTTTTATGCTAAGCCTGCAAATTATGTCAATTTTAAATTGATTCTGAAACTTATAAAATGTTCAAAATAATTTTTAACGCAAATTTTGTTGCGAACAAATTACAAAAACACAATTGTTGAAAAAATTTCCACGAGCAGGATTTGAACCTGCACCCTTCTGACATTCCGGGTCAGGTGCTCTTCCAATTGAGCTATCGTGGTTCTAACCAGCCCGCCGAAATTATTCAACACTTTTTACTTTGTAAGCCAGAGGCGCCCATTCAATGTCAACAACTACCGTCATTAACATACAATAATAATATTTTTACAAATATTAAAGATCAGTTAAGAAATAAGCAAGCTATTTTATAAAATGTTCAAAATAATTTTTAACGCAAATTTTGTTGCGAACAAATTACAAAAACACAATTGTTGAAAAAATTTCCACGAGCAGGATTTGAACCTGCACTCTTTTGACATACCGGGTCAGGTGCTCTTCCAATTGAGCTATCGTGGTTCTAACCAGCCCGCCGAAATTATTCAACACTTTTTACTTTGTAAGCCAAAGGCGCCCATTCAATGTCAACAACTACCGTCAGAAGGGTGCAGGTTCAAATCCTGCTCGTGGAAATTTTTTCAACAATTGTGTTTTTGTGATTCTGAAACTTTCTTTGGCTTTAAGTTTATTTTATTACTATAGAAATAAGGGACAAACCCAGCTGTATGACGTGTAAAGGCTGTTGATGGACTTGGAACGGTGTGAATGTTTTGGGTTGTATCCAACACGGTGTTGTACACATCCCAAGGACACACTATTAATATTAAAAAAATGTGTGCCTGATCCATAAACTGCACAATTGCACACTCGTATAGGCCCGAGACAGAAAAAAAGTACGAAAACGCGGTTCACAAACGCTTTTAAAAAAAAGTACAGACAGTACCTTGGCGATTTTCCCCAGCCCCACGACCCTGCCAACTCGAGCCGAGGTCTTAGTCTTTAGAGGCGCTTCCGGGTTATTCCACTCTCGATGCAATCTGAATTCATCGGGGAATTGAGTAGGGAACGGGGACACACTCTAAAAACCCTCTGATGGTGTTTTAAAGGGTTCCTCCCTTTAGGTCTTCGCCACCCCTAAAATGTCTGGTGATGCTGTAAATGGCACCCGGCAAGAGTATTGAGTCGAATGGGTTGGTCATTGCGTGCATGCTTGCTTCCTTCAAAAAACTGTGATTGACACAAAATTGCAGTAACTGCACGCGTAACTCTCTAACTTAACTCGCTTTAACTCCATAGCTTAGGCCACAATATACCAAAGAGGAGATTTACCCCCAGTTTGTTGTTTGATTTAAGGAGACTTAGTTGGACAAAATATGCTACATTTTATCAGGAATCCCACAGCAAAGAAATGTCAAATACAAATATATTTATTGCATATTATGTGTACATAAAGATCTTATTCTATGTAAAATGTAGGTGGCTTATAAACTTAATTATCCTTTTCAGGTATTGCAATTTACTTAAATTAACAATAACAATTCAAATTACAAAAAGTCTAAACATTACGTGAACGTAGAAGGCTTTTTCCAACAATCAGGTTTTTAATTTAATTTTAAATAATTTGGAGTTTAATCCTTTCAGTTCTAAGGGTAGATGATTAAAAACTTTTATTCCCGTAACAAATGCACTTTTGTAATACATATTATTGTTATTGATCATTGGTATACAATATACGTAAGTTATGTCTATAACTGCTACGAACATTTGGACGATCCGAGACCTTATTTTTAAAAAACCCCATATTATTCTTCTAAAGCTAGATATTTCCAGAATATAAATACCTACTGACTTAAATGAGATAACCTTTTTCTCTAAAAATATTTCGAACAGTTTCATCTGAATTCAAGCGCAAATTATTTTTACTTTGAAAGTCTTGAAACATAAAACTATGCTTTAATATAGAAGTCTGTTGCTTAACTTAGCGTTAACGTGATGAAAACAAGTCTAATAGGGAATGTACTCCAAGTTACTTTATTATTTTGCTGCACTTTTCTTTGTTCTACTGCGAAGCGGAGTTGCAGCCGTAACAACGTCAGATAATACAATAGTGTCGTCATAATAATTCTATGTAGGTATGTATAGGCACGCCATTTGCAAATATTGAACTAGGGTCAAAGGCTTTTATGTATTTCAACAACATACAAAACATGTAAAATTCTATTTAGTAATTTTAACTTGTTCGTTACAGATCATGTGTGTTGTGTTGGCTATTATTACAATAAATAATAAAACACCATTTTGTACAACTAAATTGGCAACACTTTTTTAAATTATTATTTTAGCTTCATTGCTGACCTGAGCAACTATTGCTTGTTTTAGCTTTTGATATTGTACCCTGCAGACTCCAATAAAATATAATAGCTACATCCCATTTACCACAACATACTGTTTACAGCATTTTTTTGTTATAAATGTTAAGTTTTATCTTTTAGATTAATTGGCGTAATCAATTTTTAGATCTCAATTATTTGTTGTTGACCGTAGTACGTTCATTCTAAACATTCAGTTATTTCGATGCCACCATTGTTTTGCCCGCATTTTTAGCATTCGGTATTCTAAACTTCCTAAAAAAATCCATTTAACAACCCATCCGTTCGCGCTTCATTCCTCCGACCGCTTTTTATCGCGGTTTTCGCTCAAAAAGTTTGTTTGAGCAGCACAAAATTCAGTGCGCAAGCAAATATTCGGTCTTTTTTTCCCTCTCTGTAAACGCCGTATGTACATCGCATTGTTTTTAAAGCGGATATCCTGTTTACTTTTGTTTTTTTTGGGCCCGAGCCTCGTGACGTCTGTATTATGTGCTGTGCAATTATAAGGTAAATTACATTTTTAGTGACGTGTTTATTAGCAACATTAAATGGGGCAGCTTCTCGTGAACAAGGTGCTGTACTTATTGGTCTATCAAAATTGACCTGTGAAGTCAGTTTTGCTACTCATGACATTACAAAAATAGGAGACATTGAAACTGTTAGAATAGTCTACTCAGTTATTTTCATATCTTCAGGTTGTCCTTCTATGGAAAACAGCCGGTTGAATAAGAATTTTCACACTACAATTATTAATAGATAACTCGTTGTAAAATCTACACATTATTATCATTAGCTTGTAAAATGACGTGTTTTAATGATATACATGCAAATAAAAATTCCTGTAAGTAATAAGATTGCAAGCTAAGTTGAACCAAGTATTTATCTGCCTTGCCACGCTTCGAATTCTTAAATAATCTTCTTTCACCAAATAAAAGGCTTTTCAGTCGGTGTGACGCAGAAACGAGTTTCAATCTAAACATTGGAAGACGCGCCATGACGGACGCTATAGAGTTGCCCACGGTTGGAGGCGAGCCAGGCCGTCTGGGCCTTATCTACGAGTAGAGAGCCTCTTAAATCAGTAGCTACGTAGAATAGTCATGAGTACGGAACCTCATGTATAGTTTGTGCATTCTCTGCGACAATCCACTGCTTACTAGTCTATAACTTGTTGTCTAATTATTGAACCTTCATTATTTTCATTCATGGTCATTTTTTAATGCCATCTTCCTCTTTGACTTTTGTAGAGTCAGTGATAATACTTCTGTTGTTAGGTAGGAATGTACTATGATTTTGTATTATTTTGAGAGTAGTCTTTACCTATACATGCTACGAGTATAGGCACAATCAGAGGCGGGGTATGATTGATCAATAGTTTTTTAAATGTATATTAATGCCTGTTTGTTAGTCAATAAATATTTATCTATATCTCTCTCATTCTCTCTCTTTCTCTCTCTCTCTATAATCATGTATTTGTAAGACAACCAGCAAACCGCCATTACTAATCTCAAGGATCGTTTTTACATTAGATACCGTAAATTTGAAATATACGGAGGTCGAAGGTTTATTTCAGCTTTTGTTTCAGCGGTTGTAAAAGAGTTAATGTCAGTCGTAACAAAACACTTGTACGCCTGAATGTTTGATCTGCTTAAAGCATTCCTCACTATGATTTGATATGATTGAAATGCGCTTACATCGCGAAAAGATTACAGCTAGGGCAGTAAAAAAGGTTTTATGTTGGCAACGGACTCGTTCAGTCGCAGAATGGCTTCTTGGTAATATTTGTGACGAATAGTTTTTCTGCCGAGTAAGTGTGGGGTGTGAGTGAGCCATAAACTCCGCTCTGCAATGTCGGAGATAGTGACTTTGATTCTATTGAGGAATGGATTTATTTATGTTGGACTCTTTGGATATTGTGATTGTTTGTTCTGCTATGAAACGTTTGGCAAAGAACAGAGGTATTACGTTGTTTACATACAACAACGGGATATGATTCAGGTAGAAATTAAGGTTTTCTGATTTATCTTGGGGTTGGCATAAAGAGTTATTTTGAAATATTTGCTGGAATATTGTAAAAAGCAGGGTAAGGTTTTAAGTGGTGTCTTGAAATTAGTTATAACTAGTGCTTATTTTTTAAAGGTTTTGGTATGTATTTTAAACTTAATTTATCCAGGTTTGTCATTTGTCGTCATTTCTCATCCTCATCTTTGTATTATGGAAGAGGCTTGCACAAAACCGACTAATTTTGTGCAGTGGATTTTAAAATACAGAATTGATATTGATGGTAATTAAGTTCAATCTTAAATTAAAATTGGTCGTTGTTGCATAATGATAAGTATTTTATTTAAAATACATCATATTTTTACCATTAATAGAACTCCTATTATAGTAACTTTGTTAAAACGGAGATTAATGCAAGCTTTTTAATTTTTGTGTTCTACGAGTCCATTTAAAGTACCCAACGTTTCAGCTGAGGGGCGATCAAGACCTATATGAATTTTTAAAATTATTCAAAAATGTTTATTTACTTTAATAAGTAAATAAAAATATATAAATATTTATTATATGTATAGGTAGCAGAACATACAAGGTGATCATATAAGCCGAATGGGCGGAATCTTGGACGTGTCTGGGCAGAATCCTGGGCTAAACCAGGCTATTGTTACAGCAAATGTTCGTAATAATAACATATTTGGCTCTTCAATATTTAATAATTGTTTTATTCAAAATATAATAATTATGTGTGATTTAGAGACGTGCACATAAATAGCAAAAACTTGGATTTTTATAACTTTTAACTGATCAACTACTTTCAGTTCTAATAGAGACACTAGTTGCTTTACGTAAGCCAAATAAATCGGAGGCAGTAACATCTGGAGACACGCTTCTAGAATCGGAACAAGTCCCCTATCAAACTAAATTTGGCTTTCCCCAAAAGGCACGTACCAAATAACGCGCGGCAATATTTAAGAGTACGGAGGCTGCAACGTCGGTACCTCCATGTCTCCACTAACATAAATCGCAATTTAAAAATAAAACACTATGCACAAAACTCTGCCAAGAAAGCTTTCACCGCAAGCATTTCAGAACATGTTTTAAATCGCTCCTTTGAGAGCGCACCGGCACTCAAAGAAACTTCATCTCTAAATGATTGCTGTGTAAGTATAAACTCCTTCGACGTGAAATACCAAATCACGTTTGACTGCTACGAAGAAATTTGCTCTTTATTATCGGGTTGTACGTTGGATTCTCGTTTGGCACGTCACGGTTAGGATGTTCCCTGTCATGGGTCCCAGTGGTGGGATTCCGCAGGCAGAACATGTCGTATAGTCAACTTGTTTATTGTCAAGAATTGCTTAAACTAGTGACGTTTCCCGCACTCCTTTGATTCTCTTATATCTGATGCATGAAGTTACTTCGGGGGGGATTTATTAAATGCTTCGCAATGATGCGCCGGAATTTCGTTGTGAGATACTCAGTTGGTTTAGTTTGCCTTTGAGATTTAAATTTGTGTTTTCCTCCAGAATACATCTGAGTTACTTCTGTAACAGAATGTTTCTTAATGAAATTGTGGTCGTACTTACCTTGTAAGAAAATATTCAGCCTTTTTAATTCTGTTGGTTCCATTATATGTTCTATTTTCTGATTTAGTTTAGATTTATATCAACTTCATTATTATTATACTAAACGTCTTCATATATTTCTAAAATATGTTTATAAAAAAATGTAATTTAAACAAGAATGTAAGACTGTAATGTAAGAATCAGCAATCAAAATGATGACAGCCGGTCTTTATGTGGATTTTAACTAGTGGAATACCAACCTTAATTTTTGTAAATCCAAACATATCAGTTTTAGCACTTAGAACGAAGAGTATAGACGACGTTATTATTAACTGGGATTTAGTATTAATTATTATTTCAATAGTTAGCACACATCAATAGGGTAAGATCATTACTTATAAATAATACCACGGACCACGGCGCACGGTGCGGCGGCCGTGGAGCAGGCTTCGTCCCTACTCTACCTGATCCCATTCACAGCGGGGACGAAGCCGTGGAGCAGCGGGGTGGAGAGCGGTTCGATAATTTTATTATGAATAAGTACCTACTAATAATTTCTATACAAAAAGTAATGATATCCCATCATAAACATAAATGTGAAATGAGAGCTACGTTCAACATTATGATATATGCCTTGGTTGTTGACTTCAACAGCGAAAGAAGTGAGATCTAAATGGGTGCCAAGTTAGAATAATCTAAATTGAAGCTTAAGGTCTGTCTTGGCTAGTTTTCATATACGAATTATATTATAGCTTTATTACATATACGAGAACCTAAGTTCTTAGGTCATACAACATTGTAATATCTATTTTCACCGCTAGATGGCGGTGACATACAAATTTAAATGTATTAAATAAATTTCCCAAGTCCCTGCTCACGATCAAGAGTTCTTAGCGAATACTACTTTATATATCTGATTTAGTTCTGCACAAACTGGAATGCGAAATAAAAAGTGAGTACATGGTGTTCACGTAACGTCGTATTCCATTTTTAACGCAGCACATCCAGACGTGTATCTCAACAGGGACCATTAGCGGCCATCAGCGGTGATGTATGGCGCCAGGACCGCATCCAGGCACACAACTAGGGGACAAAACACGTGCACAAAATAAAAAACCGTCCAAGTGCGAGTCGGACTCGCGCACGAAGGGTTCCGTACCATTATCTATAAAAATATTTCAAGTATCTACCTGCTATCTTTATTAAGACAACTTAAGTAACTTAAGTACCTAATGCCACTATTCAGATTGCAAATGGTTCTTGGCTCTTTCTTGGGGCAAGGTATACACTACTATAATAAAATACCTAGTACTGTACAAGATTTACCATTACATAAGTTTAAAAATCATGTAAAATCTTTTTTACTTAAGAAAGGTTGTTATACAGTCAAAGAATATTTAGATGATAAAACAGCCTGGTTATAATAAAAAATCCACATTTTGTTTTATTTGGATCAATCATTATACTTTAATATCTTAGCGCTGATATGATAGCCGTTATCAGCAGTGTCCTACAGATTACAAACAATATTTATGTTGCGTTAAACAATTCATTAAGTTCTTATTTAGAGTAGCTTGAGAGTGGCATGCTCTCTTTATTGTCTCTGCGGTGCGTTGGTGGCATGTGCGTCGGGTCGTTATATTCCCTAAGATATGGTTGAGTGAAGCGATGGCTGATTCATATGTCATACTCGTGAACGGGTGTCTCCTGTGGAGGCAGGTCTGCTCTTGTTTACTTATCTTATTTTTATTATTATTATACTCGTATACTTTAACTTTGTTTTTCTTAGATAATTTTTGACTTCTATTATTACTGTATGACATTGTGAAAATTGAAATTGGTAGGTACCTGATGTAATTTTTGCAAACTTAGATTTTTTTTATTTTGTTTTATTTTTGGGTGTTGTGATTGCCTTTTTTTTGTGTGTTTGTTTGTGATGGAAAGTGTCCTTTTATGATAGGGCATTTTCCAATATTTTTGACCCTGTAAGGGAGAAAAGAGCTTGACACTTGCTGAGTTTCTTGCCGGTTCTTCTCAGTACAAGGCGGGAGCCCAGAGTAGACTTACGAACCGATGGCATAATGACGTTCATAAGAGCCTAAACTGAATAAATGATTTTGAATTTTGAATTTTGAGATTTGAAGACCGATAAAAAAATTGGAATAAAATCACGTTTGTTGTATGAGAGCCCCCTTAAATATTTATTTTTTTATATTTTTTAGTATTAGTATTTGTTGTTAAAGCGGCAACAGAAATACATTATCTGTGAAAATTTCAACTGTCTCACTATCACGGTTCATGAGATACAGCCTGTTGACAGACGGACAGACAGACAGACAGACGGACGGACAGCGGAGTCTTAGAAATATGGTCCCGTTTTACCTTTTGAGTATGGAACCCTACAAAGCTTGGCTGAGATTATGATGATGATGATGATGATGATAGATTACATTTGAAGAATTGATAAAAAAATCAGCATAACACTACTTATTAATTATTCCTTAGAAGATATGACATAGGACCCTAGTTACAGCCCTGTGCGACGCCACTGATTTATCTCCGCGCAGACGCGAGCTTCATTGTGCAGGACGCTACTTAATCAAAGCCTTTGATTCTGAACGTGCGCGGAACGTAAATAACGAATCTTGAAAAAAAAAAACAAATGTATAAATAATTGATATGTCATAATATTATTCCTAGAGAAAGGTTAAAAAGTTTGATCTCTAGAACAGGTTATTTTTTATATTTTATCAGTTTCATCATCGTTAACAACATATTAATATTATATACAGCCAAACTGTTTTATGTCAGTAAATACTGTAAACAATTTTACTTGCCAATTAAAGCTGCGGATAATGAAAACATTAAAGTCATTATAAACGAGATCAAGAGCGAGTATCCAATATTTATAGTAATAATTACTATGATATTTTTTTAAGTCTTTTATTTTTAACATTGCACTATTTTCTTCTGTAGGTGCTATCATATATGCTATCACAATATGTGCTATCATTTTTCGCATTCAACCTGAGTATCTATCCAGTCTACCGGTGAACCCTAGTTAAGTAATTAATCTAATGGTTATACATAATTTTGCACAATTTTTGTTGAAAACGTGTTGAAATTTTTCCACGAGCGGGATTTGAACCCGCACCCCATGACATGCCGGGTCAGGTGCACTACCAACTATGCTATCGTTGATCTGTTCAACCCGCCGCAATTAATCAACACTATCTACTTTTACTTTGTAGGCCAGGAGCCTTATTCATTCGTAGTACACCTTACCCGGCATGTCGTGGAGTGCGGGCTCGAATCCGCCGCTCGTGGAAAAATTTCATTTTTTTTTTCAAATTAATCTAGATTTAGTGACCTTGACTTTGAAAAGTTATGTAGAATCAATAATAATATGTTTGTGTGAGGTACACTTGGCCAAGTACCTATTCTATCAGTTTTGTTAAATAAATAATGAAAAATGAGCTACAATAAGTAGGTTCAGGTTTCATTTCTTTTTTCAATGTAATAAAAACGAGTATCGTGATTGAAATTCAAATAAAATCCAGTCCTTGATAGAACCAATAGTCAAATATATTCACGATCTAGTTTCTCTCACGGAGAGCCTTCCAACTGATTGATATACAGTCTTGTAACACATACACAGACCAAAGGAAAATACGAACACCAAGTGCGGTACAACTTTCTCGAACATTTTAAAAGAGCTCCGTATTCTTTAAATTTAAAATAAATGTATAGTTTATTCTACTTTCTAGAATGTGTGTTTTGCTGAATAATAATGTGAAGTAATTGTGGATTATGATTATTAACGTTAACTGTTCGGGGACGGGCACGAATGGTGGGTTAAGATAGCCAGTGCCTCAGTAGCTGAGGATTCCGTGTGAAGTGCGCTTCCATTTTCGGCCTTATCATCACCTAAACATCAGGTGATATGAAAGCCAAGTGCTTACACGTAATTAATAAAAATAAAAAAAACGTTTTTATTGCACATCAAGAGGTTTGGACTTCTTGGCGGGAAAGTTAAGTCATGTCTGCGGTTTTGTTTTATTTTCTAAAATTTGTGTTATGTCGAATATTAATGTTAAATAATGGTGGATTAATAACCGTTAAGTGTTCGTGAATATGTATAAGTGTTGGCAAATGAAACAAAACAGTGCAACGTCACTTTTCGAATTCTCATAAGAAGTCCTCCCGAGGACTTAGTAAAGCCTCACATCTTCATTGAGATACTCAAGGGGTTGGGGGGTCTGTCATTTATCACTTCTCATTTCTATTATTATTCATCATCATCATACAGGAAGGAAATATTGTTTATTTATGTATTACTTATAAGAAAAATTACTTTGACACTGGCTAAATGTGCTAATGGCACGAAGCCATCAACTAAAGAAAAAAAAATCAAGAGGTTTGTGAGATATATCATTTATCACTCAATATAAATATATTATAAAATTATAATAACATCATATAACGCTCAATATATTCTTTTATTAAACATAAAAAAACTAACATGCCAACTGGCCGCGGTAGGATATGGCCTAATCAATTCATGCTATTGTTAATGTTGGAATGTCTGAGAACAATGATGATGATAATTTTTTTCTGCGTCCTTAATATTGCTGTTTACCCAAATACAGGCTGAATAAATTACTTGTTAAAACCTGCCCTTTTAAGAATTTAATTTCATGAACAGCAGTGGGATTCCGGAGACATGGCACATTCGAGTGCGAAAACGATTCGAGCCAAGGATGTTTTAGTAGGACAAGTATGAATCAATAAAATTGATTATATTTCGTTTTGCTTATAGACAAGAAACTACGTTAAACAGAGGTTCGGCATTGAGATATACATCAAAAAAATAGTGAATTAAACATTATTCTTTAAGTTTTAACGTTAATTACAGTATTTAAAATTAAAATTAAAGATTTGTAGCCAAATAGTCCTTACGCCGATGCTGTTGCTGTATTGACGTTTTGTCATTGCACCAGTCAATTATAAAGTGACGCATATTTTAATAAAAATTTCAATAATTTCAATTGGAAAGACACTCCAGAAGCCATAACACAAGAAAATAATAATACTTTCGAAGATGTATTAATCGGTTTTGTTACTGTCTTTATTGAAAGAAAGCTCATGCTTTAGACAAAAATGAAAAACGTGAACAAGCCAACCAAATTCGGACTTTATCGTCGTCATCTCTGTTAACCAGAGATGACGACTATGTACGAGTCTACAAGTTATCTGAGGAGCTATTTAACCAACTAGAGCTTGAACTGCTCCTCTTTTAACGTATTCAACGATGGGGTAAAGGGCTTACAACTCGTATAAAGGTGAGCAAGCATTCCCATTTTGTACCTTTCTATTGCATTGGTAGTTTATTTGATTATGAGTCTGTTAAAAAATCATGAAATCGAGTATCTAAGTGTACAAGGGTAGTGAAGGAGTACTCTTCCTGGCTTTAAGGTTCGACAAAGACCGAAACTTTAGAAGTTTTCAGGAATCTTATTAGAAAAAAATAAAACACTTTCAAAAGCAAAAATATTGGCAAATATGCACATCAGTCTCTCTATGACTACGACCCTGCAAAGGGTTCGTAACGTCAGGATAAAAAAATATAAAATCAATGTGTAAAATAAACGCAAGTACAATGTGAAGTGTTCTCATATAATTTAGTAAATAATATCATCATCATCAGCTCATTTTATGTCCCCGCTGCTGGGGTACGAGTCTTCCCTATGGATGGATAGGGAGAACGAGCCGTAAACCACCATGCAGGCCCAGACATTTTTGGTCACCCATCTGATGACCGGCCTTTGCGAAAGTTGCTTAACCTCAGCACTCGCCGGGCGCGTTAATCACTGTGCAATAAATATTAAAGTACAGGTTTTATAAAGAGTTTAAGATTTCTGCAGTAGTTAGTTGCATAGATTGCACTCTTGTAGCCATGAAGAGACTAGCAGAACATGAAGAGCGGTTTTACTGTCGCAAAGTCTACCATGCAACAAATGTCCAATTGGTAAAATTAACTTAATTGGTAAATGGTGCAAAAAAATTATTATTATGAACAAGCTTTCTACTTCTTAATTTTATTTTTTAGATTACTGATTTCTGATGCGATTCTTAACACGTTACATGCTGAACAAACATTATGGTGGTGCAACCCATGACAGTTTTATCTTCAATTACAGTGTTATAAGGGATCACTTAGAGGCATTGACTAATGCTGGTAAAGAAGTGGTTCTGCTTTGTAAGTATTGTGTTCAAAATCCTTTTAAAATTGATAATGTTACCATAACAGCGAAACGTCCCCC
Source organism: Eudonia mercurella (assembly GCA_963082485.1). Classification (NCBI taxonomy): domain Eukaryota; kingdom Metazoa; phylum Arthropoda; class Insecta; order Lepidoptera; family Crambidae; genus Eudonia; species Eudonia mercurella. The sequence continues at coordinate 18,107,400 of OY720039.1, forward strand.
TAAACCAACAAATTTGAAAATTATATCTGAGTCACAACATCTCAGCAAGTTGATAAAGTTTTACTATTGCCACATCTCTCAAAAGTGCAGAGTTCTCTGGGAAATACCGTTTGTGTGATGGTACTTAAGGCATAATACTGATTTTAATCCAACGGCAGAGCTGAATAAATGAAATATCATTTTTGTAGTGAAATAGAAAAATAATATTTATCCACTTTCACACACAAATTTTTTCACTTTTAAAAGCCGTTAATTTTGAAGTAAAAACTGGTTGCTACATTTTTTATATATCCTTAAGATATTACTTACATAAACTATCTATTGAAGGACGGGACGGACGGATCCCATGCAAAATTAGTAGAACTATCGTCGTCAAGTCGGTACAAGCATCGGCCTATTGTTAATATTATTTGTTAAAAGAAGAACACAAGTTAAAATCAAACCATAACTATGTATTTTGATAGTAAACTAATATTTTTTTAAGGTGATTCCGGATACGCTCAGCGCGCCTACCTTTGACTCGAATTGGTAATACTGAAGAAAATACTCCAGTAGGCCTACCATCAACTTTCAAAAACGTTTTATTTTAAGCTTAAAATAATATTAGTCTAATCGGTAATATGACCTCCATAAAACAAGATTGTTTTATTCCAGATAATGAATTAACATTACTGTTTTTGTGAATTTTAATTTCATATTGTGTAAATAAAATAAAATAAAATAAAATAAAATAAAATAAAATAAAATGTTTTTATTTCTCAGACAACAAAGATCCATATAAGTGGTCCTATGTTAGTACTTAATAACTAGATGGGAATTGGTTATGCTACACAATGCGCTATAGCCTTTAATGAAGACTTCTAGGGAAATAGGTAAAATAATAATAGGTTAATATAGGTCTGTGGACCTAGCCATGTGGGCATACTGGCTGCTATTGACATAAATATTGTTTGTTATGTATGATGTATTCTGTGAACCGCATTAAGATTTTCACACAAAAATAGAAAAAAAACAATAAATTTTGGGGGTTCTCCATACTTAGAACTGAAACTCAAAAAAAATTTTTATCAAACCCATACGTGTGGAGTATCTATGGATAGGTCTTTAAAAATGATATTGAGGTTTTTAATATAATTTTTTTTAAACTGAATAGTTTACGCGAGAGACTTCCAAAGTGGTAAAATGTGTGTCCCCTGTAACTTCTAAAATAGGAGAATGATAAAACTAAAAAAAATATATGATGTACATTACCATGCAAACTTCCACCGAAAATTGGTTTGAACGAGATCTAGTAAATAGTTTTTTTTAATACGTCATAAAGTACGGAACCCTTCGTGCGCGAGTCCGACTCGCACTTGGCCGGTTTTTTAAATTTTTTCGTTGCTTAGGATACAATTCGTGCAGCCTAAATAAAATTACGGTCGAATTTGATAATTTTGTAATAGACCTACACTAGTTATTGGTAGGCATCAAGAAAAATCGTACATAAATGTGTAGTGTGTGGTTTTGAGAGTAGGTACATGGTACCCAGGAAGATGTGAAATAAAATGTCACTGACAGATGACCTAGATTTTGTCGGTCATCAAAGGTCATCAAGTGGTTTTTAATAATTTTTTGGACTAAGTATATGCAATATGCCCATGAATTGTTGAGGTGAAGTGTTTCCTATACGTTAATTCGTTTTGAATTTAAGCTTTACTAAGATTTAAAGTGAAATAGATTGATTTTGACTTGAGTACTTTTTTTTAGTTTTCTTCGTCTGTATTATATTGAATTCTACTTATTTTTCCTTAATAAATGATTTTTGATTAATTTGTTATACTCATTTGCCTTTTTGCTATTTAATCTTCACTTGCCATATCACCCTTTTGGTCTAGCGGTTAAGACCACCCACCGGTCTCAGACCCAGAGATTCCGGGTTCGATTCCCAGAGGTCGGTGGAAAGGCTTGTTTCTACTCCGCCTGGCTAGCTACCACCATCTTATTTAAATGTTAGTAATATTGATATGTTCCGACATTTAGAGATAAGGATCCCGGATGACGAGCGCCTTCGGCCTTATTATCACAGGTGAGATGTAAGTCAAGTGTTTACTCATAAAAAAGAAAAAAACTTTATGGTAGTAAGTACTAAATAAAGAAATGAAAGTCCAAATTTTTGTGATATAGTAAGTGTGTACAGTAAGTAACGTTCAACAGCTCAACAGTACGTCTAACACCATCTGTTCCAACCCTGTTCGTAAAAGAATGTTGGACCTAACTATAGAGAGCTATAACAGGTGCCTCAACTACGAGTAGGTACTTACGTTTTCTCAACTTCAAAAAACCTTTAAAAAATAAACGATTTATTGTGTAAAACTATATTGACAGTAAGAGCAAACTGCTAAGCATCATTAAACGACAATACAAGGAGAATTTTGCTGAGTGCAATCATCTTCTTAACATCCGCTCTCCTCTTGCAGCAACTGCTGCAATCTGCCTTATACAGCGGCTTCTACTAATTTAAAAGTTCCTGAATGGTTTAATCTCAGCTTTTTATGGTGATAACTCGTACGGTAATTTTCCACCCATACAAGTGGAACCTGATTTAATTAGAATATACACCATTTTGGGCAGGCCTTCAACAAGGTGAACCGACGATCTGGATATCGTCGCGGAAAGCTGCTGGATGCGAGCAGCACAAAACTTTGGTTTGCTTTTGGCTGAGATGATGATGATACACCACTGTTAAAACCATTTCAGCGCATAATCCCGTGGGGATGTTGGCATGAGCATTCATTAGACTTCGTGCCATGTTGCAACGACTGTTCGATTATCCCTTTCTGTACTGTGGACTTGTGGAGTATAGGGCATCACTAGTCACTGCTTAATGCCTTCTTTGCAGAGTAGTTATAGCTTTTACTTTGCCATTATTAAACTCGCCGCCGTTGTTACTGAACAATTCATTTCTTGTTACTTTAGACGCTATTACTGCGGACAGTGTTAGTGACTGGTTGACATGTACTTCAGTTTTCTATTGCATTTATAGCACTATTAAAACTCTTACATTTTAGGAAATCTCTTTCAAATTTTGCTTCATCTTCGGCTGTCTCTGTCGGCGCCCCGAATGGTCTGGTTTTTTTGCTGTGCATATTGTCCATGAATCCCAGCATTGCCTTATGCGCTATTAGAATTTAGTAGGTATTCCAATTTTTATAATTTTGCGAGTCAAAATTCCCAACATGACCTTTGCCAATGCGGCAACCATCGCTATTTTAAAGTTTTCTAATAGAAAACTATAATCTGCTACCACTTTAAGAAATAAATGATTTTTGATATGTGTAAAAGTATATTGACAGTAATGTTCTGCGAAAAATAACAAGCAAGTTGCTAGGCAACATAAAATGACAATACAAGAAGGAGTATCTGCTGAGTGCAATCATCCTAAACTTATCTACATCTTAAAATTATCTAAATTATTTATGTACATGTATAACTATATTCTAAGTCGTAATTATATAAGTTACTTTTTGTAACACTTTAAAAATGCATAAGCCAAAATAACATTTAAAAAATCCTCTATGAGAATACCTACCTCTTTTGTCAATAGACCGTGAAAAAAGCTACTTATTATTTGAGAAGAAAATTCAAGATTTTGACACGGTACTGTCAAATCTGTATCGTTTACATTTTACTACCACCTCGATAATTGGGGCGCTCGCAGCGTTTTTAAATTCTAGCTTCATAGCTACTTTTTATTTGACATAAAAATACGAGTTTTTGACACGGTAATGTCAAAAACTCAATTGTGGTTAGTTCATTTAACTACCACATTGATTGGTGAGGCGCCCTCGGCGTTTTTTAGTTTTACAGAATACTATGCTGTAGTCCACATTTAAGCAACGACTAATGCTGAATTAACTATTTTATTGATATATGTATCAATGCCAAACCTCTGTTTAATATAGTTTCTTGTTTAAAGCCTAAACGAAGTATAATCGATGTAATCGATTCGTACTGGCCCCACAAAAACATCCCTAACTCTGTCAAATCGTGAAGTCGAAAACAACATGTAACAGGAATCGACATGCAGACAAAGTGTCCGGGTCACAAAATCCAAGTTTCAATTAATCGCAGCCCCGGAGGAAGATAAAGAAAATCCAATCGAATATTCCGCGAGCTGCCAAAGAGATTAACTTATTCTCAAGTGCCGTCTAATTTTTTTTGGCGATTATATTATAATCCTCTATAAAATTGCGTCATCACTGGTATATTTAGGTGCTGTGTTGTTTCTGTTTGCTACGTCAGCGGGATTTTTTAAATAAATGTCTTTTCTTCTTCTTTTTATATTTAAATGGTTAGGTACTTTCTTCATCTCATGTATTACATAACCCTAAAAGACGGTATAATACAATAAACCAAATCTAAAGTCAATAGTTCAAAAATAAGGTTAGTAGGATCGTTGTATTCCGCTAGCTAATGGTAAGATAGTTAGATCCTCATTGTTACAGATTATTACTGACGTGCGTTACAGATGACACTTTGTAACTTTATGACGTGAACCTTATACAACGTGTAACAGAAAGGTGTGGTACAAATAAGGTTTAAGGTTTATCCGATCTATATCTTGTATGCAGAGTTTCTAAAACATATTTATTAACTTTAATTTGTTATGCATATTTAAACTAAATATTTCTATTGTGACGTCACATCAAAATAAACAAATCACAGCCCTAGTGTTAATACTTAGTGGTTTAGTAACCTCTGTGTACTTACATTTATGATCACTGCTGCTTGCTTATGCGCGTCTGACGCGCATGACTTCACTAATTTAAAAAATTGATTTACAATTGCATGACAAATGAAAGTTAATAATTATGTCTTAGTAACCATAACCACACATACAAGATCTAGATCAGATACACTTTCAATCTTTTCATTTTTAACATACCTTTCTGTTACACGTTGTATATCTACTCGTACGTATCAAAAGTAGGCCGCAAACGGTATCAAATATACGACCCTATTTGTTCTCCACCAAGCATATTATCAACTATTAAATCAGCATTAAGAACGTGTCAAAATACCTTACTGCCCTAATAAGTCACACTTCCCTTTGAATAAGACATTACCTTAACCTTGGCATATGGTCGGCGCCAATAGAACCCGCCAAGGCTGTGCAACAAACACGCTCGTAACTCTTAAAGCGATCATAATCACCGCCGCTTGTCGACGCTTGTACATTGCTAATAATTGAGCGGTCTAAGCGAGGCGCGGATGGATTGCTTGGCTTATAACTCTTGATTCTAATTCGAGAACCTAGTTGGGAATGGGGATACGCTTGCGTGATGGTATCCCCTCTAGAAACCTTCTTAGGATACGAACCATTAGTTTCGTACCACCTTATTAACTGGCAGCTTAAGCTATTGGCTACAGTTGTGACTCAGACTAGGTGGAACGACGATCTTCGCAAGGTGGTTGGCAAGAGTTGGATGAGAGTAGCCGCGGATTTGCGTGATGGTATCCCCTCTAGAAACCTTCTTAGGATACGAACCATTAGTTTCGTACCACCTTATTAACTGGCAGCTTAAGCTATTGGCTACAGTTGTGACTCAGACTAGGTGGAACGACGATCTTCGCAAGGTGGTTGGCAAGAGTTGGATGAGAGTAGCCGCGGATCGTGCTCATTGGCGTGCACTTGGAGAGGCCTATGCCCAGCAGTGGGCGTGTGTAGGCTGATGATGACGTCGTTCAAAGCATGAATAAATACCTTTTTTAGTAAAACATATTTAAGCGTAATTTTAGTAAAATTATGACTAAAAGGAAACTGCTAACCGCCCTGTTTTTACACCACAGAAATAGCACTTAATAGGCTTCAAAGAGCTCAAGCAGCCGTTAATAATTAAAACATTAATCCACCAGCGACCTTGCAAGTTATTGATATTATAAGTCGTTTAATTGTGCGATCAAGATTCTGTTACAATTTGGTTACTAAGCTCTAACTAACATCAGTTAGTAAAATAATTCTTTGCGATGTAAAACAGAAGTTAATGTACGATTATGTGTGTACATATAATTTTACGCAAATTTTGTTGCGCACAAAATAATTACAATTTGAAAAAAGACAAAGTGTTGTAAAAATTCCACGAGCGGGATTCAAACCCGCACTCTATGATATGCCGGGTTAGGTGCACTATGCTATCGGGGCTTAGAAGTTAAGGTATTTTTTTGAAAACAAGTGTAGAAAAATATTCTACGACCGGGATTCGAACCCGCACCGCATGATATACCGTGTCAGGTGCACTATCAGGAGATATATATGACAGCCAGTTCTTTAGCCGTTGAATAATCCGTCACTCGTTACTTTTCATTAACTAGGTGCGATAAAGGGCAAGAGCTACCCTAAGTAAAATAAATAAAAAATTCAAAGATACTCGACAGCAAAATGTATATTAAAAAAGATACTCAGATTATCTCACAAATATTTAAGTCTCGCTTCGATCTTGTCGGGAAATGATATTGGCAAACAATAAGTTGTGAAATATTCAAGGGATTATGTTAATGTAAGCGAGGCAGGTCGTCACAAGCCAGGGAGAGAAAGAATATTTTGATTAAAACTTATGAAAAAAGTCTTGATGCCGCCTATGGTACAAGACTTAAAACGGAGCGGGTAAAAAACAAAAAGGTTTTTACTTATGTATAAGGTTTTAATATAGGTAACTAATATAAGAGTAGAGAGTAACATCCACCAGCAATCCGACACCACACTGCATCATCAAAATATATTTGAATCTTATTTTGCGCAAAACAGAACTTACTAGATTAAAAATAAGCAAGTTACAAATTTTGAGAGGATCACACCACCACATTGAGGTTACACCCCCTGTGACCATGGATTATAAAAAAACCAAAGGGTTCGTAAATAAATAAAAAAATGTAAAATAAACGTGAAATCCGTTTAAATGTTTTTACTTTATCGTGTGCTTTATTAATACATAGTAACTACATAGTTCAAATCATCCTTGAGCCACACACGCACTTAACTCATTCCTACATACATGCACTCCACATTTGCGCATTGCACCGTCTAATAATTAAAAAATCTATTATTTGTCAGAATCATGCTGTTAATCATAATTGTTTGTAATGAATAGCCACATTGTTACCCTTGCTAACCCTAAAGACTTGATCCCCACGAGCCAGGCCTAGCCTAGTGTGGGAGTCATTGTACACTCCTGTAAAACGGCTTACTATTATTATTGGTAAATAAACATTTTCATTTTCATTTTTCATTTTCATTAAAAAAAAGTTTCTTTTTTCATTTCAACACATGCATCAGAGCGTGTAATAAGTTGCCAACTTGCCCCCGCCGCCCCGGCCGGGCCAAAACTTGTTAAAAATGTATCAATTTAACTTTCCAGCGATAGCGTCGGCAAGTTAGCGCCCTTTGACAAGCCGCCCTTACTCTAATTTCATATCGGGAATTTCAATAAATTAACCTTTTTCTCTCCAACAAAGCCCTATTCTTTGGTTTGGAGTGTAGGAAAATAAATTGAATTGTCGGCTAAGCCTGATTTGCCCAGTTAAAGGTTTTATATTAAATGCCAAGTGGCGTGGAGAAAATTCAACAATTCAAACAATTTATTTATTATAGACAAGAACAAAAGAGCGTTGGCAGATCATAAAAAATATGAAAAGTTGGTATGAAGTGACTAAAAATATCTCCGTAATATCAGGCAAAGCCCATAGGCCCAGGTCTGAAATAGTTATAAGAATAAACTTGAATAAACTTGAATTCATGGGACATGATGTCACACATTGTAAAAAAGCCGAATGATGTTACGAGTACCTTTTAAAATAATAATTAATAGCTTTCACACAACCTATATAATATGTGCTTTATTTATTTGTTAAGTATGCTCATAACATTATTCATTATTACATCGAGAATACATTGTACAAAGTAAATCCATATAGCCAGCCTATTCAAAGCTTACACAATATTCGCCCAACCAAAAGGATTGTAGCTTAAACTTAAAACTCCAGATTTAACGTAATTCCTTATTTTGTAAAATAACAATGTTCGTAACAAAAACGAAAACATCTGCAATCGTACATCGCTAACATTTCCGCTGCCCGCCCACGACCGACTTTTGTAGAACCGATAATCGGACCGATTTTTTCGCCGACGTTTTAATACCTTATTTTGTGACCGACTTTTTGTAGAACGTGTGTAACTGCAACTACTGCAACATAGAACTCCATACGTGTCATTTTCACGGACTAGAAAATCGATCACCGATTATCGGACGTGGGCCGGCGCCTTAAAAAGGCCGGCTCATGTACTCAGTACTTCAGTCTTTAAATTAATTTCAAGTTATTTAAGTTAAAAAAATTTAAAACAAAAACTGTATACAAAATCCTTTCATTGCCAATAATAATAAGTAGGTTATACCAAAGAGAGGCCTCGCAAAATTTCCTACAAAACGGCAAAAGAAGTAATTATAAAGATTGATAATGATCACTAGAGCGGGAACGGCAATCGTTGGGCGGGCGGCGCAAAATGGCGGGCCGCTTTGATCTGCGCGGGCCCTTTGTGATGCCGCCGCGCCGCCACTTTTACAGCGCCAAGTTATTTAATGGATACAGCCGCTGATGGGACATTCAATGCACGCCTTTTGTTTTTTAATGCTGGCCTCTTTCAATATCGATCTATTTTGTTACGTGTAGAAGTACTTTTAATGAAATCATGATTTTTTATCATTGTCAGTCTATAGTTCCAATGCTGAGCACTGACACATAGGGATGGTGTTTGGCTATGCAACGATGGCCCAATACAACTGCCCTCTTACGACAACAAGTTAAATTAACTATACAGTCTCAATGATGAGCAAAAAACTTAATCAATAAAATCAAGTCACTGTCGCTACGATTGATAGCTCATTCATAAAGTTTGCTAAAAGCAGGTTGATGAAAAAAAAATGTGGTTATATGGGTTATTCCAATACACATTTTGCCCGATCTGGGAATGGAAAACGAGACCACTGGATATCGCCTTAAACATATTTGCCACCGAAGCTTCGTTGTAGGCAAAAGGTAAAGAAAAGTAGGTGATATTACCTACTATAGGTAGAAATAACATTTTCAATCTCATATACTCGTAATAACTAGCATTCACTACATTTCCACAATATATCCAATCTTTCACGGAGGCTCTATAAAGGCTGCTATGATTCCCGCAATGGCAGTAAGCATTATAGGCGTACGCAACTATTACGACTAAATAAAACGTTACTGCCACTTCTGGACAGCTTATAAGCTAACGAATGACCCTGCCGGGTTTACGATTTCAGTACTATGTGTTACGTAAAAGCGTAAGAAACAAGCACGTGAGCAAAGGTCGGAGTCTGCTGAGACAGTTATTTTATTACAATCAGCATTATTTATTTGTGAGATTTAGTGATGACCAATGTAAATTTCATTAGTTTCACTACTTTTCACCTTAGATATGGTATACAAATACTAGTTTAGACAAAATTTCAAATCATAGGTGTCTAACTGCCGTACCCAGAGACGTCAATTAGGTTTTAATGACAATTAAGTCTTGCTGTCACTTTCTTATATATAGTGCTAAATAGAGAAGGAAAGATATTTAATTGTCATTAAAACTTAATTGATGCCTCTGAGTACGGTAGTAAATCAGGCAAACAATGTAATTAACATACTTCTAAATGTCACTTACTGCGCAGGAATGTCAGAATACCTATTAATATTCTTTTCATACAATATCATTGTGTTTTTGTAATTTGTTCGCAACAAAATTTGCGTTAAAAATTATTTGAACATTTTACAATATCATTGTTTTAACTTTTACTAGGGCTGGGAACAGTGATAGGGCATTTCCATATGGCTAATGCATAACGTGACCATACGTCCCGCTTATAAGCTGCGTGTCCCGCTGTCCCCAAAATACGTAAAAGTGTCCCACTTTGACAAAACTATAGCAGCATGCAATTAGTACTTTTTATATATGCCTGGCAGTATTTCTACAGTAGAAAAAGTGTTTTCCCATATTATTAAAATATGGACGAGTAAAAAACCACAATGGGGTGTTCAAAACCATTCTGAAAATAAAGGGTGACATAAACAAGTTATGCAAACAGTACCTGATACCTATGTTAAAGCAAATTTTTCATCCGAAAAATATGAAAAGCTAACCAACCAGACTGCACTGACAAGAATAGTTCATATTTTAAAACATGACATGACATTTTATAAAAACACAAATGTTGAAAAAATTTCCACGAGCAGGATTTGAACCTGCACCCTTCTGACATTCCGGGTCAGGTGCTCTTCCAATTGAGCTATCGTGGTTCTAACCAGCCCGCCGAAATTATTCAACACTTTTTACTTTGAGAGCCAAAGGCGCCCATTCAATGTCAACAACTACCGTCACTAACATCCGATCACAATATTTTTACAAATATTAAAGATCAGTTAAGAAGTAAGCAAGCTATTATAAATGTTCAAATAATTTTTAACGCAAATTTTGTTACAAACAAATTACAAAAACACAAATGTTGAAAAAATTTCCACGAGCAATTTGAAAAAAAAAATTGCGTTAAAAATTATATGAACATTTATGACATTTTATTTTAAAAACAATAATTTAATAAGGGTGTCCCGCTCTGAGGGAAATAATAAATGGTACCGTTAGCAATACAACGTGGGGAGATCGAACCATAACTCACCTCGCTGGCCCAATTATTAATATTTGTTTTAAAAGAAATTTAAACTGAAAGAAATTCCTAAATATTATTGTGTAAACTGTGTATATTAATAAAATACCTTACAGTTACTGTTTCGAATGTTACAGTATTCGTATGATTACAATATTCGTACAAAAATGTTGCTAAAGTTTAACTTATCAACGTTCTCACCTTCCACGAAACATCCTACAGCCAATACAAAACCCCCTTCGAACAAATCGTTCGTACATCTAATGCTTATAACTAATCCTTCGGAAACATCTCCAAATGTGACGTCGCGGACATTATCCCAACTATTAGAGAAGTTCTGAGGCGTAAAATGTACTTTTTACGAGTTCCCGCATTAACATACTGCGAATAAAACGTGAGAAAGCACGGCCAACTTCTAGACAACATAAATGTTTAATGTCATTGTCTTTGCTGCCCTGAGTGGCGATAAAGAAATTATTATTACACCATAACATGCGTGATGTGCGATTTTCGCCTTTATGCTGTTGACGCAACGGCGTTTCCGCTTATATACGATTATTGATATTGTCGCGATCTAGTATTTTCTGTCACCGAATGATATTTTTATCGGTTATTAAAAGTTTTATTCGTTGGTGTGTTGTGACTGCGACAGTTTCGCATGGTTGATTACGGAGAATCGGAGAATACTTTTTTTATTACTCACACTGTTAATTATTATTTATTAATTAAAAAACAAAAACAAGGCATAAGTACTGATGCTACAGAAATATGGATGATACGATGTTGTTACTATTGCGATTTCCAAACATAGTTAAGTTCCTAAAAAGCAACGAATATGTAATAAAAAACATTAAAAATCTAATTACTTCAAATAGCTCATAATATTATGTTTATTGTTACAAAAACACAAATGTTGAAAAAATTTCCAAGAGCAGGATTTTTTCAACATTTGTGTTTTTGTAATTTGTTTCGCAACAAAATTGCGTTAAAATTTATTTAAACATATTTATTGTTTTTTAGAATTCGTTTGACTCTTTGTCATATCCCCTAGTCTGTCGAAACCCCATATCATCATCATCATCATCAGCTCATTTTATGTCCCCACTGCTGGGGCACGAGCCTTCCCTATGGATGGATAGGGAGCAAAATTATGGTATGCCATACGCCATATTATGATACGTAACAATTGATTTAACTATTGTTGTACGTTATTGACAGAAGAGGAAATAATAAATCAATTATGCGAGAAACATAGCTTAACTTAAATTATCAAACTTAAGTTAAGCTTATTTTGTTGAAATTTGTCGAACTTCAAATAAAGCTGCCTGTTCGGAAGTACGATTTTTTCAACATAAGAAACAAAAAACCTACATTTTCAACACCCAGCAAGCACTCTAGGTATTTAGTGTCACGCGATTCCACAATCTGGTTTCGTATAACAACGATACTTACTCGTATAATTATACTACATGACAGCTAATTTGAAATGTTAGATATTACAAAAAAATATGACTGGGTACTATTTTTGTCCAATACCTATATTTCTAAATTAATATGGACATTACAATCTAGAAAGATTAAAGATATTTATGAAATCGTTGCGTTATTTAAAATTCGTTATTTTTATATTCATTGTAATAAGTAGAAATCATGATTGAAGTAGAAGCCTATTTTGTAACAGGAGTAATGCCATTACAAAATAAGCTTCATTATGATTTTTATTAGGTTTGTTATTCATTAGCCAGTAGGTATAAATGGTTATGTTTATAAATAATGATTGTAGTATTTTTTTCAATAAATGAGTTTGTTAATATATTGCTAACAATAAGAAATAGTGTTTTAAAATAAAAACAACTTGAATTAATGGCTGACTTATAAAGCAGACTGCCATTTACCGTACAATCTGACTTTGAAGTTAAAAAGGTGTTACGTATTCTATATAGATTCTTCATCAAATGGGTCAATAAAAGTTTATTAAAAGAGCTGTCAATTCGGGTTAGTTGCGTTATTCCCCAGTTGCGATTTTCCCCGAATAATAATACCAGTTTCAAGAACAATGAATCAGTTGTACCACAACGCTATCTCGCCACATATTAATTGTCACATCATAATACTTTACTTTACTTATATGGTAAATTTGTTTTATTTTTAGCTTTAACACACGAGAAAAAAAATCACTATTTTTATTTATGCTCAAGCATTTTCTATTATTTAATTTTAGTTTAAAAAATTTTGATTCACAAATAATTTTTCTTACTTTCTTTCTTTCTATTGTAAAAACAAAGATAAATGAGAGTAAATATAAATACAAAGGTAAATTTAAATATTTTTTTGTATATTATAAAATGTGTTTATTATAAAAAAATCTTATTAAATTTAATCACAGTAACATATCAAATATTTTTGTTTGCACTTTTGTCGCTTCCTTTTAAACGTGATGCTCCATTCCACCTTAGGTTGGCTGGAAGAGATCTCTTTTAGAGATGAGTCTGCCTTTCCTCACCATTTTTTTGTAAAATGTTCTCTGTTTGTTTGTTTTTTGTGCAATAAAGAATATAATTCTGTAGGTTCGGTGAAGAGTGATTTAAGTCGGAAATCATGATTTTTGGGAAATTGCATTTAAAGTTAAAAAAAAATCTTACTCGTTACTTATTGCTAATAAGTTTTCTTTTTTTTTTTGCGTATTGTAGGACATTTGAAAAGCTTTAATGTAGTGTCACTGGGAAAGAAAAGTAGCTGTTAGTTTTTTAGATATCATTAAAAATGTTTAAATGTATTACTTGGCACCATGATTTAACTTGTGTTTATTGATATATAAAAAATTAAATCAGTTTTCACAAAGACTATTAGTGACTAAAAGGCTTTGGTGCAAAGTGATACAGTTGCTTGATATTTTTGTGTTACGTTTTATATAACTTATATTTTTAAAAGATGTAGAACAAATATTACTAAATCATTCGTGTAGAATTTTTTGATGTGCTTAGAAAACGTCTAACTATTCGATTATCACGAAATGAATCGAAAAATACAAAAGATGAAGAAAAAAATATGTGTTAAGTGATACTACTAATAATTTAAATGGTATAAGTATCATAAGATGTATGTGTTTGATGATACAATTGCAAAACAATTTAATGTTATGTTGCATTTCTTTCGTTTTTACAAATCGTTTAGAAGTTATTTAGGTGTACGGATTTGGGGATGTAATAAAAAAAAAATAATAATTATTCTTTATTTTTCATGAAAATAAGATCAACATTAAAATAAAACTAAACAATGTTATAATTCTTAAGTTTTGAAACTTCTTAGATTTTAAATCAACAACACAAAAATATATGCCTCCATTTTTTATCATTATAGTTATGTTTCATTCAAGACTCCTTTCCGATATTAAACTTACCAATACAGAATTAAAAAAAAAAACATATGACTGTGAAGTTATAACTTTGAGCCCGGCCTTTTAAAGTTTTTGGTACGCGACCATATTTTTGAAGTTTTTCACATATTGTCTGGACATAACGATTACTCTTGCCAAAAGATTTCAGAAAGCAACCTTTACCTACCTTATATTCATCATGGAAATGTATGAGTTTATAGCTATTACTATATTCCCTTTTTCCAGTACTTCCTTACTCGTACTACTTACTTTAATGCAAAGTTGGGGAAACGTTGCGGTGATGAGCTGAGAGTGGGGCAATTTGGATCTGGGCAACGGAACGCAAGAGATAACGACGATTATGTTATTAAACACGAACGTTTTTCTTCATATTTATGACTTTAGTTGATTTAAGTATAGTTAAATCACTTTTCACCAACTAAGATATTTAAGAAAATATGTGTTTGTTGATATAACTACAAAAATATCACTACGCACCATTTTATTTACGTAAAAAGATAATCGTGTCAAAAGGACGATTTAATCTTATATTACCGTACACAAACTTTTATCAAATATTGGTTCGGTACACTGTAATATAATTAGATAACAATCATTTAACACAAAAATACAAGAAAATATGGTTTGAAATATCACTACGCACAAAAATTATCTCCGTCATTATAAACGCTAGAAACATGTGGATTAGGTCAAAAAAATTCTCTTTTTTTCCTGATCTTAAAATTATAATAAAATCAAATGTGATATAAATTGACTTATATCACTCTTCACCGAACCTACAGAATTACAGTGACCACTTGGACGTGATGTAAGCTTTACATAATTAAACATAACGTCACGCGAACCCACGATCGAGTCCACCTGTGCACGCGTAACTAACTTAAACTATAACTTTTGGGGGCTGAATAATAATACGACATTATTTTAAAAACTTATTAACTTCAATCTGAAAAAAGACAAAGTGTTGAAAAAATTCCACGAGCGGGATTCGAAGAATCCAAACCGCACCCCATGACATGCCAGGTCAGGTGCACTACTAAATATGCTATCGTTGCTCAATTCAACTCGTGGAAATGGAATTTTGTCAACACTTTGTTTTATTTCAGATTATAATTTGTCGCAACAATATTGGCGTAAAATTATATGTAGGAAATAATTATTAACTTCAACTTAACAAAAAAAAATCATTTAATATTTAACCCTTTTTTAAATATCTACTGCACTTTTTAGGTAAGAGATCTCCCATTGTCAATTGCAATTTAAATTTTATTTATCATTTCATCATCAGTTACTAACTTCTTCTTCTTGCCCTGGTCCCATGTTACTTGGGGTCGATGCAAAATGTCCGTTTCTTTCACTCTCCTCTATCAGCCGTCGTATTGACAGTCTTTCTCGCACACACAATCCATCCATCTTTTCTTTGGTTTTATTAAGGCTTAAGATTTTCTTAAAATATGTTTTTTTCTACCTAAGTTCCACGTACACACTATCTGAGAAAATATTTTTGATTTAAACAAAAAATTGCATCCGAACAGTCATCGTCAAACCCGTAATACAAGCACAAAAACATCGGGGCGCAGATAAAATCGTTCGCCCCGAAGGATCCGGGCCCTCCTTGGGCTCATCGCGAAGCCAACAAAACAATTTTCGCCGATAACGCCGCGTCATCTCCAAATCTCTTTCCCTAACGTAGTCTTTTTCTCTCGTAAACGCTAAATAGCTTTGGTTCTAATGTGGTTCTAACGTTTTAGTTATCCGCCCTTTGCTGCTAAAGGCAGCGGACGATTGAATTTGATTCTTCAACCACCTCTGTAGTTACGGTTATGGCAGCCGTTCTCAGAAACAGAGGCTCCACGTTTGATTGCCAGTGGTAGGTATGTTTGTATCCAGTTTAAGGCTTGTTATGTATTTTAATTACTACTGTTTCACAATAACAACTGGAACTAAAATTTTTAAATGCTTTCCGAAGCAAAGACAATCTCTTTAAGTTCGCAGACGCTGTAAAGGCCATCTACGGCAACAACCAACTCTCTTTAAAAACGGAGAAGTTCGAAACATTTCTACTTAGTCACCTATCTGGCGACCCAGCATTGTTAAAATGGCTTGATTTGCAAGATTTTAAGCCGAACGCTTATTTCCACCAAGCTTCTGTAAATCGCAAATTATAATATAAATTTTGATATTTGAATGAATTTGATGATACGAATTTCAGAAGAGCGCTCTTGTATTTGCCACTCTAGCCTTTCCTTCTTTTTGTATACGAATGCTTTTAGTCGAATATTTTGAAGAGCACTTTAGTATTTGTCGTTTTAATGTAACCTTCGGCAGGAGGCGAGGTAGGGAAGGTAAAGTGGTAAGTAGGCTTTCAGCGATCGCTTATTTCTAATGAAAATTTTAGTGACTTTCTTAATAAACAATAATAACGGATTTAACTTAAAAGCCAGTCAGATTATATACCGGCAAGTTATTGGTGAATTATGATTAGATTGTCGCCTATTAATGAAGCTTTTAAGCTAATAACAAAGGAGTTTTCAATTGTTTCTGTCGTCTACCGGTTACACTTTAAAGGCTGGCAACGTTGCCATCTGCGATTCCTTTGGTCTTAGGTGTACATGGGTGGCAGTGATTGCTTCCCATCAGGTGATCCAACTGCTCGTTTGCCACCTTCTATTATAAAAGAAGACCATCAATCTCAGACCCTCAAGTCCTGGGTTTGATTCTTGTTTCATCATCATCATCATCATCATCATCAGCTCATTTTATGTCCCCACTGCTGGGGCATGCGCCTTCCCTATGGATGGATAGGGAGAACGGGCCATATACCACCACCCGGACTCAGTGCGGATTGGTGGTTGTTAAAGACTGCTAATGCAAACCAATGGCTTTACGTGCTTTCCAAAGCACGGAGGAGCTTGAGATGACAAATTTTTGGTCACCCATCCGATGACTGGTGGTCTAGTTTTTGACTCAGCCTGGCTTGGCACCTTCATTTTATCTAAATCTGTTGGCATTACATAAACGTTATAGTAATAACATGTAATAGGTATAGTATTATTATGGCTTGAATAAGATAATGAGGATTCCACGTGAATAGAGCTTCTACTTGACTTATATTAACTCTTTTACCGATAGAATGCTACATACCTAGCGAGTAACATAGGCTATATTTAATTATGATAAAGATTTGTCTTCAGCTCAAAATCTCTTAATTTGTAAATGAAGTCGGTAAAAAGAGTACTGCTTAGCTGCTTCATCGGCGTACGCTGACCAAACGGAATGGTATACATGAAAATAATGTACTACAAAAATGTTAATCATCAGTTGATGGAAAAAAAGTCAGCGACACAGTATACCCAGCTTTTATAGTACAGCCATAATAACGTTAGCTATCTACACTAATGTTACGTAAAGTTTGTAAATTTGAATTTAGGAGGTAATCTCCAAAACTACTAAACCAATTTTAATTTTTTTTTTCACCAATATTTAGAATGCAATTTCAAAGTGGACATCGGCTATAATTTATGTTGATGAACAATAGTTTCCAAATCTTAAAATTTGTAATTAAAGTGGGAAAAATTAAGCGCAACTTGAATGCTGTATCGTCGTGCGCTGACTAAACAGTTGAGTATACATGATAATGATGTTCAACACAATTATTAGTCATAAAAGATCTAAAAAAAGTCAGCGACATGATATATCTAGCTTTTATGTTTAAGCCACAAAAACTTTTTTCATGGTAAAAGTAATTTGATTTTTAAAGGTGATTTTTAAGTATACCTATTAGACACAATATATAATATTAATCTTTACTAAAATAAATCGTTAATAAAATAAAATTCATAAAATTGGTCGAGTGATGACTCGAGTAATTTATGACGATAAAATTTGCTCTTCACAGCGTCTAATTTGGTCTCTTGGTTCTGGAAATATTGCGAAATCAAAATTAAGTCACAGAGAAATACGTGATTTTTTTTTATCTACTTAAAGATAAGATAAGATTTTTTTTGGTATTACATTGATGTTTTGACAACATATTTAGATATGCTGTTTGTAACTAGCCTCACAGACTTAAAACTAACCCTAGCCCTACCTAAAAACGAAACAGACCTCTACGTCTGGTTGACTAACCAGTAGACCGCACAGGCGATTACTGTTCTAAATTGGTGAAAAAAAAATTCTTTATCCAGCATTAATGGCAGTGACGCTACAATCTAACTGGACAATAGATTGGTTCGTAAAGTACATATGGACATGGAACATATCATAGACGCAATATATCCCAATACCTATATCGTCGGTGGCTGAGTATCTAGTCTTGGGTTCAGTTCCAGAAGCATAGTTTGTGATGACCAAGCTTTGTGATTGAAGCCAATACCTATCAGTTTTAGCGATACTTTGATTTCAATAATGGAGGCTTTTACCAAGCAATGGGACAGCATGTACTGCTACTCGTAATCATTTATGTATGTATTGTGTTATGTAGGTAATGGCACAAAACTATTAAAATAAGCTTTGCGAGACAATAAAATCGTACTGATCATTCTAACCTGATCAAAAGCTGGTCAAGGCATATTCTTAATAAGATATTTTTTGTGTTTTTAAATTTATAAGTCTCAGGGACAAACATTCGCACAGCAGTGCGAATGTTTATTTTCTCAATTCGTAACCTAGCAAGGTTACGAATTGAGAAAAAGGTGCATTTCTCATGAACAACAATCTCTCTTAACCCGAGTGCTATTATAGTTTTTCTACCAAAACAAGAAACAATAAACATTGTTAATAGAGAGCTTTCTAACATAGATAATTTAAGTAAAAGAAGAAACTAAAATAACAATATGGAAAATGTAAGTAGGTACTAATACAGGATTGGACGCGGTGCGCCTAGTTCTTAACTCCTGGACCAAGCGCAAACATGGTGCGCTAACATTTCGTCTGATGCAAGTACTGTCAGGAGACGGATGTTTTTTAGTACCTGCATTAAATAGCTTAGAGAGGGGCAAGCCCATTGTGCCACCATTATAGCGGAAAATACTGCCACAGATAATGCTCATCATTGCCTGCAAGAGTGCACGACTTATAAGCAGCAACGCCGTACCATAACGGGGCGGATTGGCTCCGATCTCTCGCTGGCCAGCGTAATAAAGGTCATAACTGGGCATCGCTATGTGATGGGTAGTTTTAGGAAGCATTAAAGCTTAGGATGTGATCCATTCATGGAGGAGTGTGAGACTTCACATAACCGCCGTGTTTTTTTCAAACGCGGTGGTATGCGAAATACATGCCAAAGAAACAGTTTCTATAATAATTATATTTTTTGATTTGGGAAACGTATCAGTGATTTTTGAACGAATAAATACGAAATCCACGTAGACGAAGTCGCGGGCAAACTGCTAAACAGTATATAAAGTGAAATTATTGCTTTTAGTCTAGACACTCCTCAATTATATTTTGTTACACTTTTAATCTTACATAATAATGATACGAATTAACTTTAAGGAATCTGAGTGAAGTATTTGAGTATATAAGTAATATATAAGTATATAAGTAATAAAATGGATGGAATAATTTATTTGATACGAAATTGACACAAGCCCTTTATTTATATTCAATAAAATTATATTTCGGTATTCTTAGAATCGGAAGTAACGGCAACACGCAGAGTTGTATTGATTCCCAAAATTTTCGCAAGCTCCACTCATTAACTTCCACACTCTTTCCCCGAAACCACAGACCCTGCAAAGGGTTCGAAACGTCAGGCTAAATGAATATGCAAAATAAACGCGAGTAAACGGGTTCTTGGCGGAAAAGTTAAGAGTCATTTGTTTTCAGACGTGCTTTATTTTTGGATTTTGTTGAATATTTAGGTGATATAATGGTGGACTTCGTAAATATTTATTTATTTATTAGGTACACAAAACTGTAACGTGATCATACATGGAATAAAGTAAACGTACGCTGTCCCACGGTAGAGTTGAATTTGTCATACTCAGCATTCCCCCCCTCCCCGCGCTCCCCGCAAAGCGTGTGAACTTATGAATTGAGAATTAATATAACTTTGGATTTTGTACTGAAAACAAGTGTTTCTTTTAATAATCAAAACCCTAGAAACCCAGCATGCTTCAAAACAGATAAAAATTAAAAAATAACAAAAAAGCATGATAAATTGTATAAGAGCTAAATTCCTATCTAAAACATGTGTACGAGTACACAACACGATTAATAATAAGCGTCTATGTTAAAGTTTACCTAATCTAAAAATATATCCAATAAAAACTAATTGGATATTACTTGATTGCTTTATTATAATTATTTAAAAGAACAATGAACTAATAAAAAATTAATTATATACATAGAATGGTGAATAATAGAAATATAACAAACTGAAAACTAATTCTAGGTTATTGTTGACAACGTTTTCTTACTAAGTGGGAGATGCCGAACCGAGAATTTCCCGGATTTTCTTTAATTCATGTATTTTCATAGAAAATATGTTGATGTTGTTATTAAGTGCAACCAGTTCATTGTATAGACGGCACATTCTGACAATGCAATTAAAGCATTGCAATGAAAGCAATTCAGGGGAATCGATTATTGAGTGCAATATTTTAAACAAGTAAATTAAATCATACTGTTCTCGACGAACCGCAAGCGAAATAACACCAAACTTAATCATTCGAAGTTCATAAGAATGAAGAGACGTGCCTAAATGAAAGCGATAAGATAGATGTCTTAAACACTTTTTCTGAATGCCTTCAATACTTTCTATGTGTATTTTATAGAATGGGCTCCAAATCGTACAACCGTATTCTAAAATACTACGTATTATGCTGTGATAAAGACATAATACACTTTTTTTAAACCTTTTGCGGATCTAAATATAAAACCTAAAAGACCATTACATCTTTATAACACATGTTCATAATGTTGACGGAATGAAAGTTTATCATCGAATAATGCCAAGGTCATTTGCAATAGTGCATCGAGACAAAGCGCAATTGTTCAATTTGTAGTTTAATTTTGTGGTATTCGTTTTCTTGTAAAAGATATGGCAATACATTTATTATTATTTAGGTACATATTATTGATTACGCACCAACCTTTAACTATGTCAATATCTTTTTGAAGAGTGCAGCATTCATCAATGTTTTTAATACTGGTAAATATTTTAAGGTCATCTCCATAAAGTAGGCATTCACAGTTTAGTCGGTCAATTAGATCGTTGATAAATATTGCAAATAGCAAAGGAGAAAAATGGGAACTTTAAGGAACACCTGAAGTCACGTCGATAGCAGCAGACTTGTATCCTCTAAGAGCTACTAATTGACTTCTATATGCAAGATAAGAGCATAGCCATCTATAGAGATTATCCTGAATACCGTAATTTGTAAGATAAAATTGAATGATTAACCTTATCAAATGCTTTAGAAAAATCTGTGTATATAGAGTCCACTTGGCCACCAGCTGCAAAAACGTTACATAAATAGTTCTTATATTCTAGGAGGTTAGTAATAGTGGAGCGACCCTTTACAAAGTCATGTTGTTTTTCAGAAATTTATTGCTTCACATGATTATAAATATAACCGTATATAACCGACTCAAATACTTTAGCGAGACAGGATAAAATACTAATGGGCGATAATTCTCACAATCAGATCTACACCCATTTTTATAAATAGGGACGACATGGGCAACCTTCCATAATGCAGCATACACTACAATGGAGGGATTTATTAAAAATATTTGTTAATGGGAGACTAAATTCTTTGGAGCATGCTTTTATAAAAGCTGAAGGTATGATCGGGTCCCGCGCCCTTATAGCCATTTAATTTTTTTAACTTATTAAGTACTTCTTTCTCCGTTATGGTTCAATTGGAAATTACATTAGAGTTGTTCGTTAGAACTGATCTAAAGTGTTTTGCAAAAAGTTCACAAATTTGCACGCTGTCCGAACTAGTTTCATTTCCGTATTTCATTAAGGAATATTGCAACTTTCTTGACGACGACATTCGTCTTGTTAGTTAAAAGCTATTGCGTGATTGCGTTGAGAGACGTTGCGTCACTCAGCGTGTTTTACCGCTTATACCATGGCGAGTGCTCTGAAGAGCTCTGAAGAGCTTTTTGACCCCATCCACCATATCCTTTCCTCCATAGGAGAATACGTGCTACTCTCCGGAGTCACCGTTTCCCTGTTTCAAATATTCCATCGCGCACAAAGATTGGTCATTCATTTCTTTGTCGCACCTCCAAAAGATGAAATAGCTTACTAGCACACGTTTTCCCTCCTTCCTATGATATGGAGTCCTTCAAACGAGGCGTGAAGAGGCACCTTGTGGGCCGGCAGGGTGACAGTGACTGATGCTGCGTTGTTTTCACGCTGCACCAATTGTCACTTAACATCAGGTGAAATGGAGTCATTTGCAGTGCTAATTACATATATATAAAAACAATAGCTTTACAAGTAAAAATAAACGAGTATAGCCATTCAATTACTTGAATGGATGCTCTTTGCTACTAAATTTACGAACTTTAAAAAGAAATAAGCTTCTGCGAACGTTGCTATATTTATATTATTACTAATTAAGCAAACCCTACTAACTAGTTTACTGTTAAACATTTGTGTTTAACCTAAAGCTATTAAAGTAATGCAAAGTACACATAAATATATACTCCAAAAATAACACTAAAGAGAAAATAAAACTAAGTAAAATAATGTTTATTCTTTGACTTAGATTAGCATACAAACGTTATAGCTAAATGTAGCCTTGTCTTATGAAATAATGCGAATATTTTGAGTATTCGACGAATTTACGACTGGTTTAAAAAAATATATATTACGGTTAAGCACCGGCCTTTATCTTACCTAATGTTAAGTGGTGATGGTGGAAGCGCACTTCACCCGGAATCCTCAACTACTGAGGCACTGGCTATCTTATCTCTAGCTGCCGGAACACAACAATGCTACAACATTATACTCGTACATAACACTGCTGTTATGGCGACATATTTGGATAAGCTAGCCAGGCGACAAACAAGCCCTACCACCAACTTAACGTAAATGTTATCTTTAGGGCCTCTTTCTCCATATAAACTTTAAAATAACTTTAATTGGTGTGAGTGTGGGAAAAAAAAACTTTACTATATCACACACTCCTTCGTGCGCGCAATGTGCTTATAAAGGAGCACGAAGTTTTCGGTTTACGCACCTAATAATATATAGATTTTAAATTTTAACTAACTTATTGCATTCTAAAATTTATTTATTTTTTTTTTCTATAGGTACACAAACAGATTATAATCAATGCATGAGTACAGTAACATATTTGGTTAACCTTATTAGCTAGACGGTAATTCAAAAGGAGTGTACACAGCATGACATTTTGAATAACGCAACAATACTGGTCCTAAATAAAGTAATACAACACAAAACAAGATTAAATAATGCAAAAACTAAAATTAACGCGAACACTACACATTGAAATGAAACTTTTAACATTAGTTTTAATTAATATTTATTCTGACGTTTCGAACCCTTTGCAGGTTGTTGCAGTATGCGAACATGCCCTAGGAGGACCAAACCATTACATCAGCAGGAACACACGTGATTAAATTGAAATGAGGGTATACAAGCTACTAACTAATTATGAGACGACCACCACCTCAGTCTCCCTGTGACCACGGACCCTACAAAGGGATCTAACTAACTTGTATAGCGTTGAATGAGTTCAAAGCCAGACTAACAAACATTGGCACTGTTATCAATGACAGCATAAACATGTATTGTAACAGGATCGCCGCTCGTGCAGCCCGCTCTGGCTATTCTCATGAATGTTTTGTGCGACTCCGCATTGTGTTAGCTCCAAGCATTTTCGCTTATTGCCCCTTGATATTTCACGCGCCATTCCTGTTCCTTGAATGTATTGAAATATTTGCACAGTACATACCGACATTTAATGAGTTTTAACTGAAGAGGCTTGCGTGCTGGTTGCGATCTTGCAAATTAAGCGACTTTCTCAATGCCAGCTGAGCATATGGGTGACGAAATTATAATATCTTCAATTGAAAGGTTATTAAGCTATAGTCTCGGTTGTTGTCGTAAGATGTCGTTAAAATATCTTTATTATTATTGATGTTTGTGCATAACCGGATACCATCCGTTAAGGTATCCGCAGAATACCAGCGTCGTGGCACTCTGTGTCTCGGCTTAAGCTGAGCGGGGACCTATTTGCTTTGTTGTTTTTTCTTTTTAAGTGGTTGTTGTATGTGTATATTTATGCCAAATAAACTTTTATTCATTAATTTATTCATTAAAAACCTTTATGTATTAATTACGAGTAAGCACTTTGCCTCCATCTCACCTGGACCTTCATTCGGAATCCTCAACTACTAAGGCACTGGCTATCTTATTTCTGGCTGTGGGAACACAACAATGATGTTCGAGTTTGTCTGCCGACTCAACAGAATTAAAGACAGTTTCTTCACTTTGTGACATAAATGTATCGAATTCTTTATACGTGCTATTCATCACAAAGGCAGATAACTCCGTCTTAAGCTGTATAGGTAGGTATACATGGTGTATAGCGCTGTGTAGTGTTCGCCGAACGCTCGCGTGCCGGGGACTCACGCAATCGGAAATCTAGGATTTGCTACAATCCGCTTTACTACTTGACTAGGTACATTTAACTTGAAAAGGGAAAAAGCGTTGTATAAAATTCTTTAATCGTATTAGCTACAATTCAGTTCTTACGGTTTGTATGTCTACGGGTGGAGACATAGCTAAGAAGAACTGGTAACAATTACAGCAACGGCATTTCGTTTCTTCGATTCTTTTGCAGCTTCAGAAATAGAAAGCAGAAAGAAGAGAAGTGCATTAATTCTAAGAACATCAAATTTGGATGACTCCATTAGTTTTACAAACTGCTATTTCCTAAGAAAAAGTGCTATAGAGTTGATAAATATTTTAAATCTCCCGCCCAGAGTAGACTTACGAACCGATGGCATAATGACGTTCATAAGAGCTATTTGTAGCCTAAACTGAATAAATGATTTTGAATTTAAAATAAACTATTATTTAGAAATGCATAAATTTTTGTAAAATGTAAGGCTTTCCTTTTATATACTGCCGTATTGTAGTATAACAACCGGGTTGATAGAAAAATACAATATACTAGTTATCTTGTCTATAGCAACACGAAACCTGCATATTGATAGTCCAAACGGTACCCGCAAGCAAGGCGTCGCGTTCTCAGCTAAGCACGTCCTGTGGACGGCTGTGCAACTATGCACGCGATCGGAAATCTCGGATAAGCTCGCACCACGTCGGCCACCAAGTGTTTTAAAGCGCGCTTAAATGTTAGGTCTTGGCACAAAAGAAAAGATACAGAAGCATTAAAATTTTTAACGATTTACAAATGATTATATAGCTACACATTCCCTGCCGCGTATTAAAGGTTTACAAACCTTCGCGATACATTTTTAATGTTCTTCTGTTGTTTTTGTATTTTTGTAGATTTTTTCTCTATTTTTAATCAATTGGTAGTTTCTTCTTGCACCCACTAAGTCTGTATGAGTCTTATTTATTATATTTTATAACGGAAATGAGTTTTATTTTCATAAGACCTAATAAATAAGTGAGTGATGTTGAGGAATACCGAATATAAAAGTGTACTTCACTTAGAATCTCTTTTAAGAACTAGTTATCTTACCTTTAACTGATGGAAGGAAATTAAAACGTGCCTTTTATAGCAAGAAAAAGGGTCTGGATTTAGAAACGTGTATCCTCGTTTGATCTCTCCACCTTCCTACCCATCTCATTTAGCGATATCGGAGATCATTTTGTCGCTATTAAGTTAGCTCGATTCTAAATTTTTACTCGAAGGATCTCGTGTTATTTTTATTTGTCCACCCATTAGGTAAGTCATTTCTCAACTACGTGCAAGCCACTGCGCCAACCAGTTCCTCTATTTATGCTCGTCGTTTTCTACTTCGCTCATTACATACGTTCAATGTATCGCAACAAAGTAGATTGAAGACAAACTGTAAATGTTAGTTCGAGCTGGTAGCGGCTCGCGGATGTTCAGGTTTGTTCAATGTGCGCACTCGATCGGAAATCTGCTACAAAGTGGCGAGCTTGTACGTACGGGCCACTGAAAATGTTAGATGCGGAGTTTGCGCAGCTGGTATACCTACCCTGACAAATTAAATTACAATGCATTTTTATATTCAGTGATATCATAAAACAAAAGACTGCGGTACAAGCAGTTTCTAAACAGTACGTTGCTTTATGACGTATGCTACAAAACAAATATACGTACCTACTTTTCAAAGAGATACTTTTTAAAGAATACATGTAGTTATATACAAATTAACTTAAAAATAAAACTAGAATGACAATAATAAAAAAAAATCGCAAAAAAGTAATGAAGGTAGTTTAAGACTCAAAGATACCATTCAGTTACCCAAGGTTTGATTCCCATTGTTATTTATTATTGCACTTAATGCTAAGTGACAACACCTCTCCTCCTGAGTAGCTCGATGGTGCAGTGGTTAACGCGGCCGGTATGCGAGTGATGTGGTTAAGCAACTTTTGCAAGGGCCGGTCATCGGATGGGTGACCAAAAATGTCTCATCTCGAGCTCCTTTGTGCTTCAGAAGGCAAGTAAAGCCGTTGGTCCCGGCGGCATTAGCAGTCGTTAACAACCACCAATCCGCACTGGGCCCACGTGGTGGTTTATCGCCCGTTCTACCTATCTATCCATAGGGAAGGCTCGTGCTCCAGCAGTGGGGACATAAAATGGGCTGATGATGATGATGAATGCTAAGTTGTAGGGCTCATATTAAATCTGTCAGGCTGGCTTCCACCATCTTATCTTATTACATCACCCAAACTTACCGTTGCATAGCCTTATTTGTGATAACCAACCCACATCTGTCAAGCGTGATGATTAAGCCAATACCCAGCATCAGTTGTAGTGATGACTTGATATTAATGATGGCGATTTTTGCCATGCAATAAGTCAGTATTTCCGTCAATATTCCGTGCTTCGGAAGCCACGTAAAGCTGTTGGTCCCAGCTGCATTAGCAGTCGTTAACAACCACCAATCCGCAGCCCGGTCCCTATAAATCGATAGTGAAGGCTCGTGCCCCAGCAGTGGGGACATTATTGTGATGATGTGATGAATCAGTATATAGGCTATTTTACTGTAAGTTGGATGCACATTTTGTGAGCACTCCAATTCTCCGTGCGAAGATGTGCGGTGCCGGCGCCCACTCACTCGGAAACCGTGGATAAACTGTTACCGACACTCGCTATTCCTTGTGGGTTTGTTAAAGATACAAGGTGGTTCATTGTGTTCACGGTTTAAATATGTTTTTTTTTTAAAGAAGGGTAGTATCACCAGTGTTCGACTACGACTAGTGATTGATATTGTTTTTCCTTCAATCATTGAAAATAGGAGTCAGCATTAATCTTTAGCATCGATTGAATACAGACTACCTGCTTTAAGCTGTCATCCCATAAAATCTATGTTATTTTTTGGCGACGAAGATTGTGTTGAACATTGGGCTTAAAGTGCCGAAGACTGGTACCAGTACCCTACATTGTTTTTCTATATTTAACACTTTGTATTGATTTGGTAACTTTTATTTTTACTTTCGGAGAACAATATAGATGTGTTTCGCCACAGCCTGCCGAAACTCATAGAAATGGCACAAATTGTTTTTGAGTCTAAAAATGTATGTAGTTATGATATATGTTAGTTGTAATGTTAATTAAACTATTAATTTTATTGTTAGATGTATTGTGAATTTTTTTGTTTTTTTTTGTTATTGTTAAGTTGTATTTTACTTTTTTTTATAACATCGCCTTGCGTAATCTGTTAAGGTGTCATAATTGTGTCTTAATAAATAAATTTTATACTTTTGTTTGGTCGTTTATACAGTGAGGCCAAACTCAGTCAGGAATAAAATAATTCCCATACACGATCACGTTAATTAGAGTAATTAAAGTACCGCAAAGTAATTACAATAAATAGATAAAAATATTTATACAAAATAAAGAGCATTATCATAGTATTCACATTGTTAATTATGTAATAAAGATATAATGCTTATACAGCTTTTATAAAATATAAGTACATAATTAAAAGTTATTATATAATTAACAGTCAATAGACAGTTGTACTGTACCACATAAAGATTTTGTCTATTTCTATTTTTACTTTTCTAATCAACACAATTATTATGTGATAGTTGTATAAGTAGTTTTGTTTTGTTACTTTAAACGAGTCCTGTTGGGTACAGCTCCAGATCTTCGAAATTAGATTGTATATTGGTTTACTCCCACGCTATTACCCCGGAGGCAGTCACACCAGTGTCACGCTACGCTACAGGTATATTTTAATAGCTTCCCAAAAGGATAAATAGCTGAGGAAATAGCTAAATACGATTTTTATCGATTTTGCTTCAAAACTAACAGAGTTTCATACTAATTTACCCCCTTTTTTTACCCCCTTAAAGCGCGAATTTCCAAAAATCCTTTGTTACTGCTCACCTACACTATAAACGAAAGCGTGGTGCAAAATTTCATGTATTTCATCCTAGTACTTTAGGTTTAGGCTGTGCGTTGATACGTCAGTCAGTCATTGAGTCAGTATTTAGATTTCTATTCCACTAGCGTAATGCCATCTGTTGTCTTAGTTCCATTTGTTTCGAAGCTAACCCATTTTACGGTAGTTACTTGATTGACTTCATTAATACTCAATTACAATTAGTTTTTGCCAGTATATAGTTGCAGAATGTGATGTCAATGATGTCATCATCTCCCGTTTATAAACGTCCCACTGTTGAACTCGGGGCTTTCCACACGTGCTGTACATGTACCTGGGGAGATCGGGCCACAACCCACCATGCTAGCCCAATGCCTGTTGCAGGGTTTTACTAGGTGTTTTTTTTAAAACAACGACCGGGACCAATGTCTTATCTAGCCTTTTATAGCTCTAGATATTTTAATTTAGTCAATCATCCAGTGATCCGATGTTGCGACTATTGCTTTACTTCTCGCCGTCAAGCTCCTCCGCAATAAACTTATGTGGGTGTAATATAGTTATATTTAGAACTATTATATCGAAACCTCATGTAAAGGTAATTTGGAGATTAAATAGATGTTGTTCCACATAATATAAACATTGAAAGCAAATAAGCAGGTTCAAAGGTAAATATTTAATCGGTGGTGGTAATCTGGTATCGTAAAGCTTGTTTTTTTCTTTTCAGTTTTTTCTTCTTGCAGTTATTTTTTAAGATGGTCCGGTTTTTACGAATATATAATTGTTTTTTATATAGTTGTTTTAGCAGTCGGGTTTTTGTTTTATTTTAATAATTTGGTTTATTTCATACTTTTTAGTTTTGTAAAGTAAATAACCAAGCATTTCAAAACCTACCTAAAATAATTATATGTTTTACGTCTTACTCTTTTAAATAGCAAAGTCAGCAATGAAACTCTTGACGTATAGTACTTTGGACTGACAAGTTCTTTGAGTTTTTTATACATGAGAATACTCGTAAAATCTGCTAATATTCCCGAAAACAAAACACCATAAAACATTGCTGTAAATGAAAATTATTAACTACATCTACGTCCATAGAAAATTTGACATTATCCTTTAAATTCCGTAGACGTTGAAGTTTGTTTAAAAAAATTTGCTCGTGTGGTCGATCTAACAGTTTTTTGGTGTCAAGACCACTAATTAATATCTAACCCGGCCAATGTTTTAAAGTTTTTTTTTTTGTTATTTTGTTTTTTTTAATTTTTTTATAGCCTATGACACTCCCACAGACAAAACAAATCTAACGACACCTCATATGTTAAAATCCACCATGCCGTTTGGGCGGACATACATACATACATACTACATACTACATACATATGTACATACATACATACATTCATACATACATACATACATACATACATACATACATACATACATACATACATACATACATACATACATACATACATACATACATACATACATACGCTCGAAAAACATAACTCTCCTTTTGACGCAGTCGGGTAAAAATAGGAAACAATAATTTTTAGTATAGATATTCTGGGCAAATTAATGATAATTATGTGTCAGAAATATACAGAGATTTAAATAGTTATCAGAACATATTACAAAAAAAAAAGTTAAATTTATTGCGATTTGAAACGCTATAAATCGCATAAATAAAACTATAACTTTGAAATTTGTATAAAGGCTCTTAGACTTAGTTTTGAATACAGAAAATGCTGTATAAATCAGTACCTGCAAGAAATAACAAAACAACCTAAATTAACCAATCACATTGCCTACCAAATACTAATCAGTAATTATAACTGTAGTCCATAATTGTGGCGTGATTCAAACTTTTTCCACTGTAAGGCAGTAACACGACGAACGCCGCTATAATTACGGCAATCAATGTCATCCGGGCACCACTCGCCGCCCGCCGCCCGCAGCGCCGCCCGCGCCGCCGACAAACGTGACCGCGACCAGCTCCATTACGTGTTTAGAATTAACTCTACTTATACTACGGTTTTTTACTGCAAAGCCTTTTTAAAGCTTTAAACTTGTATTCAAAAATGTTACTTAAATTCGCCATTAAAAAAAAGGCTTTAACGAAACACTAGCTGTCTGCCGCATTTGGATTCTGTTCACCAGGTAATCATTTGTCAACACATCTTTAAAAAAGTCCTGGTAGCAACCTTTTTCTGTCACAGGATTTAACTCAAAATCTAATTCAACCAATCACATTTCCTACTTAATACTAATCAGTTGTTATAATTATCACCCATTGACACCACTGGGTACCACTGGTCACAGTAACGTGATCGCAACCAACTCCGACAAGTGTCTAGAGTGATAACTCTAAAAACCCCAGTAGTAGATTTAATGCTAGGGTTTTCAACTGCAAAGCCTCTTTTTAAACTTGCGATTTTAACCAACATGTTTTTTATACAAGTTTAGAAGTTAGTTTTTACATGTATCGATATCCTTTATAGGTTAGTGCTGTTTGTCAGTAGAAATAGGTAACAGTGGTCGCCTTTCAGTCAAACTTCGAACAGTATCCTATATGGCAAATTGTTGTTTAAATATTTTTAACTTAAATACTTTTAACTTTTTTAAACTGGTTTTAATTATCAGTATAATAAAAATCTTACACAAAACCTCTCTCTAAGTAGATACTCCAAAAGTCTTATCTCAAAATTTTAGACACAGACAAAAAAGCACATCTCAAGTGGCTTTTGTATACAAATAAATAGATTTAAGGGAAATATCGTACCCGAGAGAAATTATTTCAACTTTTTAATATCACAAGGATTATACCTCGCGGCGAAAGTGGTTTAGCAATATAAAAAAAAATGTGTGGATCTTTTGATACGACATCCCAGGTATTATATTATCCTAAAGACGTTCCTTTTTCACGAAGTAAAAATCTTAAAACGAATCAAGTGGTGCTCGAGAGTGCCTCGATGTGTTGCCACACGAAAAGGGTAGTTAACTGACAAGCTTTTCAATTACTTTTCGTACGTAATCTTAAAGAAGATAAAGAGAAAATGGGGCTTCATCTTCGTTAGTACTGAGTAGCAATATTTTACAACTTTGATATATTGGTATAGATCAGAGTTAAGTCTCTAGAACTTGCAAAATAAATTAAATCATACCATATTATTATACCCATATTATAACCATATTTATTATATATTTAATAATTAAATAATTTTTAATAATATTTTAATCGTTACAATTTAATAATTAATGATTATGCATGTATTAAACAACCTTTCGATAAAGATAATTTTAAGTAAAGATAGGTAATAAGACTTATAAATTAAAAAAATAAATTTTGTATTTTGTACACGAAGACAAATTAGTGGTCTTGTTTATATCATGTTCATATTATAATTATGCTGATAGTGACGGTAAATGGATTTTACATCGAAATCCTGCGGTTTCTACGAATGTATACCTAGCAACACTGACATAAATACATCTAAATATGTCGTCATCTAAATGTGTCATCTAAATACTAATATGTCACCATAACATCAATGTTTGTAGCATTGTTGTGTTCCGGCACCTAGAGATAAGATAGCCAGTGCCTCACTAGTTGAGGATCCCGGGTGAAGTGCGCTTCCATCATTGGACTTATCATCACTTATCTAACTACGAGTCAGTCGGTATGAAGGGTATGTAAAATAGATTTTGTAAAATAACTCATAATAATCGCCATAAATTCTGACTATTATGGGTGCGCCGCCCAAAGTGACAAGTGTCATATATTTTATTTGAAATATCTTCGCCCATATTTATTTGATGCCGCGCGGCCATACTAATTTTGTATGGAGAATTTAACGTGTTAATTTGAAAAATAATATTATAAAAAACCGCTCGATAAATCGAAAATGTGAGACGGACGATTTGTAGTTAAGACATTGGTGATTGTTTAGCCATAATTAGAGGTATAATCATTTAGAATAACTATAAGATATTAACTAAAGCCGCCACTCGTTTTCATGATTTTTGCCCAACTTTAAATTATATTGTAGATAAAACTATAGTTTGTTATGAATTTATAGGTGTCGGGCTAATTGTAAACACGTTCCCTAAACATATATTTTGTTTATGTAATACGATAGTTTTTTCATCATACATCAACTTAACCGTGACTACACTTTTGGCTTTTTTTGGTCGGCGCACCCTTCACGTCCCACAATCATTTAAAAAGGGTTTTGTGTTTTTTCAAACAGTCTATTAAAAATAACGGGTATTAAAAATAAAAGCACCATGCATTTTTTTTTAATAATGTTTATTAATACTCCCTTCTCTCTCGTTACAATTTATTTACAAAATACAAAACAAAATGAACCATCCGTATTTTAAACATTTCGTATTGAGACGCAACACGTTGTACGTACAAATTATTTGAAAATACACTCATAACATCGTTCTACGCATTATTTTAAGGAACATAGCTAGTTATAGTTCAGCTACCGCACTATCGTTACATCAGATAACTACTTTACAAGTATACAAGAGATGAGAAGTCAACAGATTGGGGGCATAAAGCTAGTTGCACACACACACTCTGCTTGTTGAACCGGCCATTTTATAAATTGACTTCTTGTAGTGGCAGGAGTGTATTGCATCTGCCATGCGTTTGAGTTATTTCTTTGCAAACTGTTGTCACTGTTTATTAACAATATTATTTATTGCAGAAACTGAAGAACATTATAGAAACTATTTTGCAAATTGACTTTTTTAACGAGTTAACATTTTTACTTTATGAACATTGGAAATTGAAATAAGAGAATTTAAAAAACTTTTTCTTATACTTCTCACTTTTGTGTTGAACCAATCGTCTAGAATAGGAGTGTAGAAGATGAGTGTCCATACAACTAGACTTGATCAACAATTAAATTAAACTCTAATAATTGCGACGCTTTCGTTTCATGCGTTACAGTCAACGGAGAACAGTCGATAGAGATTTTATTAATTCACTTATTTGTCATTAATACCTAATAATTATTTCATATAACCTCCTTTCATGATAACAATAGTATAAAGTGTTAAAAAACACTGCATATTTTATTTTGATTTATTTAAATTGCCATATTGATTAGTGAAAGTAAAAAAAAAAACGATCAATGAAATAATTTGCAGTTAGCCTATTACAGCGATTACGACTTACTGGGTCCAAGGAGAACTGGTAAAAACTATAAGTATCTCATACTTATTGCAAACGTGTCCGCCGACGCCCTTACTAGATTCTCTCAGGCGTTTAGAGTCGTCTGATGAGAACAGAAACACTAGAACGGGTTAACCGTATTTTGGGAGAAGACAATCGATCATTTGAATGTGACCTAATAAAGTTTTCGATGTGAAACTTTATTATGAAAATAAAAGCATTATTTAAAAAAGGCAAGAATATGTTTTATTTCGTATAGATAGACGCATTTGGTGTAAACAAAATAAATGCCTGATATACGGTACATGTTTCATTAGACATGCGGCGTGTTTCCGTTGTGGCGTCACGTAAGCGGGTGAGTGGCGTGTTGCCGCCGCGTCTGGGCCCGCTGTCACGGCGTGTGCTCCCCCGGAAATTATATAGCCGCCCGCTGTGTGCACTCAGCTTTACTTTCCAAATTAAAACGTATACGGTGTCGTATAACTCAATCATTACATCAGACGCTGACGTGATTAAATTTGTTAGATTTTTTTGTTGTTGGTTTCTCTCTAGCTAAGACTGCTCATTGAAATTTATCTACTCGACTTTATTATTGTGCAGAATTGTCGGCAGATCAGATAAGGGGACTGAAGTCGGTTGTCTGAAAAAATATTTTTACAAGTAACCAATTTTAAAGCAGGTTTATTGCAACGAATCTTTTGATGACCTTTTCATTGCAACCGGGTATGTACAGATGAAAGGAGGTTGTATTACAACTTATTTATAAAATTGTTCTAAGAACATAAAAAGAAAAAAACAATTTTAGTCACCACTCGAATGGTGGAACAACTACTAGAAATATTTTTTTATTCTTATTACAATAAACTCGTTTTATTATTTACAACAATTCGAAATATTTACAATGTATTCTGATATAAACCTTTTATACTACATTTACGTATAATTTTACTATGTACAAAATTATCTTACTCTTATACTATTTTGCGTGGAAATATCTAACACGTCCATTTCGTTTGGTTAAATTAAATTACTTATTCATAATTTTATATTAAGAATTAACTAAATATCACAATAAAAATAGAATGAGCAATTGTTGAGGTGATAAAAAATCACATCAATTTCTCTTTCAGAACGAAAACATAGGTCCTATTTTATTGAATATACTGTTAGTTTAAACTATACAATTTAAAGATCAAATCCCGTGATGAATGCAGCTCACTGTTTCAACTTCAAATCTCTCCATTGCATTGTCTAAGCTTTCATTTACATTAAAATTTATATTCTAATAATTTGTTAAAGTGGAAAATCTTTCTCATTTGTTGCTTACTTCAATGTTCAAAAACAAATTAAAACCAAAGTCTGGTTGAGTGTAGCCGTGTCAAGCACGTTTCTGTATTTAATTTTATCACAACCTATTTTCACTTTTAAAACGTAGCGTGCAAATGGAAATGTGTAAGTACTTTCTTTGAATATAAAATTATAAATAAAAAAATAAAATATAAATAATAAATGAAAGTAATTTTAACGCCGGAAGGTTATACTTCACTGTTTTGATCGATGTTACGACGGTGAACGATTCACTGGAGTCTATCATAAACACTTTAACTTATAATATAACTTATAAAGCATCAATGTTGCCTTTGCAAAAAATATAATTTAGCAAAATTTAAAAGAAAAATTTGTACTTATACTAGTAAATAGCATATACACTGTCCCACTGCTGAGCAAAGGCCTCCATCATTGAAATCAAGTCATCACTACATTTGATGGGTATTGGCTTAATCACCACGCTTGCCAAGTGCGGGCTGGTGATCACAGACCCGGGCTATGCATCAAAAAATCCGAAACACACTTTGCCCGACCTGGGAATTGAACCCGGGACCTTGGGCCACCGAGGCGTTAAAGTGTATCATATATAAATAAAAACAACA
The DNA here is from genome assembly GCA_963082485.1 of Eudonia mercurella. Taxonomy (NCBI): domain Eukaryota; kingdom Metazoa; phylum Arthropoda; class Insecta; order Lepidoptera; family Crambidae; genus Eudonia; species Eudonia mercurella. Next base: position 18,143,172 of record OY720039.1, read on the forward strand.
TGTTTTATTTTGCATTTCAAACAGTAACACTGCCCTGCAATTTCACATATAATAGCCGTACACAATGCAGGCTGAATCAAAACGTTTACCAGAAAATGAATCCGTAACCAAATTGCTAACAACGTTATTTTAGCGAACATCAAAACTTAGCAAAGAGTTTCTATAAGTCGTGTTTTAAAACATTGTTACTAGTGTAAGCTTTGACCAAAGAGTGCGGACTCTTCGGGGGCAGTCTAAGCTGATCATCTGCAGGCCATGGTGGACAGGAGGTAGGTGATGGCCGCACAGCCCAACTGTGAGGTAAGGTATGATGATGCTCTGTTGCTCGTCTGCATGGCCGCGGGATGTTCACCTGCCAACAAAGAATACAGTTATAAACAACATGGAAATCATAAAGACAAAAGACGTCCACTGCAGGATAAAGGCCTCCCAAAGACCACCACTTCGACCGGTTTTGTGCTTTTCGCATCCAGCGGCTACTCATGACCTTCACCAGATCGTCTATCTACCTTGTTGGAGGCCTGCCTACACTGCGTATTCTGGTGTGTGATAGTCACTGATGATGCCTAGTAGAACAGGTTTGCCTGATGATAAACGGGCATGGAGCATGGGCCATTAGTTGTCATTTTACTCGATATCATACTAAACGTAACACTGCAGGACACTATTTGTTCTTAGAAGACCAGCATCGCGTCGTACTGCTAATCCGGCATCTTAAAATAACTCTTACCCACTTGGAGTCAGTGCCGCTAAATTTAATAACATTGAGCTTCACTTTTCTAACGTACAACGATCCTGATTTGTCGAAACCTTTATGCTATTGCGGTATTTACTTAGCGTGAAGACCTAAAGGCCAATTACTATTAATGGGATACGCCAAACTTGACCCCGAATTAAACATAAATCATTAGGTCATAAGTAAATTGGAGTTTCCCGGAACTCTTGTCAATACGGCAAACAGCTACATGAATATTCATCGATCTGCGAAACTACTTATACTCGGAGCCCGCAACACTGACGTAACGCAAGTAAACAGTTCCAACTTATGGTGAGATCAAACATTTATTGACGCTGTACAAACATAGGACACTGAAATTATGTTATTTGCTCGACTGTCTTGTCCCGAGATGGTACCTATACAAAATCAGGCGTAAATAAGTTCACACGCTTAAAACTCCTCTACAATTGCAATTGTTTTGAAATTAATTTGTTAGTAACAGTAAACCACTTAAATACACTGTAACAAAAGAATTCATAAAAATTTAGCTCATGGCGCTATCTTTACGTTACACAAATTTGAGTGATAAGAGTTTAATCTGTAAAACAACAAAAAAACAATCTAAATTTACACTGGGAATACAATTCAAAATAATTTGATTGAAGAATTGGGATAATTTAAACGAAATAAGATTTTGTTCTGCCTTTTCAAATTACTTGTCTTCGATTTCAAGAAGGATTCAGATACTTATTCTAATATTCGAACTAATATATGAACTTAAACTGAGAGAACGAGAACGTTACGGCAGAAACCACTAAAGCAAAAAGTTAAGTTAAGACGTAGTTAAGGATCCAGCTTCGAGATAGCCTGAACCAGTCAAACGGATTAAGCCGCGCGAAACTTTCGCTCCGAGCTAATCGATCGGAAGACGCTAGTTTTCATTGTTGAAACATTTTAAAAAGCTTACCTGTTACCTCATTAATAGTAGGTTCTTATGCAGTCATTTAACTTCTATGGACTCGAGAGTTTGTGAGGATTCCTTCAACTGGAAACTAGCAAACACGGAACAAGTTTTGACTTGTTCTATTTGTGGAGTTGAATGACAAAGTGAACTTACAACGTAGCTCTGTTTCTGAACTACAATAATTAAAATGGTTTTGCTTTCAAACACCAGCTACTATTTGGTGGTGATTCCACTGAATGCTGGCAGTGTCCCTGTGATACCATTATAATTTCACCAACTTCCAAATTACTTCTGATTAAATCACTAAGCTTGACTAATACATGCATCGACACCTTTAGTTCTCACCTGCAGTAAATGGGAGCTCAGTCTTTTTCTTCCCGTTTACTCATCCTCAGTCTTCTCCACCTTACAGCAAGACGAGCTTACCGTACAACACGCGTACAGAACACCAAAGTTAGTTTAGTACTTTTGCCAGAACCAGTGAAGCTAACCTCAACCACAAGCAGCACTGATAGTTCCACAGTCTTCTCCATCTCTAGTCTGACGCCGCAAAACAAACCAGCGCCATCTATCGCTCTTACCGTTCAAAACGTGCACCGACACAGACGCGGGATGCGCGTTATTTGGCACGCAAGTATAGTTCCCGGAGTCTGTGAGGGCTGCCTTGGTCACCAGAAGTTTGCTGGTGGTCCCGCCCTCAGTCTTCTCCGTCTCAAGGCTGATGCCGCCTCGGGGGGAGTCGAAATCCACTACAGCGTTGCCGTGATACCTGTTAATGGAAGGCAATGCTGATTTTAAGTTAATTGCGTTAGTATAAACATTATAACAAAGCAGTCTTCAGATTGTCAGTTAAAGAACATGCCTAAGCATTGAGGCATTTGGTCTAAGAATTTTGATAGCTGTAATCTAGAAAACTACCAAAACACTATATTTAAAAAATAATCGACACTATTCAGCAATAAAGATACTACATGAATACAAATTCGGAATCAAAATGTTTGACACAGTTTCGTTAAACTAAATCACTTCTCCATCTTAGAAGCAAACTTGCTCGCTGCGACATTCGCATTTCCTTCGAAACATTACCGTTGAACATCCGTTACAAAATTCCGAATTCCAAAAGCCGGTTGCGAGATTTACCATAACACAGATGCACTGGATGGCGGGGACGAGTGCACATTCACCGAGCACGTCAGCGATATCGTGCTCCCCTTCTTCACGTAGACGTCTTGCGAGCCCCAGATGGTTGCCGCGGCCGCTGCAACAAACGAAATTCAATTTTAAAGTGACAGCTCTAGAGTTGAAAATTACGAGGTGGAACGAGCGGCATTTGTTTTGGAATACACCCAAACATGTTTACCAAATGTTTTGCGTTGCCTTCTATAAGTTTTACCTAGCTCTACTGTTTTCAGTGTTTGTTAAATGCCGCAGTAATATTACATACTAACGTTAAAGTCCAAACTAAATGAAAACAGTTCATGCGGTACACAAAACTAAATATTGCCAGTTGTTAACACCAAGAAGAAACACAGAATTCATCCAAAACAAAAGACAGTCTCATGCGATGAGATAATGAAATCTACCAGAAAACAAATGATGTTTTTTTTAAATAATGGAGTATGTCACAAAATGAAGTATTGAAGGAATCGAGTACCTGAGGAGCGGGGCGGGGCCGGGGTCGCGGGAGTGAGGGAGTCATCTGGAATTCACAAGACAAAAGCTTAGGAGAGGGTGAGAGAGAGGAGAATATGAAGAATAAAAAGTGACGTCTTAGGCACAAGCCTGATCCACAGACAAAGTTGAAACTATATTCTGTGATTTGGACTCTAGCGAGTATTTAGAGGTTAGATAAGTTCAAACATGGTATGGGGCTGTGCAAACATTGAAAAAAATCAATCTTTGATAATAACTACTAGCAGTGAAAAGTGTTATAAAAAATATTGAAATGGTAGGAATTGTGTTTTTATTTTTCTTACTATTAGTATATTTAGTTAATCTTGTAGATTCAATGTGTAACTGGCCTACTGCGGCTTGATGGCTACTGCTTACATTTATATTACCATAGCTGAGACCAAAAGTTTAATGTAGCTTCCAAAACACGGGGCAGCCTGTAACTTAAGCTACTGTTATAGGCTGCAACAAAATATGCTGATTGCAAATTAATTAAAACTCGTCAATACATAAATAGAACATTTTAAATTCCGCAAAAAATATGTATCACAAAAATATGCTTACAGGATAATCCTATCACAAAACAAATCTGTTGCATTCATAACGTCGAAACAAAACGCATCCATCCAACCGGCTTCATAAACTATTCAAACTACTAACGTTGACAAATTCCCGTCCATTTTCGAAATCCCCGCCGAATTCATGGGAGCACACGCGAATTTATAAGGAGATAAAGCAAAAATCCCACAATTTATATAGAAAATATGCGGCGCATCAACGTCAGACATTTTTCAACAATAACAAGCCATGTAATTGGCTGGTGAATTTGAGAGGTTCGCATAATATATCTTTTAGTGGAGCGTGCTCTGATAAATGAGCTACTACAAATAAACGGGGAATGTGCCAAGCGCCAGTCAGCGGTGATGGATGGGTTCCGTGTATGTAATAATAATTATAAACAAATGTTGGAGTATATATTTTTTTCTGAATTTATACATATGATTGTAAAATTTTGTTTTCAGTCTAACTACGAGTATTACGAGACTTTTTTGGTTTAGATACAAAGAATTGATATCTGCTTTTAGAACAGATAGGAAACTTAACAATTCTAAAATAAAGATTGCATTTGATTTGAAATTATTTTTAACACAAGTTTTGTGAGATAAAAGGTTTACTCAAGTATTTATAATTTAAAATACACTAGTAAATTCCGATATATAATTTTATAGGTATTCGAAATCAAGTAAAAATTGGCATTTTTGAAACCACATTTAATAGGTTCACAACAATGTTGTTCTAATCTTGTGTTTAAACGACTACCAAAAATGTATCAATTCTACTACTAATAAAATTCGAAACGCTTACCAAAACGATCTTAAATTTCTAACCTATCACGTGACCTACAGGAGTAGGGCAGCTAGTATACTCAATCATTTGAGTAATTGACCTACAGGAGTAGGGCAGCTAGTATCCTCAATCATTTGAATAATAGTGTAAAAATTTGGTGAGCATTTATCCATTTTGGGAAGCAAAAATAATATTTGTACAGTCATTTAATTTATTTGGTACTTAGGCTTAGGGTCTAAAAAATATTTCTGGTGAGCGTTTCATTATACCTAATCTTAAGTGGCTAACATAAGAAGGAAAGGACTGTGAAACAATATTTCCCTATTATATTTCACACAATTACACTACTATAATTCAATTCAATTATATTCTATTATATTCTTATGTTTTTTTACATTTACCGCTGCTAAAGCTTTTATAATTAACTTTATTGTACATCAAACCTTTTTTCCGTCATGCCACAGTACAAAAAGGCAGGTAGTGTCATTGTTTTCCAAATGAAAAAAAAACATTGTAATCACACGTTTTGTATGAACTATTGATTGTAATAATAATACATTCGCTTAATTAATTTGATTGAAGTTCCAAGTGAAGGGTCTGGGGTTGAACCCCAAAATAGTTTTAATTCACTTTCAGTTTTCAAAGCACGCAATCTGAATATCTCTGTCGAGTTTGGATTAATGAACTTCAATCTGTTTAATGAAATCGTGGGCTGATTTGCAAACATTTATTGTGGGCACTTCCAATTTTTCTTTTAATTACATTAGACGCTCCAGTGGTTATTTATCCCTTCTGGGTAACAACTTTCGCAAATGTTTCATTAAGTGATAAACATAAACTGGATCTTCTCAATTTCAGAAATACTACAGTCGGACGGAAGACGTTATGTCTACGGGCAAAACAGCTATTGATCGAACATATTCTGAAACGCATAATATTCCCTTACACTAATATTCTGAAGTAGGAAATAGATGTGTGATGATGTAGATTCCCTTACACTAATAATCTGAAGTAGGAAATACTTATGCTAAAAATATTTTAGTACAATTTGAACACCCTAGATATATTAAACAGAGTTATAGTTTAATACTATGAATGCAGTATCATGCTCTGTCTATGTTCATATGGTGTGCATCGCGACCATATGAACATAGTCTTATTTCCAACGGATCAACGGGTGTTATTACGCCTTCAGGTAGCAAAAATATTTTCCAAGAGATCACTTTATTATTCAGCTAACCGGCCGGACCTTTGAGTGCCCTGTCCGTACCTTTGATCGGCCATTCACTAACCAATTAAACCATCGAATTTTATGAACAGCCAGTGGGTTCATCAACAATTCACAAGACTCAACTTTGATTACGAGACAATTACAAACGTGTCGCAGGCTCTTAACGTTAATTTATAAATTATTAAATCTTACTGCTGAAGCATTTGCCATTCTGTGGTGAATCGCTCTTAAGTGTCTTCCAAAGTTGGGAGAAGTTTGGGGTAATTATTTTTGGTGATCCGCCTTGAGTCATCTTTAAACTAAGTAGACTCTGTTTTGGGATATACTATTAGTATACAATACTTTAAATGAACCTCATATGGATAAATAGGAAGCACTTTAAACTAATTAGAAGACGTTCCTAGTGGTTTACAACAAGAGTAAACACGACAAATGCTCAATGCGAAATGAACATATTTCTGCAAAACAGAATACGAACCGCCAACGAACTTGGCTTGCGCCCAGTGCACGCGTGTTCGTAGGGTTGCCAACTTTGCGAAACGAAACGGACGTCAAAAAAGGAAAAATGTGAAAAGTTTTATTGTTAAAAAAAATATGTTTCGTAGAAGCAGCTTAACAAAAATCTACTGAATAAAAACAGCCAGCATTGCTATTTTTAGCGGCATACTAATTTTAAAAAGCAAAACTATTTAATTGTTTAAAAATTATTTAGTTTAGTTGTTATTCATCCATTATATTCTTATAAACAAAATGTTATGGCTTGTAAGCCATACTTCAAATGTGTTCACTTTGGCAAGAAACACAACAATGATAAAATAAAATGCATTGTGTATTCTGTGAATGTTAGACAATAGCAAGAAATTAAATTCAAATAATGCAAATTAAAAAAGTGTTTTCAACTCATTTTATAATAAGTGCGAGCATAATAGGTAAAAATTATGTTGAAATTGTACCCTTTATGAACTTCAAAACTCATAACAAGTAGACTTTGACAAAAGTTCGCGAAGGTTACAATCACGCGTTCATCCAACATCATTGTGATGTAAATTCTGATAATTAACAAAAAGTTTTTGATATTATATGTACACGAGATCGTAAATTGGAGACAGCGAGCGGTTCGACTTGCAAATGTGAGGTTCGTCAACTTTGCGTTTAGAAAGTGGAAAATGATAACGAAGTATAAATAAGACAGTGAGAGCGCTTTGAACCCTTGAGTTCGTTATTTATTGGCGTATCATTTTATTGTTATTGTTTGTGTTGTAAATATTATTAAGGAACTAAGTAATCTAATGTCGTTTTCTAAAGCTTACGAGAACAATTCGCATTGGATTGAAACAAATGTACGGATTTACTCGTGATTATTTAATTATGTTTTGAAGCTTTAAGCCAGGTGTTGTGTTCTAGTTGTAAGAGAAGAGGCGGCCATAGCGACCTTCAGGCTCGAAATATCTGACACCCTAAGTAGGGATTCCAGAATCAAACATACACGCATAAAGGAGGATGCAATCAAACTTCAGCCTTTGATGGCATCACCAAGCGACAGAACCCTGAAAATACACTGTTTTCAAAAACATTACCAAATAGAACTCACAGCAGAGCAGTATGATCGCTCAGGTCCGCAAGAACTAAGAATCTACACTGATGGATCGAAAACCGACCAGGGAACTGGTGTCGGAGTTTTCTCAGAGGACTTAAACATTAAAATATCCAGGCCCCTAGGAATGCTAAATACCGTCTATCAAGCGGAATGTGTTGGCATTATCCAGGCAGCACACGCCATAGAGGTCAGGAAAGTCACGGATACCCACATCCGCATACTCTCCGATAGTACCTCGGTCCTTAGGTCATTAAAGAAAAACCAGATCACCTCAAGACTGATACTGGAATGCCACAACGCTCTAGAACGCGTAACGGTACTAAACCGAAATACAGTGACAGTGCAATGGATCAAGGGACACAGTGGATCTCGTGGTAACGATGCAGCTGATGAACTAGCCAGAAGAGGCTCCAACACAAAAGCTGTTGGACCAGAACCGATAGTACCCATCCCCTTTAACCAGTTAAGGAGCTGGTTAAGGGAACACACACAGACACAAGCAACAAAATGGTGGACCTCGACACCAGGATGCAGGCAATCCAAAGAGGCTATGCCATCCCTGGACACAAAGCTCACCAAGCGCCTTCTGCGCATGGACAGGAATAGCCTAAAACTGGTGGCGGGGACCATTACTGGACACTGCTCGCTGAATAAGCACTTTCACACACTAGGTATTACTGATAGTCCTCTGTGCAGAGCGTGCATGGAGGCGGAGGAGACGGTGGCGCATGTGCTCCTTGAGTGCACCGGCGTCGCTCAGATCCGCAGAGAAACTCTCGGTACACCGGAATCACTCGCGGACGCCCTGAAAAGACTAGGAAGACTGATCTGCTTCTGGAGGGAGGTGGGCTGGCTGGAATAACCGGCCGCCATGGCTCACGCACAATGGTCCACCTAAAGGACTAAGTGCGGAAACCTTCACCGCTAACATAGAACATAGAACATTTAAGCCAGGTGTGTCGGAGACAGTGAGACTCCGGTGTAGGCCATCTTGAAATAAATTTGTAATATGCTGCCGTCTACTATTTTAAATTGGGTACGTTCCTGTTCACGCAAAATGAGCTTGCAGTCTAGGGGTCGACCGCCTAACGCTCTCGCTTTCGATCGCATTGAAGGCGAGGCGAGGAGGAGGCGTCATCTTGTCATTTCGAAAGCAATATGAAAGCAATATCAAAAGCTATAGGCTATAGCTTTCGATATTATTCGATATTATATTTCGATATTATAATAGAAAGCGAGGCGAGGGCCTCGCTTTCAAGGCGATCGAAAGCGAGAGTGTTAGGCGGTTGGGGGGCTGGTAATGGGACAACGATGTAATAGTTTGTATGTTGCTCTCCAGGCATGTACTAAATTGGGAACTTAAATAATTTTAATAGCCTCGCGTATCATCCTAGGAATGAACCGTTGTACTTTAGCAAGTATTTAGAGTTTGTCAAATACTATGTCACAGTTGCATGTTAAAATCAACGCGAGCGTTCTTTTCGATAATCTAATGAAAGGAAATGAAAACTTTGCGATAGAAATGACGACAGTATCAAAAAATCAACGATTTAATGATTTTAGGGGAAAATACATATTAAAAAAATTAAAAACACTGGTTTAGTTTTATTAAAAAAAAATTAAATTATTAAGATTTTCAATAAAATAAAACATTAAAATACTGCAATCGGCCATTTTGACTGAAACACCACATGACGTCACGATAAGGTAAACTCCGCTGTCAATATTGTCCTTCACTGTGTTTTGTTGTTGTGAATACTACTGATTACGCATTTGAATTGATTTTTTATTCGTTTACGTGTGATTTATCGACTCCACTCGACTATAACAATGGAACCAACTTTGTTAAGGCAAACAGCTCAAATTTGCCCAGGATTGATGTCTTGATGTTGGGCGATTTCCTCGCAAAATGAAGATTTTTGTCGTCTGAGTTTAGAAACGTACAAACTTCCTTGTAAGTAAGTTTTGTAATTATTTATTTTTACCACTAAATATAACCAACTTAGATATAATCAAACTCGTTTTGAACTCATGCGAGTTTATTTTATTTTACTTTCATAGGTTATTTTTACAATAAACTTGTCATTGTTTATTTATAATGTTAGCTCCCTCGCAGCTTCTAAGTTGTTACTTTAGAGTTAATACCATGTTAAAACCCGATAAAACGAGTAAATTTCTATAACTATAAAGCACCTAATAGTACTAGTAGTATTTTTCCTCATAGTAAACACCTAAAATTTCGTCGTACGAGCTTTAACCACTTAACTCTTATTATTTTCTTGTTTGGAACATGTACAAACACTTTGTTGGGTGTTTTTATTCATGTGTTTTTACACTGAGGTACTGTACACCACTTATAAACTTTGGAAGTCATTTTTATCACACGAATTAATTTAATGTTTGGTTTGCTTTCTTCGCTACGCATAGACACAATGATATTGCAATGACATGTTTACGTAAGCGTGGCGCCAGAGCCAATGCCATGACACCTGCGAGCTGTTTTCGCCCACTATTGAAAAAATATTAGGAAAATGGCTTAAAACTTCGTTAAACTTAAATTTATTACGAAAATAAAGGTAGGTATTTTCGTAAATAGTAAATATGTACCTACATTACGGAAGAGGATTTCAAAATCTTTCGTCACGCCTATTGAGAAAATTGCACATAAAAACAACTCAACTCATTTTATTAATCATCACCTTTAGCTAATACTATGGCTGCTGCGGCACTATACTGCTGGGTAGAAATCCTCCCATAAACCAAATACACACGGTGGGCATTAAAGGCTTACGACACCAGAGCTCCAAATACTAAATTGTCTATGCTGCATACGTAGTTGCTGAGTAGATCAACGTCCATGATTATTAAATGGCCACGTAATCCGCTCCAACTTAGCGTTATCAAACTAAAGTTACAATGCTAAATCCTAACTGGCATAGCGTACAAATTGAAATCTATGTCAACTCACACACTAATTATTTGCTCCAACAAATAATTACAGATGTCAAATCCCAAAGCAAACTCAAAGTTAAGAATGGCAGCCCTACTGTGACTTAGAGCGATGCGTTCCACTTTGTATCGCGGCATTAGCCCCTCTTCTAATATGACGAGAGATGAATGCGAGATTACGGCTTCGTCGCTTTTCACGCGGCTGCCGCTGCCGGCTCCGTGCGAGCTAATTTGTTACAAAAACCGTGTTCGGTCATATTTGTTCGGTCTTATGTTTTCACGTCGATGAACAAATTGCTATGGATACGACTTGAAACAACGGTTGAGATGGGTGGTAACTTTGTCACCTTTCGATGCAGCATGCCTCAGTTGCCATGTACTCGTATGTAGGAGTCGGTCTAAATAATAAAGCAGATTTACTTTAAAGAAACTTGTTTTATTCCGACTACTATATTGGCTTCAGCGAAGGGAGAGAGCGAATGAGATCACACTACCACTCAGCCCACTCATTCCCACAATCCTTCGTTCGCAACAGATAAAGAATAGAGTCATACAGTTAAATTCTTCAACTCGGCTAACTCGGAACAAAACAAGTTTCTTTAAAGCAAATCCGCTGTATTATTTAGAAACATTTATTTATAATAAAACTCCAATTTATTTAGTAATATGTAAGTGTTAATAAAGCTTCAGTATTGCGTAGTGTGTTTTGTCTTCTGCTTCAGTGGTAATATTCGTAAGGCTTTAAATAAAACTCCAATTACTTATATTATGTGTTAATTCTGTGTATTGCTGCAATTGCGTAGAGATATAGCGTCAATCAGCGTCTTCTACCGCTTATACCACGGCGAGTGCTCTGAAGAACTCTTTGACCTTATCTCACCTTCTCCCTTCCTCCATAGGAGTACGCGTGCTGCTCTCCTGAGTCACCGCTGTACTGTCTCAAACATTCCATCGCACACAAAGAAATTTGGTGACTCGTTTCTTTGTCGCACTTCCAAAAGATGGAATAGTCTACCAGCACACGTTTTTCCTTTTTCCTATGACATGAGGTCCTTCAAACGAGGCGTAAAAAGGCATTTTGTGGGCCGGCAGGGTGAGGGTGACTGAAGCTGCGTTGTTTTCACGCTGCACCAGTTATCCTCGCGTCTGGACTCCGTTTCCAATTAACATCAGGTGGAGTGGAGTCATTTGCCGAGCTATGAATAATAAAAATATAAAAAAATTCTTACTGTTTTAACTTTTCCATTACGCCAAAGAGTTTCCCAGTATTTATATCATTCCACGTGCTTAAAAAGCTACTTCCAATTAGTAAGCATATTCATAACAGTTTAAAACGGCAATTATTTTTTTAATGAATACAGTATGTCGGGAGCACCACCTTCAGCATTATACGAAAGCACAAAACATATTTTTGTCGAAACGGAATTCATAATGGAACATTGAAATTGTGTGTGCATATTTTATGAAGGAGGAATAGCTTTCGCCGCTGACCCGCGGACGCAGAGAAAGGTTATCGCGTCCGAAACACAGGCACGTAGTGGCTGGATCCAGTGCTAATTATTATGATTAGTTAACTTGAGAGGCTTAATATTTAACTGATAATAAATTCTTACTTTCTTTGTGATGTTGATATTTCTTCATTGTAAAGGCAAACATTTCTATAACTATAATAGTTTTACATTAGAGTTGCACAAAAGATCCCCATGGGTTGAAATGCTACTGGGAGAGGGAAACCTCAGCAGGCCCAACTAAAATAAGATAAGATAAGAGAAAAAGCAAAAAACTATACATACTATGCTATGGATACAGAATTATTTTTATTATCATTATCTTTCATGTTTGATGGTTTTTTGCTAAATCAATATAATTAATAAAATCAGGCGTTATTTTGCGAAAATCCATGGTCAATTTATCTATGCGCCCGCCCACGGCCGACTTTTTGTAGGACCGACAATCAGACCGATTTCTTCGCCGAGGTTTTATAATCGATTTTGTGACCGACTTTTTGCGTGAATTACTTTAACATTCATCAGATATCTGCAAATAACTACATTTTATATATAAAGTATTGGTTAATGATCTACTTTCTTCAACTGAAAATAGATTACTGGCTGAATTATTCGTGGAATGGGTAGACAATATTAAAAATAAAGCCGCCAGTTTGGTACTGTTACTTCGTCCAACTTTATATCGCTTGATTCTTCTTAAAGTCTATTAAGAACTTAAATTGGTAGCGGCTCTGGGTAATTAAGTTCTTTTTTTGTACCAACGGATTCAGTTTTTCAATTAATATTCAAATTAATGTTATTAACATAAATAGCGGATGCTTCCTTCCAGAAATGTGTTTGAAACAAGAAATAAAAACTGAGGAAGAAGTTTATTGGTTTTGGTGTCATGTCGAATGACGATTTTATGAAAACACTTTGATAAATCATTATCTAGATCATTAACTGTATCATATAAGAAAGATATAGGATCACAATAACTTCATTATTTAACATGTTTGAATTATATAGTGCATGTACTTCAGATTTAAGCGAAACAGACTCAGTATGTATGTGTGAAACTTCATCAGCATCATCCTCATTTCAGCCCTTATCTACCCACGTGGGCCCACTGCGGATTGGTGGTTGTTAACGACTGCTAATGCAGCCGGGATCAACGGCTGTATACGTGCCTTCCGAAGCACGGAGAAGCTCAATGGTGGAGAAGCTTGATGGCGCAGTGGTTAACGCGCCCGGTCTGCGAGTGCTGTGGTTAAGCAACTTTCGCAAAGGCTGGTCATCCGATGGGTGACCAAAAATGTATAATCTCGAGCTTCGGAAGGCACGTTAAGCCGTTGGTTTGCATTAGCAGTCGTTAACAACTACCGCACCGCACTGGGTCCGCGTGGTGGTTTATGGCACGTTCTCCCTATCCATCCATAGGGTTGGATCGTGCCCCAGCAGTGGCAACATAAAATGAGTTGATGATGATGATGATGATGATGATCTACCCACTTATTAGAGATACTTATATTATCTAAATGCTAAGACGTTTTTGATCACTACGGTTTAACATTCTCGTAAGATCAGACGTGCGATTAGTAATAAGGGTGGCAATAGAGGCAAGATCATTAAAATTACAGATACAGATACAAAAACAACAGATACTTGTTGAAACTATACATGGATTGTGCGCTACTTTATTTCTGTACCTACGAGTACGACTACGTCAGTATGTTCCATTCCTACACACACAATTAAATTAAAAGATAAAAAAGGTCACCTGCAACGTGACCCTCAAGTTGTACGTGTATATGTGATACAGCATTTATTTGGCACTCTCGTGGATGCCCACGCCCACGCTCACATAATTATACAGCTTATACACAAGCTTTTTAAACCTAATCACCATAAGTCCTATTTAAACTCTTAATATTACTATCACGTAGATTTTGGGGTCCGGATTGACCTGGTACGTGTAGACGAGTACTTTCTACAAATGAACGTATATGTTCTTTATGTGCTATTCATCCTATGGTATAAACCAAATATAAATAAGATGTACCAACCTTCAAGTGGCTCCCATGTTGATGACGTGTACATTGCTGATCCAGATCTCGTTGTTCAACAAGCCAGCTGATAGATATCAGCTGGCCGCAGTATCATGTAAGGATATCAAAGACCAACCTTCATCGTTCAACATGACTCCTTAGTTGATTTTTTTCTCAGCTGAGATCTTGTAGGTCCGCGTCACTCAAATAGACGCAGACTCATCAAATGACAGCCATCCAGCGACTCAATATTTTTTACTGATTACATAATGTACAATAAATAAAGTAATTCGGAAAGCAGACCAACCTTCAACGTTCACCATGACTCCTAAGTCGATTGATGTTAATGGTGTTGATCTGGTAGTTGTATAGTCGCATCTCTCAAATAGATGTAGTATCATCAAAATACAGCCACCCAGCGACTCAATAAATTTTTCTATTCAATTCATATAAAAATAAACAAAGCAATTGTAAAAAAAAACCAAGCTTCAACGTTCAAAATGTCTGCCATGTTGATCTGGCACTCGTAGAACCACGTCTCTCAAATGGACGCAGAATCATCAAATGACAATCATCTAAAGGGTCAATAAAGCTTTTTACAGAGTCCATATGTACAATGAGATAATTGTGATAAAGAACCAACCTTTAGAGCTCAAAATGACCGCCATGTTAGTTTTGGGCTCTGTGTTGATCTGGTACTTGTGCAGTCGCGAATCTCAAACAGATGCAGCGTATCATCGAACAACAGCCGTCCAACAACTCAATAAACCTTTCTACTGAGTCCATAGTACAATAAATGAAGTGATGATAAAAAAGTCCAACCTTCAACGTTCAACATGACCGCCATGTTGATTTTGGGCTCGGTGTTGATCTGGCACTCGTACACGCCCGCGTCCCGGGGCTGCACGTAGTCGATCTTCAGGTCCCAGTCGTCGGACGGTTCCGGGTGGAGGACGCTGAACCTCGCGTCCCCGGTGTACGTGAAGATGTGCGATGTGAGGATGTGGAGGTCTCGCTTTCTCATCCAGGACACCTATGGAAAAAGTGATTCAGTTAGAAGCGGTTATTCATCATGATCAAGAACCTATGAATGGAAATACCACTGATGGGAGAACGGGCCATAAACTACCGAGAGGACCAAGAGCGGATTGGTGGTTGTTAACGGCTGCTGATGCAGCTGGGGCCAATAAATAAATAAATCTTTAAATAAATAAATAAACCTTTAAATAAATAAATAAATCTTTAAATAAATAAGTAAATTTTTAAATAAATAAATAATTCTTTACGTCAAATTTCAAAATTCAAAATCATTTATTCAGTTTAGGCTACAAATTGCTCTTATGAATGTCGCTATGCCATTGTCTCGTAAGTCTACATAGGGCGGGAGACCTTGTCAATCAAAATTATGTAAAAAAAAACTGACGCCTAAAAAATAAAATAAAAAAGCACTATATTTAAGGTAGACATTTTAAAATTTGATTGGAGATCCGATAACTTCGAACCGAATTAAAAGACGACAATTTTTCTGAACCGCAATTCGTAGAAATGAACACTTTTATTTTGAATTTGAAAATTATTAATATCTTATTAGTTATTATATTGAAACTCATTGAATTCTGATTGTAATAAGGCATTTTCAATCAATAAACAGATGGAACTTCTCAAATGAAATCTAATTCTTGTCGACTTTTATCTGGCCATCGCATTAGGCAGAGAATCAGTGCGTTTGTGAAACTTTTATAAACTTCAGGGTCAAGCAGGTCGGATAACCCAATAATTGAGCACCTGACCCAGATTGTTCGAAAGTGCCGGTTCAAATCCCGCTCTTTCATTTTTTTTCAATACTAATTCGGAATTATAATTGCCTAAATTGAATAAATTATTTAGAATTTAGAATTTTTGAATTTTATACAGATTTAGCCAAATTGGAATCTTGAATTGAATTTTCGTTTGATGTAACACAATCAGTTTATTGAAACAAAATTTCGTTCATGCTAAAAATAACATATATTTTTAGCGTTCACGGAATATTTGACATTTGAATGGCATTTAGTTGACATAAAGTGAATGAAAAAAGAAATGTTTTCACAACATCCTCTCCGACTGGGCAAAAGTGGGCACTGCCTTTGATTAAAATTACACCAACAATAAGCGTTTAAATTATATTTTTAATTCGAGAGACCCCCGGCCTGAGAAATTAGAGAATAAATTCCCCCTCCTTTGTTGAGTTTTTTTTGTTTTGTGCATGTAATTAGGAAGGCCAGAGTGAGTCGCTCTAAGCCGGCCTGTAATTAAACAAGATGGAGCGTGCAGCCTCTTTACAGCATTAAAATAAACCAATTATGTAAGGGCTAAGCGCCGCTTTTTCTGAATCTCGAACGCCTACGGGCGCGTTAACGTTTTTAGCGGACTTGAATGCCGCATTGTGCTATAAGCGGTGTTTTTAACGTTTTGCGGTGGAGTTTATCTTATCTCTTTTTCTATTATAACATTTGAATGAAACACTTTTTGAGTATTTACGTATCTGCGGTTACTACTAAAGGTGTGTAGTGTTTGTGTAAATCTTAGAAATTAATATTATCGGGACAATAATTACTTAATAAGTAATATAAACGCGATTACCAGCGTTAATAGTATTTCATGCGTAAATTTAGAAAACCAATACTTATAACATTGTACTTTTTATTGTTTACTTTATTTAAATAATATTAAGAAGCAGTAATACATAGAGTTAACGTCACAATTCAAAGTAAAAGAAATAGAAAACTTTTTGATTAAAAAAACTGACATTGTCAATACTAGAATAAAACGCCTATATACACACGCCACCGAGTCCGAATGCGTAACTCACATCGAACAGGAAAATAGTGTGACAACACTAACACCGAGCGAACCGTTCAACAATTTATGGCCGCCGCGAAATCATCCCGGATTCCCTCAAGCACGTTTTTTTACAAGGAAATGACGTAAGATAATTCCCACCGAACAATATATTATAATGCGTCGCGGGACACGTCAGAGGGCTATTTATTTCCAGGAATGGGTTGTAGAGCCCTCTACCATTAATATGGCGGTCAGCCGACCGTGTCTGAGGAGGGATATCGAGGGTCCAATGAGTGGTTCGACGTTGAAAAATGATGCAAGCAGGTGCGGTGCGACAGATAAGAAATATGAACTGATGGGACAATACAGCCGAACGGAATTGTTTGTGTACTACGCTAATAAAACACTTAGTGGTGGTGATTTATGGAGCTTAGAGCAGCAAACTTGAAGTGACTTAATAGGTTGCATACAAAAATCTAATTAATATGTAAATATTTTTATTATTTAAATATTTGCATTCACATGATATATGTAGTTACAAGATAGATTTTGACTAGAAAAATGAACCAGGAGGCCGACCGCCTAACTCTCTCGCTTTCGATCGCTTTAAAGGCGAGGCGAGGAGGAGGCGTCATCTTGTCATTTCGAAAGGAATATGAAAGCAATATCGAAAGCTATAGGCTATAGCTTTCGATATTTTTCGATATCATATTTCGATATTATATTAGAAGGCGAGGCGAGGGCCTCGCCTTTAAAGCGATCGAGAGCGAGAGAGTTAGGCGGTTGGGGGGCTGTCTCAGGAAGCTTGAGCGGGAATCGAACCCACGACCCTTGGATTACCGGTCCAATGCTTTGATCGCTGAGCTACCGAGACCTTAGAAGACTCGTTGAATTTGTCTAGCAGCTCGCTGCAAGCCAGCGGGATTATGTCACTGTGAAGTTACCCTCATAATTGAAAGAACACTTTTGCAAATATTTAACAATCGATAAAGAAGTAATTCCTTTAATTTTAAAAGATTTTTTTTCCTTGTAAACTTTTTGAAGTGAAAACTTCTTTAGCGGCGTTGTGCACTTTTTTTAGAATGGGTAAAAAATGTTAAACTCGCGTCAGGACACGTGACCTGATCGAAAATTCGTAAGACGGATGGAGAGTAGACAGCTGGCGCGGCGTAATATAAATTTTTAATATAACTTAATATAACTTTTTAATGTAATATAAACTGTCATGTTTGTGTACGATAGCCCAATAAATAAATATTGTATTCTACCACATAAATGAGAGTACTTTTATACTGATAATTAAAGCAATTCGTGCAACATTATTCCCTAACCATTCCAAAATATCAAAAATGCACAACGTTAATATTCAAGTTTTCACTTCTGCCGGCACTCCCAGAGTGCAACCCGTCGTTTTTTTCATGTAGAGTTTATTTTGCTAGCTGATTCGTATATCAAGCTTGGACATAACATGAAGGAGCAATGTAAGCAGCATACAAACCAAACCGATATCCAATTTAATACTCGGCGGATATTGATTTGGCTTTCATCTCACATGAAGATTTGTGGCGTACGACCAAAGATGGAAGCGCTCTTCACCCGGAAATGTCTGTCTCCGCTAAGCTATATAACTATAATCCGGGTAAGTGTACTAAGAAACTGACGCCCGACAAAAGTGATCACTACCTATAATACTTTTTATACCTACATATAATTATATCGTCGTCGATTGGAATCCAACACATTAGTAGTATAAAATAACAGACGGGCATCGAGCAAAAAACGACTAAGGAAGAGAGTAGACCGTTTTGTCTGCTCATAAAAAACTCACCCGCATTAACTTCAGTAACTCCATGATCATGGCGCATGCAACTGTGCCGAAATATCGGATACTCATAAATAATAAACATAGTAAGAATCCCGTTAATAATTACACTAATGCAAGTAACCATGATAGTTTAAATAGTTAGGAATATAAAATAAAAAGTCATAATTTATTACTAGGTACAATACTACCAATAGTTGGTGTGTTAATAATAAATCTTTAATTTAATTTATTTTACAAACCAACCAAAATGAATTAAAGTTTACTTAAACACGCAGACACCGAACAAACAAATATAACATTCATTTTTTTTTATCGCTAATTTGCCTATAATATTAGCACTTAAAATATAAAATAAAATTTACTATAGCGTTGTATTTCAAATTTGTGGTATTTCATCTGTAAAAATAAATCTGCATAGCCGATCGGTTGCAATAACCGTTGGATAGATGGCACTACTGCCGCTAAAAAGCAGTCAAAATCAAAGCAGTGAAAAAATTCAGTGCTTACGTCAGCCTTCCCGGTAGCATAATGGTCAATGCAGCCCGGATTACAGAAGACCTAGGTACAATTCCTGGCTGGATCGGGTAAGCATTTCATTTGTCACTACTTATATTTTATAAATATATAACATTCAACAAATACAACTACCCGCAAATAGTTCTATGCGTTTGTAGTAAGCTCTTGAACAAATGAGGTGTTTGGAATATACAGTTGTTTTTGTTTATATCTGACCACATAGAATGCTTCTATTGATTTTGACCGATCGTCCGACATAGTAGGCGTCTGTATAGTCTGTCTGAGTCTTTACTGTGGCGCAGTTTTTCTAGCAGCTTCGTTGACGTCACACAGTAGGACGCGCACCCGTCGGCTCCCAATGTCTTCCCGCCATCTCTTATCGCCGCCGCTAATCCCGCGTGTAATACACGCCACTGGACCGAGATAGCGCTGTTTATCTCCAAAACGACTTAAGTATAATCGCTGCGATGTGGCCACAGTGCACTGCATGCTTGCAGTACCGTATAACTAGGCAAATCTTTCAGTGGATTTTCTTATTTTTAATACTACTTAATTTAAAGTTTTATTTAGTAAAACATATTTAGACCCTGCATTTGGTAAATAATTAATTAATTAATTTATTTATTTATTGCACTTATGTATACAGTTGTATGATGGCAGTATGATGGCCTATTACAAATCTTGTAACAGGCATCTCAAAATTATAACTATTCTTATATTAATGCTAAATATAAACAAAAAATAAAATATAAATTAAAAATGTTGCCAGAGAGTGAGCTTTCCGTGGACATGTTTAAGAACTTATATACTATTGTTTTTGTCTGACATAAACTCTAGTATTGAGAAGTTGAAGTTGAGAAGAAGAAGAAAATTTTTGTGATAAATACTGCTTTTTTCAAAATAAGTTTTAGTTTTTTTCGTTTTAATATTTTTTAGTATTTTGTTAAAGATAAGGATGGATCTATAGAGGGACTATTTCTATAAATTTCTTCAATTGCATTTCAATTGCAGACATAATAAACTGAACATTTCATCATCATCATCATCATCATCATTATCTTAGCCAAAAGAAGACCACTGCTGGACACAGGCCTCCCCAAGGATCACCACAACGACCAGTTTGTGCTGGGCCAGATCGTCGATCCACCTTGTCAGAGGCCTGTCTACACCTCGTCAATGCATATTTATTATTATGTAAGTAAAACTTTTTTATATCCTTTTTCTTTTTGATGTCTCAACTGCTTTTTCTTGTCGTTCTTCTATTTATCAGAGACAGATATTTTGATTTAATTTCATTTATCAATACACTTTTGAGCATAAGGTAGATGGTTTGTATTTAATTGTACCTAAAGACTAAAATCAGTTGCTTTTTTTAAATTATTATAGGAAAATAATGTCAGTCAGTGGTTCCTGTAGAACAATCATGCCACTACCCTACACAGAATTTTTTTTTTTTTTTTTATTTATTATTGATGAATAACATAATTACTTAAAATTATTACGGCATTTAAAACCACTGAGGTTTGTGTTAATGCCGTTTTATCTACATCGATAATACAATATAAGTTCACAAGTATCTACTTATAAATATGCACTTTTAAACTTTCGCGTTTTATTATTTTTTGAGAATTGATTTGCTTTTTATTATACTCTGACCCTTTCAATTTTCTTACGCCTCCTTAAGGGTGCGCTGACAAAAAAATGCCAGAAGTGCAGTCACGGTTAAGTTGATATAATTGAAAATACTATCGTATTACATAAACAACATATCGTATTACAATAATATATATTTAGTATCAAAGGGAAAGTGTTTACAATTAGCCCGATCGATAAATTCATAACACACTATAGTTTTTTCTACAATATAATTTAAAGTTGGGCCAAAATCATAAAAACGAATGGCGGCGTTTAGTTGATATCTTATAGTTTATCTAAATTATTGTACCTCTGATTTTGTCTAAACAATCACTAATGTCTAAACTACAAATCGTCCGTCTCACATTTTCGATTTATCAAGCGGTTATTTAAATTATTATTTTTCAAATTAACACTTTAAATTCCCCATACAAAATTAGTATGGCCGGGCGGCATCAAATAAATATGGACGAAGACATTTCAAATAAAAAATATGACACTTGTCACTTACGGACGGCGCACCCTTAACACTGTTCAAAATAACTAAGGCTCGTGCTCGCAGTACTAAGATAAAAAACCTTTTTGGTACAATTTCACAATCTACCTATATGATAGTCCTGAACTTTTAGGAATGTAATGCACATTAAACATATAGCTACATAAATTTCACGAATTTCAAGTGTCTTAAAATGGCAGTAATAAAAATAGAACTAACGCAATAAATCTCACAAGTCGTCTGGTAACTTTTCAAATGAATTTCAAATTGTAACGATAGTGGTGAGTTCTTATTCAGCCTTAAGTCGTATAATAAACTTTTTTTACTATGGCTGTGTGTGTTAATTTACAAAATGTAATAATAAAAAGTGATTATGTTTCAATGAAATATGGCTATTTTATAAATAGCTTTTTGTCGTAATCACATTTTTAAACGACTTTCAAAATTTAAAAAATTATTAGAACGTTCTACTTTTGTTCATCATCATCATCATCATCATCAGCCTATACTAGTCCACTGCTGGACATACGCCTCTCCAAGTGCACGCCACCGAGCACGATCCGCGGCTACTCTCATCCAGCTTTGCTAGCCACCTTGCGAAGATCGTCGCTTCACCTAGTCTAAGGGCGTCCTACATTACGTTTGCCGATACGCGGTCTCCACTCGAGAACTCGTTTACCCCAACGGTTGTCGGTTCCGCGGCTAATATGACCAGCCCACTGCCACTTCAGCTTGCTGATCCGATGGGCTATGTCGATTACTTTCGTTCTCTGTCGGATCACCTCATTCCGAAGTCGATCCTTCAGAGAAACTCCGAGCAAAGCTCTTTCCATAGTTCGCTGAGCGACTTCTGTGAACCAGCCCTAACGTGAGTGTCCAAATTTCGACTCCGTATATCATGACCGGTAGGACGCACCAATTGAAGACTTTCGTCTTTAGACTTTGTGGAATAGGCGACGTAAGGACCCGACGTAATTTCCCATTATGCTGCGCAGCCTAGCTGTATCCTTCTGAGAGCCTCTTTCTCGAAGTTGTTTCTACCCAATTGCAAAATTTGTCCAAAGTAGACATATTCTTTAACAACTTCGAGATTCCTTAACACTTTTGTTGACTTGTAAATATTTTTTGAGGCAATGATCAGTACTATGACTGCGATGTTTTTGGATTAGAGATTTCTACTACGAGTATTCTGGTTATCTAGTTCCAATGACCTCAAAAGTGTTAAATTTCAGAACTACCCATTTCTTCTTCTTATGCCATCTCCTAGTAGAAGTCGGCTTTAGGTTCGTGATGTAGCGACTCGGAATCGTTTGTATTACTCAGATTGTACCACTCGACGGGGTTCTATAATCATTGAATTTATCTACGGCCTGGTCTGCTCTGGGGTGCGGTTTTATAATCTCACCGGTGATTTCGAATAGAAAGTAACATAAAATAAACTATGAAATATTATATTTTTGCATTTGATAATTAAGATTCGATGTGAAAAATAAGTTAACAGTGACCATGAATAAGAGAAATAAAACCACTTGTAATTGATATCTAGTCACCGGTTTAAAAATCGCCTCCCAGGCCTTGTATTTTGCCTTGCAGTATTAGCTATACTGCAAGGCAAAATACAAGTATAGTATAGTTTGATAGACGATAGTAGACGGTTAAAAAATCACAACAGAAAACTTGCCTGGTCAATCAACTAATAATATATTAGTAGATAATATATCCGTTATCCAGTCCAATAATACGTTGTTACCCTACTGCGTATCTCTATCGTGAATTAGGGTTAATACCAGCTTGTGGCTACTGAGGCCATTGTTGCCTTAATAACTGTAATTTATGTCGGGATTACGTTGATTGAAGACGCTGACTGGGGCGGTAATTACCGGAATCAGAATAAGAAATAAGCTATGAGGCGTTTATATCGCGGGTGCTAACTGTACGTGGGTTGATAGGTGTTTAACTAAAACGGATTGATGAGGCTTCGCGATATGGGATTGACACGTGTAGGCAGTTAGCTTTTTGAAAACGATTAAGGTAAGATACCAGTGAATGTTCTTTTTAAAATGATCTTAGCTTATTTAGGTTCTAGTGGATGTTCGTTTGTAATACTGTTGTCCATAGATGGCCTTTATAGCATGATCGGAAGGCAAAACATAATTAACGACTAATCTCAGTTAGACGTACTACATCGAAAGAATTTTTAAAGAAGTTTTTATATAGCAAAGAGACCTTACTGTGCCTTAATTTATTATCTCTTATTTTTAGCCTCGTGTTCGATCGTATTTTATTTTAAATTTTTTATTTCATTTATTTCATAATTGAAAATGTCGTCAGACTGGGCTCAAAGACCTTTCAACGGTTTTTGAAAATAGACGTCGTTTTACGTCTAAAAATCCTTACTTAAGAATTAGCTAAGCGAAGGGACGGTCGATCGCACATAATAATCCTGTACCTACTAATGAGGCTCGAGCTGTCTTACCCCAAACTGTAGTTAGTGATATTGTTGTTGTAGCGGACTTAGGTAGACTCAGCGATGCTACAATCCAAAAAGTTTACCCTTTTGATAATCGAAACAGGGAGCTCTAAATTAAGGACCAGTAGTCTTACACTGCGCGTACTGGCCGGTCACCGCTGACATATTTCGTGGATAAACGAAGTACTTCGCTTACGTCTAGCAAGCTGTGTGCAGTGTTAGTCTTTAGCCTCACAGTTCTGTTTTCTATATGTTTCGCTTGGCAACACAGAACTGCTTCCTGGCCTACCACATTGCTTGGTGACACGTCGTCGCAGTATGACTGCTCAAGGGCAGCATGCTCGATGTGATGCTAATGTTTGGTTTCACCGATCTGTTATCTATGTGCTTCGCTGGGCATCACAGCACTGCTGCCTAGTCTACCCCATTGCTAGGAGTCACGTTGTTGCATTATGGTCGCTCAAGGGCAGCATGCTAAATGTGTTGCTAATATTTTGTCTTACCGTTCTGTTCCCTATTTGCTTCTCTTGACAGCATAGCACTGCAGCCTGACCTACCATATTTCTAGGTGACACATGGTTACAGTATAGCTGCTTAAGGTTATCAAGCGGTGTATGTGTTTGGCCTCACCGTTCTGTTCCCTATGTGCTTCGCCCGGCACCTAAGAACCGCGGCCTGGCCGACTACCGCCGACACATTCCTCGGTGACACGTCGTCGAAGTACGGCCGCTCGGAGCGGATGCCTTCGCCCCCGCTCACGCCTGGCAAGCCGCCGGGACCTGCAACCAAACAATTACAAGGTTTACTTTCTAGTTCAATAGTTACGGCAAATTTATCTGCTTTTTTCATCATCATCATCATCAGCTCATTTTTGTCCCCACTGCTGGGGCACGAGCCTTCCATATGGATGGATAGGGAGAACGGGCCATAAACCACCACGCGGGCCCAGTGCAGGTTGGTGGTTGTTAACGATGCAGCCGGGACCCACGGCTTTACGTGCTTTCTGAAGCACGGAGGAGCTCGAGATGATAAAATTTTTGGTCATCCATCCGATGACCGGCCTTTGCGAAACTTGCTTAACCTCAGCACTCGCAGACCGGGCGCGTTAACCACTGCGCCATCGAGCTCCTCACTGCTGCTTTTTTATGTGCTGCTTAAAGTACACACGCGTGCACAGCAGACTACCATAAACTGCTTTTCCTCAATAGACTTTGAGGTTTATGTAAGAGTTTAGGGTTAAGGTTAAACATTTAGCCCCTTACAAATAAACAAAGAATAAGGTCCGAATAGTTATTCCGTGTTTTGTTAAACGTCATTTCAAATTAAAGTAAAGGAGACAAAATACAGAATAACTAACTATTCGGACCTTATTCTTTGTTTATTTGTAAGGCACTTATTAAAGATAAGATAGGTCGCTGTACAGGCATCTGTACGTACAAATAGGGTTTGTACAAGAGGTACCTATGATGATTTCTAAAGTTATCAGATAGTTTGGTAAATAAAATTAGCTTATAGTTATTAAACAATTTTTACATTTTGACACTTAACATTATTAACAACAATCTATTAAAAACTATGATATTTACCCGTTTTTGCAACATTTTTCATTGCTGCTCCACTCCTATTAGTCATAGCGTGATGTAATATAACCTTCCTCAATAAATGGACTATTCAACACAAAAATAATTTTTCAATTCGAACCAGTAGTTCATGAGATTAGCGCGTTCAACCAAACAAACAAAAAAATAATATTAGTATAGATATAGATTATTTTGTAACACAAAATAGATTTACTCTTGCCCTCAATCTAACTGCAATAGAATATGATTATAACTTGCCTCATGACTATGAGCCTACTACTCTGATTTAGAGTTGATTTAACATTGGACACTTACTTTTAATATAGGACAATGCTGGACCAACTTTGGATCGGATTAAGAGATCACGGTCCTTCTGTACCGACTGCTCAAGCCGCTCTAAGCCAGCGCCATGCATCAGTGCGAAACTTTACTCAATTTGAATCCTATTATGAAGCTTTCGGGCAAGATGTCGATTATAGTAACTCAAAACCTATCTCATGGCACCCAATGATGATTATTATTGCTGTGTGTAGGCCTCAGTGGCCAAGTGCTCAGCCCAATACCTGAAGGTCCCAGGTTTAATTTTGAGGTCGGGTGTTACGGATTTTTCGATGCATAGCCCGGGTTTGTGATCTCCAACCCGCATTTGGCAAGCGTGGGGACTAAGCTATTACCCATCAATTGTAGTGATGACTTGATTTCAATGATGGAAGCCTTTGCCCAGCTGTGGGACAGTTATAGGCTATTTACTTTACTTTACTATTCAAATTCAAATTTGTTTATTACATGTCACATTACATTTTTATAGATGGTACATAAACAGGAAATTGCAGTAGGTATACATGTGACGCCCTGCAAGGGTACAGCAAGTACTTAACACTTTAAACGCCATTTGACCGACAAACAATTGAATTCCTATTGTGTCTGGGCCCAACGGCGGTCAACCTGTTAAGAGGTCTAACTATTTCTTTTAGTATTACTGTATTTTGTATTAAACCTTTTTAAGTGACTTGAGCACAAGCGAAATTAAATATTTATTAAATACAGTGAAAAAATTAAACGCCCATCCGACCCAGCCAGGAATTGAACCTGGGTCTTCCGCAATCGAGGCGGCTGCGCTGACCGCTATGCTACCGGAAAGGCTGATGTAAGCGCTGAAATTTGTAACTGCTTTTTTAAATTTTTTTGTGCTTATACCGGCATAGTGCCCTATCCAAAGGTAATTGCAACCGATGGCTATGCAGATTCATCTTTGCAGATGAAATACCACAAATTTGATAACACAAAGCTATAGTAAATTTTACTTTTTATTTTTCACTGTATTTTATAAATATTTGATTCAGCTTCAGTGCAGCAATTAGCACACGTAAAAGCGAAATTAAGTATTAACGTTGTATTTACTTAGTTCAATGGTTATTGATTCAAATTAAAATGTTATATGCGCAGGCTGATACGTGCTCGCCCAAGCATCACGTTGATACACACATTAGCACAAGCTGTAATGATTTATGAAGCTTCGTGCGCTCCTTCAAAGCCTTACACTCGTACGTCCCAATTTCATTCTCAATCATCGATTTACTTTCGCCAAGCGCGATAGACATATCCAATATTTCATAAGTCAAACAGGGACACTTTATTTCACCCCGCGTCTAAAGGCAATCTCGTTAAGGCCCCGTATTTGCACAGCTAAGACGCCAAGATACATAATATATTCTTAAGCAAACATGTCGAAACTATTTAAGTTTACGAAAACACGTTGTGTAAACAATCCGTTGTAGCGGAGTGTGTAACGTTTGGGATATGAAGCCTCTTTTGGATGTTATGATTTATCAACTCCATTTTGTTTTGTGAAATGTTGAAAGGAAACCGTCTTCTAAAATAATATCATAGATAAACTCGTAGGTTCTTTCATACTAACAATTTTATACACAATATCCTGATGCACAAACACCAACATGGAACTTATAAGACAACAATATGTTTTTAAACATTACCTAGACCTGTTTGTGTTGAAAATTGGTTCACGTCAATAGTAGTTAGTTGAATACTTATAAAATACAGCGAAAAAATTAAACGCCTACCCGACCTAGCCGGGAATTGAACCTGGGTCTTCCGCAATTCGGGCGGCTGCACTGACCGCTATGCTACCGGAAAGACTGACGTAAGCGCTGAATTTTGACACTGCTTTTTATTTTTTTTATCAGCAGAGTGCCTTCTATCCAACGGTCATTGCAAACGATGGCCATGCAGATTCATCTTTACAGATGAAATACCACAAATATGATAACGCAACGCTTTATAAGTATATAATTCAGCTTCAGTGCAGCAATTATTATAGTACTTAAAATAAAAAAGTTAAAAAAAGTAGTTACTTGGTTGAGGATTTCAGGCGAAGTGAGCGTCCACCTTCAGCCATATCGTCAGTCGTCACCGTTAGGTAAGATAAAAGTCATGCGCTTCTCCAGTAATGTGATAAAAAATAAATATGAAAATCTGCATGTGGCGACACAATATTGTATTGTTTACTAGAATGCTGAGTAGCAATGCTGATGTTGCTGATGTTTTTTTTACATGTTGTGGTTGTCTTCTATATTTTTTGTGTTTATTGTAATGGAAAGTGTCCTGCTATGATAGGGCATTTTCCAATATTTTTGACGCTGTAAGGGAGAAAAGAGCTGGACGCTTGCTGAGTTTCTTGCCGGTTCTTCTCAGTACAAGATCTCCCGCCCAGAGTAGACTTACGAACCGATGGCATAGTGAATACCTGAATGTAAACTGAATAAATGATTTTGAATTGATGATTTTGAATCCGGTCATAATATACAGAACATTAGTGCGCAACCGGTGGAATCATTTATATCTTCCATCTACTGTTGCTGCCAATGCCAACCACCACCCAGCGTCTTCATAAAGCTTTTCTCATTCCCTATCCATTCGTTAGCCGCAGACTTAGGCCCAGCCGCTGCGTCTGGTGTGACGCGAGCACAACATAATTCACTACTTAAATCTCTTAATTTTTCTTTCTAATCCTGGACTTAAAACTTAACGCCAGATTTCCGAGCGTCGCAGTATAGTGCCCGCATGCGTTCCAATTTGTCCGGACTCGGTTAGGACTTTTGTTTTGGAACAAGTGAAAACCAATTACTCTGGTGCTTGCAGTTTAGTGGTAGTTGGTAAATTGTTTTGTGGCGAATAGAGAAGGAGTTATTTGAAAACGGCAAATGAAATCTTTGAATATGATATTTTTTCCAGTTAACCTCTTTCGTGAATTATTGTTATGAGGTCATCTGTAAAAATTGTCATTAAATGTTTAAAATCATATGCTTTGAAAACTTTACGTTTTTTTATGACAGTGCAGAGCAATGCTAAGAATAGCTTGTATTTTGAATAAATATTTACAAATGCAAGTAAAGTCATGATAAATTGAGTCACTAAAAGTTTCATCTTTCCCAAAGATGTGCAGGATTCTCATAGGAATGCATGGTAACCTAACTCGCAAGATTTTATGCGATAATAATTTAGTTGCTAAGTGAATTTTTACTTTGGCAAAGTGACAAATCTTGTACAAGGATTTATTCAGTGGGAATTTATTCAAGATTTTTATATAGCTTACGTATACGACAAGAACATTTGCTTTACTTACTTTTTTAAATACTTTAAAAAAATAACGTGTTAAGATAAGCTTGCTTAAAATCTATACTAATATTATAAAGCTGAAGAGTTTGTTTGGTTGTTTGGTTGAACGCGGTAATCTCAGGAACTACTGGTTCGAATTGAAAAATTATTTTTGTGTTGAATAGACCATTTATTGAGGAAGACTATAGGCTATAGATTGATCGCTAATTAACGCTGGGCACAGCTTAGGCCTATAAAGAGGCATTGCCATGAGCTATTAGATCAGTATTACTGCATTGATAATGCAGTTGCGAAAACGAGAAGCGTGTATGTACACACGCTGGCACATCGGACTACCATATTTCCTCAATCGATTTTAAACTTTTTTATGTAAAGTCACATTTTATCAACTGCAAATATTTTGAGGATAAATTCAACAACATATTTAAACTATTTTTATGAAAAAACCTTAAATTTTTATACGCTAGTTTTCCAGAAAAACGCCAAAAGACATTTCGATTAAAAAGAAAAATAAAGCACTTTCGGTAGTTTCAATTCAAAGGGGCCGAAACAGAGAGGCCGCAATGCCTTCACCGCTTACACGTGCCTCTAGTTTCATTGAAAAGAGCCGACAGAGAGGTAGGTAGCTCTTAAAAATATTACAATTTTTGTATCAGGAAAAGGTGAAAAATAACTAGCCTGAATTTTTTTTTAATGCTAGGGCCTTATTTCTCTGATATAGTTAGATGTTTTGTCAAAATATTTGCAGTAGATAAATTACTTACAATATATAACGTTTTTATTTATTATTGAAAATTACAAAATTAAAATCTGAGATTATAATAACCTAAAGTAACTAATACAAAACTTAAATACGGCGTCAAAAAATTTCTGCGCGTCGCAGTCGACTGGTAAAGTACCCAAAAGACTGGCGGCATTTCCACGTTGAATGGCAATGCTTAGTCTCTGGCCAAGAAAAAAGCTAGACTTTGGGTCATGGGAAGTGTCAACCAGCAATATATAGGATTTAGCGGAGGCTAGTGATAGTGCCCCCCCTCCCTTTCGGCAGATATTTGGTTTCTATCCATAGGAAAGGCTCGTATCCCAGCAGTAGGGCCATAAAATATGCTGGTGATGAATTATGAATCTGGAGCTGCTATCAAAATTACCCGATTTTTCTAATACGTGACAAAG
This sequence comes from Eudonia mercurella, assembly GCA_963082485.1. Taxonomy (NCBI): domain Eukaryota; kingdom Metazoa; phylum Arthropoda; class Insecta; order Lepidoptera; family Crambidae; genus Eudonia; species Eudonia mercurella. Next base: position 18,173,338 of record OY720039.1, read on the forward strand.
CAGTGAACAAAGTACCTCTGTATTTGGTACACAGCTGATCGTTTACTACGGCTCAAAAGGTTCCCAGATTTTTGTACATTAGTTTTGTGGTGTGATTTAAAATCACACCACAAAACTAATGTACAAAAATCAGATACTAATGAGAACTAAATACTAATTATTATAAATTAAAATTTTCCAATTTACACGGGGAACATTATTTTTATGTAATTTCAACAAAAGAGCTAGAAGTGTAAGAAAAGAAATCTGTGAGCGGCGCCGGCGATGAAACAAAACACAGTCGAAATGTAAATGGAACAAAACAAAACACGGTGTCATTATTGGAATGTCCCGCGCTCGCTGGCGGCGGCTGACGTCACGCGCCGAGCCGGAAATAGGGACGGAGCCTTGCCCGCCCTCTTATAAAGGAAACACGGGAGAGCATATAAAGTTGCGGTGGGGTCATGAGGCGAGCGACAAGCTGCCTACAAGATTTTGTTTTTTATATGGGGAGAAAAAAATTAATTGGTAAACATTTGGATCAAAATTTCAAAAGGTTACATCATTCCCCAAGAAGAAGCATAATATTAATATGTACTTTACTTTAACTGCCCTCTGATTTTAACATAACATGTCTATCTCTAAAGCTTTAAAAGCTCTAAAAACTTGGTTGCAATCATAGTGCAACCAAGTTCACTTCTCATAGAATCATCACCTTACAGTGAATATATAAATACGTTATATATATTATAATAATTTCCTTTAACATAGTAATATATTTCTCCCATCTTTTTTTATTTAGTCAATACTAAAATAATTGACTATCTACGCCATTTATAGTCCGTAGGTAACTAAATCTACAGGGTTCCTAGTTCGAGCTTTGTTTACTATCCATATTCATTCGATTACGTTTACGAAAACGAAAATTAGTATGGCATTGAAGTAGCGCCGCCTCCTGGCGGCATACGAGAGGAGTTAAAATTTTGCCATACAAATTCTTGTTTTAATGGCTATTGAAACTCGCACTAGGCACTCAGGGCGGGAGATCTTGTACTAAGAAGAACCGGCAAAAACTCAGCAAGGGCATTTATTTTCTCCATTTCTTTTACATTGTCAAATATTGGACAAAAGCTCTTCCTATCAACAAACATTTTCCATTACAATTTGTTTTTTTTAAATTTCTTTACACTAAAACATACAATACTTTTGCATCGTAGCAGACCGAAAACCACTGAGGTTTGTCCGGAATGCTAGAATAAAACATTCCTTGACTTCTTGGCGGGAAAGTGAAGAGTCATGTCTGCAGTGTTGTTTTATTTTCTAAAATTTGTATTATGTCGAATATTAATGTGAAATAATGGTGGATTATTAACCGTTAAGTGTTCGCGAGTGCGCATGAGTGTTGACAAATGAAACAAAACAGTGCAACGTCACTTTTCGAATTCTCATGAGAAGTCCGCCCGAGGACTTAGTAAAGACCCACATCTTTATTGAGATACTCGAGGGGTTGGGGTATATCATTTCTCACTTCTCATTTCTATTATCATACATCATCATCATACAGATAAGAAATATTGTTTATTTATGAATTACTTGTTAGAAAAATTACTTTGAATGTGCTAATCGCACGAAGCCATCAACTAAAGGAAAGAAAACATTCCTTGTCTTTTCACAACATGCTAAAGAATTATGCCATTACATTTACAATTTTTGTAGGTATAACAGTCAAAAGACAAGTCTCCAATCGCTGTTTCCCTGGCCCCACAGGGCAAATCTCGAGTGCAGCGGGCAAATGGAAATGACAGCGATGAAGTTCTTTTGTGGGCGCGAGCGTGCCTGTTGTCTCGCGACGTGTCTTATTGATGCCACAGATTATACACAAAAGTAGCTTTTTTTATACGACGCTGGGGCGTTGAGGTGGTCATTTGGCTTACTGAAATGTTTGACGTTTTTTGGCGCAATGTTGGTTTCGTTTATTGTAAGTTTAAAACGCAAATAAACATTCAACGTCAAAGTCAAATAAAGTCAAATATTTTTTATTTAAATAAACTTTAGAAAAGTGCTTTTGAATTGTCCAAACATTTTTTACCTACTACCCATTCAGGACGTCTATTTTTTAGCTGTGGAGAAGAATGGGCGCAAGAAACTCCACAGCGTTAATAGAAGTAACGACATTTACAAAATTAAATGTCGTTACCAAGTTATACATCGGTCATTATAAAATTAATCCGTGGTCTACCGTGAATACAGAGTCAATAGAATTTCAATTGTTTGGCGGCGCTGATCAGCGCTCGCGAATATTAAATGTTAAAGGTCGCTAGCTATAATAACCAGCTTAGGTATATTATGTGTTATGAAGCCATAATATTTTGATTAATTTTGTTCTTCAATATATTTGTGAGATAACAGATTATTTTTAATCAACAACTTATGTATGTATGAATGTATGTTATGTATGTTATGTATGTATGTATCTACCAATATAGTACACGAAGTGTTGTTCACGACTGAAGCGCGGAAACACATCAGCTTCTCATGTAACAAAGACCTAATAAGCCTAAATCAAATTAAACTGAAGTAGCATTTGAAATAAGACGCTTCCAACTTAGATGGAACGTCTGTCGGTTGAATTACGAAAAGTCGTGGGTTCAAGTCCCATCTGAGTATAGTCTTTAAATGGGTACCTACTTAACTTCACTTTTAACCGCCTCTCAGACCATAGATGGTTAAAACTACTGGTCTCAGCGACTCTCAGTGACACCCAGCAGTGGGTACATGTTTGTGTACATTGTTTGTCCGCCTTGCTAACTACCACCATTTTATTTAAATATGTCGCCATAACATCATTGTTGTATTCCGGCAGCTAGAGATAAGATAGCCAGTACTTCAGTAGTTCAGGAAGTGCGCTTCCTGTTTCGACCTTTTCATTAAGAATCAAGACGAAGGCAAAATGCTTATCCGTAACGATTATTTTTGAGTGAGTAAGTAGGTACCGCCGTTCTTCCTATCCATCCACAGGAAAGGCTCGTGCCATAGCAGTGGAGACATTAAAAAATAAAAATAAATTAATAAAAAATTGTTTATTTGTTTCAAACATACAATAAAAAATAAAAAAATGCGCACATTGACCAACATAACTTGACGTTAAGAAAAAAGTCTAAGACTCAGTGGTTGCAGGGGACCCGCAGCCTCTGATAATCTGCCATAACTAATAAAAATAAAATAATCAGTGAGTATATTACTTAATTATAAAAGATGCGGCAGCATACGAAATTGCACAAAAAATACACATGAACGCAAAAATCCACTTATTACAAACAGGAGACGGGTGGCTAATCAAATCCATGATAGACATATTTTAAAGCCGATGCCAGGGATTGCTAAAGTAGCCTATTTCGGCATTTACGCCCAAAGGTTGGTAGTGAACGAGAAAGTGGCATTAAACAAACTGGTGATAAAGTAGGTACCTACTTTACTTCACAAACACTTCACAAAACGCCAATATTAAAATTGGTATAACCGTCGTGAGCGCTAGTGTGGCTGTGAAATTTCATTGGAACGTGTTAAAAGCGGCCGTCCCGCGTTCGACATTTATGGAGTGCGCCTCTCGCTAAAAGTGTAAAAGATTTTTACTTCCGACATGCATTATATTCATTTCCCGAGGTTCCAACGTCAGCCCATAATGGTAAACTGTCATACTTTTGAATTTTGCAAGCTCGAATTGAAATTTCTTGAAAACAGCTGATGGAGAGAGAGAGTTCCAGACATTTTACGGAAGATGTAACAGAATTTTGTTTTATATCTTTTATGTAAAACACTTAATGGAAGTGTCAGGTAGATATTTTCTTGTGTCATATCATCGACGATAATACCACACAAAAAGTTATCTATATACGCCATTGGTCCGAGTTATATAAGACTCTATTGCTCTTGAGAAAAATGTGACCGAAGTTATGAAGTTTATAAAAACCAATCAAACTTTTTCATATTTACTAACATACGGTAAGGTACAGGTAAGTAAATACTCTCATGACCTTATCCCGAGAAGGAGTAGACGAAGCATTGAATCACAAACTTTGAGTATACTCATCATGAGTCGTCGTCGACCCGCCGCCACATTCATCAGAAACATAGGAGGGTTCCAAGGTTGAATCAATTACATTGGTGATGGGTTCATGCCGATCGCTTGATGCTTAATGCTTGCATCTTAGAACCTATACCTTTAAACGTCTGTTACGACTTGCAGCTGATTGATAATTATCACGTCCTAGACCAGCATAGATTCTTAATAAAACGTATATGAACATAAAGATTCATCAGCTCATTTAATGTCCCCACTGCTAGGACACGAGCCTTCTCTATGGATGGATAGGGAGAACGGGCCATAAACCACCACGCGGGCCCAGTGCGTATTAGTGATTGTTAACGACTGCTAATGCAGCCGGGACCATAGGCTTTACGTGCCTTCCGAAGCACGGAGGAGCTCGAGATGATAAATTTTTGGTCACCCATCCGATGACCGGCCTTTGCGAAAGTTGCTTAACCTCAGCACTCGCAGACCGGGCGCGTTAACCACTGCGCCATCGAGCTCCTCAACATTAAGATTATTACCTACCTATTCGGTAAGAGGTAGAGTCTAGCCGGCTGCACTGAAGAGTGCTGCAGAGAGTGCAATAACAATCAAAGGCTTCAGCGGGGGAATGCCTGAAGATTCAGCGCTTTTGTAAACTGCATTGTGGTAGATAAATTCGGTCAAAATCTTTAAATAGGTTTTCTATAAGCCATTGCTGAATAGATTGAGAAATGGTGAGGAAAGGTATATTTAGAATGGTTTCAGTTTATGTTATAGAAGAAATCGAGTAATATCTCGCGATTAAATTAGTTAGTTAAGCAATAAGGTACATAAGGTACTATATGGATGGCCAGCTGAAATATATATCGAGCTCATCTGTGCATCGGAAGGCACGTGAAGCCGTTGTACCCAGTTGTTACTGGTAGTTGGCAGTCGTTAACACCTATCAAAATCTGCATAGCGTCACCACTGCATTAGGTCAATGTCTGATCTCTTCAAGTGCTGTGTTCTATGTGCAAAATACTGAGCCCAGCAGTGAGTTAATAATGAGGTAAATAAGCTTAATAATAAAAATATGTATTGATGATTATTTACATATAATTTTACGCAAATATTGTTGCGAACAAATTACAATTAGAAAAAAGACAAAGTGTTGAAAAAAATCCACGAGCGGGATTCGAACCCGCACCCCATGACATGCCGGGTCAGGTGCACTATCAACTATGCTATCGTGGCTCAATCCAATTCGCCGAAATCCACTCTTCCTCTGTAAGCCAAAGGAGCCCTTTTCAATGTTGACAACTACGTCGTCAACAATATGTATTGATATGTAACAATATGTATTGAATCAAATAACAGAGCACTGATGTTATCTTAATTATTATAACTTAGCATCGGTATAAACTGTGCCGCAGTAATTAGCGTTATGATAATGATATAATCACAATACTACTCTAGCAAATAACGTTTAAACAGAAAGTGTAGGTTATACATCGATGATTGCCGCCTCTGTCGTCCAGTGGTTAAAACCGTGGTTAAAACTCTCAGACCCTGAGGTCCTGGGTTCGATTCCCAGCAAGGGATAAGTGTTTGTGTATGTGATCGGTCTGTAAGTAGTAGAGCTTGTTTGTCCGTCTGGCTAGTTACCACTATCTTATCTGTATATGTCGTCGCCATAACAACAATTTTAATAGCATTGTTGTGTTAAGGGCTGCCGCGCAGAATTTCGAAAATTTACGTGTTTTTAAGTCACTGGTGCTAGGCGCTAATAAAGGGCTAGTGTAGGTTAGCTTGATCCTTTCACAAGGCCATGGTTGTCTTGGAATTTGAAACAAATACCCAGAAACTGCATAAACAATACGTAAAAGTAATGATATCTAAAAACTTATTTCTTCAAAAACTTTGTAAATATAGCAGAAATGAAACAATGATCTGACTTCAAAATGTTTGTATTGATATTCCGCAAGTCACTGTTGTCTTATTTTTTTATAAAAAAATCTGAATATGAAAATATTAAGACTTATTATTTTTTACCCAAACGCCTATGATTTTACGAAAGTAAACATTGCTCTAATTAAATCACTTATTTGTTGCCTACTCTGTACAGATATTAGTGTGCGTGCGTATTCGTATTCGTGCGCCGTTGTTGTCACACCACTGCCACGCGCCGCTCGCTCGCTATCATAAAGAAACTTGAAACTCGCAGTTTTGCGTCCGCGCTGCACCCCCTTAAATAAACATTGATTCGAATCAAGGTATTTCAGCTTATGAAGTCTGAGGGGCGATTTCGCGGGTGTACCTACAACGTTTATTAAGTAGATCTTTATCGCTCTATTTATAATAAAAGATGGTTAATCACTATTATTAATGTATTCTTTAAAAGCGAATCAATTACAATATTACCCTAAGCTTCTCGGCGGGCTGACACCGAATCCATCTTCATCTGTTTCCTTCTAGATGCTTTTCTATCTTTTTCTATTCAAATTCACATCACGTTGTGTGCCATAGAGCTGCTTGAGCAAGGAGACCCGATCACCACAGTACATGTATACACTTTAATTCGTTTTGACTCTTATTCCATTGTATTAAGAATTACATTGTTTGCATGTTAATGCTCGTGACTGAATTATTTAGTACAAAGCAGTTGCTTAAAAATGCCTACAAGCACAGAATGACTAATATTACTACGTCTACAAGCTTGCAGCTGGCCCACTTATAGACATAGGGCAAAATGGCCGCAGACAAAGAGCTGTTTCAAAGGTATTTCCTTCTGCAAACGCTTAGGTAGGTTGTAGATTGGGTTACTTGCCGGTCTTCCCTAGGGGCTACGGCATGACATTGTTCGATAGAAGGAGTAAAGATGTTTTGACAGGGTTAGCAACGCGCGAGTGAATCTCTGGTGTAGCTTCTATAGACTACGGTGAACGCTTTCAATCGGACTGTTTGCTTGATTGCCTTCAAAACCAAAGTGGAAGATTCGATAGATTGGATTTTGGTTGGTTGTAGAGCTTGTTTCAAGTCCGCCTGGCTAGCTACCACCATCTTATCTAAATATGTCGCCATAACATGTTAATCATTGTTGAGTTTCGAGTAGTTCCGACAGCTAGAGTTAAAAAAGCCAGTCCACTAGTAATTGAGGATTCAGGCCTTATCATCACTTAAGATCAAGTGCGATGAAGGCCAATTTATTATCATCACCAGCTCATTTTATGTCCCCACTGCTGGAGCACGAGCCTTCCCTATGGGTGGATAAGGAGAACATGCTATAAACCACATGTTTAGTTAGTTTAGTTAGTGAAAACTTATTTTTTTTTGTTTTTTTTACATGTTGTGATTGTCCTTTATATTTTGTGTTTTTATTTGTGATGGAAAGTGTCCTTTTATGATAGAGCATTTTCCAATATTTTTGACGCTGTAAGGGAGAAAAGAGCTGGACACTTGCTGAGTTTCTTGCCGGTTCTTCTCAGTACAAGATCTCCCGCCCAGAGTAGAATTACGAACCGATGGTATCATTATGCCATCGTTCACAAGAGCATGACCACCCATCCAATGCGAAAGTTGCTTAACCTTAGCAATTGCAGACCGGGTGCGTTAACCACTGCGCCATCGAGCTCAAGTGTTTACCAGTAAAACATATCAAATATATAGAATATGGTATGTTTTATTTTTCTACCATACTTAGATGTTATAAAAATGTCACTCAACTAATGAATAAGGAATGAGTTAACAACGGTCACACAATGGCCGTAACCGTATTTGATAAAATTCTAATTAGCAACTCATTAAAGGTCTAAACGCCGGTTTTAATATCGCTGAAGGTCGGTTTAATTCCTTTAAAAATATTCATATCGGCCGCTTCATAAATTATGTAATTCGGAAGCTTCGCCTTCTCTTTGGCCTGAACGGTACTTACAATGTGGCGTACACGGGAGGTTCAAATTTCTTGTGTTTAAAAATAAAATATTGCTTAGACCCTTATACTATTTCGTAGGTGCAATTACTTTAAATTTTAATAACACTTATTAACGAGGGAGGAGCTCGATGGCGCAGTGGTTAACGCGCCTGGTCTGCGAGTGCTGAGGTTAAGCAACTTTCGTAAAGGCCGGTCATCGGATGGGTGACCAAAAATTTATCATCTAGAGCTCCTACGTGCTTCGGAAGGCACGTAAAGCGGTTGGTCCCGGCTGCATTAACAGTCGTTAACAACCACCGCACCGCACCGCAGGGAAGGGTCGTGCCCCAGCAGTGGGGTTGTTCGTATATGAGCTGGCGATGATTAACGAGGAGTTAAGGAATATCTACTACATTTAAGGGCTTCTGCGGAACTTTTAAAAACTATTTATTAATATTTAACGAATCAAATTCATCCTCAGCCTATAATACAAATATAGGAGGAGATTCAACTATAGCCCACCACGCTGGCCATATGCAGATTGATGGGTTTTAATTGCCACCACACGACATTAACTGGAAACAAAGGCTAAACGTTCCTCCCAAAACACGGCAGGTAAACATATTGTAATCGTAATATTTTCTTAAAAGATTTTCAATCTAGCTATTTCTTAACGTACAAAAAAGGCATACATTATACATACTTAGATGAATATTGGATTGTGTGACCAAAACATAATTCGATAATAACGACAGACAAAGATCTTTAATATGCAATAAAACAGAATTGCTGAAACACATCCAATCGTTAACGGCCGTTGGTTGGGAGCCAAATATGCAGCATAGTGAACCATCAACAACTGTACTTTCCCTACACATTATACGTCTATTAGCCGCTTTGGTGCCCAGTAATCTATCCCATAAAACCGAACCTTATCTGTTGCCAAATGAACACATAAAAAACGCTACGCCCGCTGACGGGCGGTTTCGGAACGCGCCGCACGTGAGGAGACTCCGTAACAACGGTTTAAGTCGCACAAACTTGCACCTTAACGGAATGAGATAGAGATCAAGAAAAGTCAGCGGTATTGAAAATAAAAGCCATGAATGGCCGCAGATGGCCCGCAGGTTTAGGATGTTTTGATTTTATTTGCTTTTAGCCTTTTAAAAGATAAGTTTCGCAGGTTTTTTGGATCTGCGCTTCTTTATTTTACTGTTTGTAGGATTTTTTCAAACGCTGATAAGCTGTAAAGAACGCAGTGAGTTATTCTTACATATGCGAGATTAAAACAATTTGTGAGAGCTTCTTTCACACAATGAAGAGATTAATTGTCGAAGCAAGTACTAGGTTCGCCTTTGTTCAGACTGCTTTTCAAACGTTACATTGTTTACTTCAATTAACAAATAAAATCAAAGTTAAAGTCAAATATTTTTTTTTCAAAAAAACTTTAGAAAAGTGCTTTTGAATCGTCCAAACATTTATACTTACTACCCATTCAGGACGTCTATTTTTTAGCTGTGGAACCTTTGGACCTTGTGGAAATTTAAAACCTTTTATATAAAAAGGCACAACGAGTAGCTAAATATAAGGTAGAGTGTTCAATGATTCACATACTTGTAACACCAAAACATAAAACTCAAAAGAAAACCAAACATGAGAGAAAAGGATCATGATATATTATATTGGAGTGACGTTCCCTTCGGTGGTCGGTCAAAGGTTGCTAAGGAGAATATTACTGCATTCATTTGAACCCTCTGTGAAAGGAAAAAAGGCAATTTTGTTACTCCGCGCTAACTTTGCCTAGAGGTTCTCTTTTGAGTGTAAGAGTTTTCATATGTCTAGAACGGTAATATACGGCTGGGAGCTCGAGACGTTCCTTGAAAGAGATATTAATAATGAAAATTTTACACTTTTAAGTGTTTGTGGTCGGTGACAAATATTAAATCATATATTAAACATTAACTAAGGTAAACGCTGGTATAGTCGTCAGTGTCCCGAAACTCGTCAACTAAACATTTTAAGCATTTTGTGTGTTTCTATTAATAGAATATTAAATATTGCTTATGGCGATACATTCTTGATATTATAATGTACGATTGTAAAAGTAACACTTGCCTAAAAGTGTTATGGTGTCGGAAGAACTTAGCAAGAAAAGTGTGCTCCCCGAAAAAAATTGCGATTGCCCGCATTTTGCTACTAAACTGAGTGTAGCTGATGGGTCGTGGCTTGCGTTTGGAGGAAGGAAAATCAAACAACGTCTTGCGAAAATGAGGTTAGTGACGATCCGCGACCGTGCGTGCGTTTTGCCCTCCCGTGCCGTTGCGACTAGCCTAGAACTTTCTGTTCAGGTCTACGCCTTACCAAGGCGTAGTGGTAGGGAGCGAGAGGGGTAGCTCCGCGCGGGGCAGTGAACTCGCCGCGCGGGCGCGTATCGGCACTATTAAGTTTTTTTTATTTGTAGGTATACAATAAAATACTAATTGGTTTAATAACTAAATTAAAAGGTATTTAATAGAAAAAAGGGAGCCATCCGTCGTCTACATCCTCCCCCCCAGTGTTGCCTGACAACACTTATTCCTGATCGCAATCTATACGCGCAACTTTGGTAGCTGATCGTCTTAGAATTCCCGCCTTAGTACGAATTTCTACCACTCTTACCCTTCCATCAGAGCCAGGGTGCACTGCGGTTACAACGCCCTTAGACCAAAAGTTGCGTGGACCAGTTGGAGTGAGGACTAAGTCACTTACCTTTAGTTGAACTCCCTCTCGATGCCACTTTTGGCGCGGGATTAGCGAAGGCAGGACCTCTCGAAGCCAGCGGCTCCAAAAATGATCAGCGAGACGTTGCGCGATGCGCCATTGCTTTCGCAGATATAAATCGCCGTCGCTAAACTCTCCAGGTACGGGTAAGTTGGAAGACGATCCTAACAAAAAATGGTTGGGCGTTAATGTTTCCTGGCTACCGGGGTCTACAGATACGTGCGTTAACGGGCGGCTATTTACCGTATTCTCCACTTCACTTAGTAATGTAATAAGAGTTTCTTCTCTGGGTGCCCTTTCTTTTAAGACTACATAAAGAGCAGTTTTTACACTCTTTATGAGGCGTTCCCAAGCCCCTCCCATATGTGGGCTTCCGGGTGGTATAAAACGCCAGGATACGCCCTTGTTTAGTGCGTCGGAAGTTATTTTATCTTGGTCGATCTCACTATACGCTTTCTTCAACTCGACACTAGCTCCTCGCATGTTCGTGCCATTGTCTGAGTATAGCACATACGGCCATCCTCGCCGAGCTGCCATTCTTCGCAAAGCCATTATAAGGGAATCAGAGGTCAAACTTGATACTACTTCAATATGTATGGCTCTCACAGTAAGGCAAGTAAAAAGAACGCCGTAGCGTTTTGGTCTCTGCCTACCAACAGTCACCTCTATAGGGCCAAAAAGATCTAGGCCACACATTGTAAATGGCCTTTGATGATGAGCGAGCCTTTCCTCAGGCAGATCCCCTAAGCGAGGCGGATTGGGAGTGGCTCTTCTAATACGGCAAAACATGCACTGTGAGGCAATAGTACGCACCGTTGGACGTAGATTTACTACCCAATATTTTTGGCGTAGCTCATTGACCACCATTTCATTATTAGCATGAGCTGCGCGGATGTGGTAGTCTTTCACTATCAGCTTGGTGGTGTGGTTTCGCCCATCCAGTATAATTGGAGCTTTGACCTCGGGCAGTACGTCTTGTACTGCGTTAACACGTCCTCCAACATGTAACAATCCGTCATGAGAAATGTAAGGGGACAACGTGCGAAGTCGGCTGTCACGTCTTGTTTCTTTCTTTTGTTTTAGTTGTTCAATCTCAGTTTTAAACGACTGCGCCTGAGAGTGTTGAAGTAATAACAGTTCAGCCTTTTTCATGAGGTCCAAGGTTTTTGTTTTTAATTTTAATTTTGGTTTTTATCTTTACATTTTTCTATAAATAATAATACTATTGCAGTAGTGCGCTGCAGTCTCAACCAGCTAGAGAATCGAGTAGGATCTGGCACTGGTAAGCATTCGTTAACATGGTTTTCATGTACTATATTTATTTTTTCTAATAATTCTTTACTAATTATTTTCTTTGTTTCAGGTTCCATCGGCCAGCGGCTGGGGACATTGTGAAGAAAAGTGGGTCCACGAAACCACTCACAATCATTACTCAGTTTGTAGTCATTCAATTTTGTGGCTAAGTCTGCTACATTCATATTGGTAGGTACGTAATGCCATTCTCGTATTTTACTCAAACTGTCAATTTCGCCTAGACGGTTGGCTATAAATGTTTTGTAGGTTCTACACTCATCCCGGATCCAGTATAAGACAGTAGTTGAGTCAGTCCAATAATATGTTTTCGTAGGTACTAAACGATGCTCTTTTTTTATACTTTCAGATAAGCGACAAGCTAATAACGCACCCTGTAGTTCAAGTCTTGGGATTGTCACCGGTTTCGTTGGCGCCACTTTGCACTTACTTGCAATGAACGCAACTTGAATGTTGCCATCGCGTGTTACTTTCCGCCAGTAAGCGACTGCGGCGTACGCGCACGGCGATGCGTCGCTAAACACGTGCAGCTCTAGTGCTGGCTCATTCAAACTTGCTGGACTTAAATTAAAGTCAGAAACATGATCATCAATGGAATTTGAACCTTCTTGCTTTGAATTAAAATACCACCTCGGTATACGAATGTCACTTATTTGTTGTAACTGAGATAACCATTCAGTAAAGGCAGACAATAACTCATTAGGCAAGTTTTGATCCCATTTAAGGTTAATCTTCCATGCTCTTTGCATTAATATTTTTGCTTTAATTGTAAACGGGTTGAGAAATCCGTGAATGTCAAATATTGACATTACAGTTCGTAGCATGACTCGTTTCGTAAAATGCGGATTGGAATTATTTTCAAAATGTATGAATCGGAGATCGAATCCAAAGGTATCACTAGTCGGAAACCACAATAGGCCTAGTGTACGCTCAGGTTGATTATCCACATTGAACCTTTTTGCCTTCTCATTAAGAATGTCTTTTGGAAGATCGCTGAGTACACTCAGATCATTACTCAACCAATTTCGCATCACGAAACCACCTTGTTGGTGGATAAATGAAATTTCTTTTATGATTTTACAACATTTATCTTTTTCATAAAAACTATCTATATAGTCGTCCATATATTGATTCTCTTGGATGGCCTTTACAGCCGAAGGCATTACTTTTTCGAATCGCGCAGCGTTTTTATTTTGATTAAGGAACTGAGCTATAAACGGAGAACAGTTTGCACCAAAATTTAAAGAATTCATTACAAAACATTTAACAACGTTACTTTTGTCAGGCCATAAAAATCTAAATGCATGTTTATCACTATTTTTAATCTTTATTCTTAAAAACATATCCTTTATGTCACCTATCACAGCTATCGGATGTTCGCGGAATCTGAACATGATTCCGTATAATGAACGTAACAAATCAGGTCCTTGAAGCAAAAAATCATTTAAAGATTGGCCTTGGGTTTTAGCAGCAGCGTCAGATACCAAACGCAGCTTTTCTTTTCTCGGGTTATCGACTCCAAAATGCGGCAAGTACCAAATATGAGGGCTAGATTCGTTTGGTTCTATTTCACTTGCAAAATTATTTACTAATAAGTGCTTGATGCGATCTCGATAACGGGACGCGTATGACTCGTTTGCCGCCATTTTTCGCATGATCGTTTTTAAACGGTTGAACGCGGTAGGGTAAGAGTCAGGCAATGTAAAAACATCCTGCTTCCAAGGAAGACCTACGCACCATTGCCCATCAACAAACTCAGACGAATCGTTTAAAGCTGAAATCGCTCGCAACTCGTCTTGATTTTGCCGAGGTTTGTTACTAATACCAATCGAATCAAACTCAAAAGATTTTCTAACTAACTCGTGAAGTTCCGTTTCAGCATGGCCGTCGCACAGCTGGTCACTATAGGCATAATTAGTAGTTAAACGCATATCACTTACCGAGTCAATAGGAGCAGTCTGCGGTGTTGTAGCACTACCGTAGTGCTCGCTACGAAGGGGTGGGGCCAGCGTCGTACCTGTAGCGGCCGTAGCAGTAAGTGCTACGAACGAACGATCAGCTGACCATTTCTCATATTTATTACGTACGTTGCCGTGAACACACCATCCTAGCTTTGTTTGTGTAATGAACGGCTCCCCTTTAATACAAGTTATTGGCACAATCAAATCACAATTATCCTGTCCTATAAGTAATTCTGGCTTAGCATTGCAATTACATAAGTTTAATTCATCATAGACACTTTCATTGGCTAAAAAATGCTGTACAGGTAAATCTAAATCGCGTAACTTCCGCGCGCTTATCGTAAAACATTCGCCGTTACAATTTATAAGACTAAAGTTCAATAGTTCTGTTTCACAAACTAACTCACCGGAGTGCCAGGCGCTGCGCGCGCGCATCGTAACGCTTTTACCTTGTAGTCCAGCCTTATCAGCGAGATCAGCTGATATTAAAGACACTGTGGCACCATCATCTAACAACGCGTGCGTGTGTATATCACCATTAGGTCCACGAATAGTAACCGGCACTACTTTTAATAATACTTGGCTATGAACACTAGACACAAGGGTATCGTTACTGGCGGCGGCGTGCGCGACCGTCTCGGTCTCGCGGGCGACAGCGGAGTACCGCTCGTCGTCGGGCTCGGCGCTGGCTGTTGGCTCGGTCGGCTGGCTCGGCTTCCAGTGAAGTAGGCGGTGGTGTTGACGTCCACATCCTTCAATATCACAGTCTGGGGCTATGCAAGTAGATGAATCGGTATGTCGTGCCCCGAAACATTTGTAACATAATTTCTTTGTACGCACGAAGCGCCAACGATCTTTACGCAACGCTCGCTTAAACTTTCCGCAATCTTTTAAAGAATGAGGTGGACCTCTACAGAATTGGCACCTTTCAGATCTTGTTTCTGTGCACAGTAGGACATTGTGTTGTGCTCTAAATTCAACTTTGCGCTTTGCTTCAAACTGGCTATTAATATAGCTGACTCCTGAG
The DNA here is from genome assembly GCA_963082485.1 of Eudonia mercurella. Taxonomy (NCBI): domain Eukaryota; kingdom Metazoa; phylum Arthropoda; class Insecta; order Lepidoptera; family Crambidae; genus Eudonia; species Eudonia mercurella. Next base: position 18,188,340 of record OY720039.1, read on the forward strand.
GCTGCGGTCTTCATAGCTTCGGCGTACAAAAATTCACAGAGTAAATGCAGCTTAGGTGTGTGATCGTCGCGGCGCCCAAAGGCGTGATCAGCCCATTTACTGATCAGAGCTGATGGTAGCTTGCTCACTATTGTTGTGACCAACTCGGGGCTTCTTAGATAGTCTGGCTGGTTGATAGCTTGAATAGCGGCAACGAGATTCTTGATTTTTATGGAGAACACGACTATCTCAGAGTGGTAAGCTGGTGAAAGTGGTTGCAGCTTTCTTAATTGGAATAGTATTTTACTCATAATTATTTCAGGTCTTCCAAATCTAAGTTCGAGTGTATCAATGATAGCGTGAGGTGTGGTGGTACCGATAAGCAGTGATGAAACAGCCTCTTTAGCTTCACCGCGGAGACATTTCCGCAGGCGCCACACATTCTCTGTTTCACTGTACCGACACAAGCTTGTCGACTCTTGAAATGCTGCCTTGAATTGCAGCCACTCCATCGGGTCCCCGAAAAATAAAGGTAGGTCTTTTGATGTTGCTAACCTCGTAAGTAATTCTCTACTTTGTATTCCAGGTGGCGATGGCGATGGCGAGCGGTGTGGTGCGTGCTGTAGTACAAGTGACGGCAGCGGCGGCGGTGGCAGCGGCTTTAGGGGCGGCAGCGGCGGCGGTGGCGGCGGCTTCAGTGGCGGCAGTGTCAGCGGCTTTGGTGGTGGTGACGATTGGCCACCTCTTTCAATTTTATCAGGATCACACCTTGACAGCCACTCGTTAACAGCACTTACACTGCACATTGATCTATCATCTTCTTCAAGTTGCGCCAGGTCTGCCTCCAACTTCTTGGCCACCAATTCTTTTTGCAGCTGGACCTTCTTGTCTAACAGTGCTTGGTTGGCTCTGAAAGCTTCTTCCACTGCTTTTAACTCTATTTCAGTGTGGGCTTGAGCTGCTTGGTACTCCAGCTTTTTCCGGACTGCTTGCGATGCCGACGACCGCGTCGAGCGGGGCGCGGACGCGCGCTTGCTTACTGAATGATCGCCCGCGGCGCTTACCGCCGCGGCGGTAACGGACTCCGGTATTTCACTCACTATTTGAGTTTCCAATTTGGGTTGAATCGCTTCGCTATCGATCGTTTTAACCTCTTCCATAGGCTTGCTTTCCTCGTGTGTCGTATGATCTCGCTTGCTCATCTTCGTATTTCCACTTTTAAAAGGCGTGCGAAATATGTACGACATCCCTGGACTAACAGGTTTGGTTCCACTCAAACGTACGATCCGGCTCGAAGACCAAAATGTAGCTGATGGGTCGTGGCTTGCGTTTGGAGGAAGGAAAATCAAACAACGTCTTGCGAAAATGAGGTTAGTGACGATCCGCGACCGTGCGTGCGTTTTGCCCTCCCGTGCCGTTGCGACTAGCCTAGAACTTTCTGTTCAGGTCTACGCCTTACCAAGGCGTAGTGGTAGGGAGCGAGAGGGGTAGCTCCGCGCGGGGCAGTGAACTCGCCGCGCGGGCGCGTATCGGCACTATTAAGTTTTTTTTATTTGTAGGTATACAATAAAATACTAATTGGTTTAATAACTAAATTAAAAGGTATTTAATAGAAAAAAGGGAGCCATCCGTCGTCTACACTGAGTAAACACCACCTCGTATTACTTCACTTGTCAGGCCGCTTCGGATAACAACACGATAAGTGTATTTGTTTATTGGGATAGTTAAATAGATTGTCTAACGTTATAACCTATCATTTGTAATAAGTTTCATATGTATATAGCTTTTTTTGCATGTGACGTTTATTGGTACTCTCTAATTAGTACATGACCCAAAACCCGTCAAAATCGTATGCTTTCTGACGGGTATCGGGACACGCAGCAACAGTTGCACCTAAACTCGTCGTTGTGTTCTTATTACCATGAGTTAAGTTTTATTTTCCTTTGAATCAAAAGAGAATCGTATACTTACTTGGCGACGGATATCGGGGCGCGTGTGACTGCTGTACCTAAGCCCGTCATTGAACTTTATTGCCTTCAGTTACGTTTCATTTTTCTTTGACTCGATTAATTATAGAATTAAAATTAAATTACCTACAATTTACGAGTCATTTAATGATTAAATAAGTTGGTTGTGAAATATGTTTCTGGTTTATATTGATAACTTATAAGTTATCATACCGAATACCTACGACCTAGTATTAATGAGAGCTGAGATAGGTGCAGTAGCCTAGTCAATTTATTATTTTACCCAATAAAATCTCAATCTATCTAGATTTATTAATCTCCATCATAAAAGTAGCATAGAGTCTGACTTAATAAATGCATGTTACTGCTTATATTGAATAAAAATATTTCTGTATTATATTTGGAGGAGGTACTTTTGAGCAGATATCTAAAAATAGATTACATAAATATATGGGTTAAATTGCGAACTTTTGCTTTTTGAAGCCGCTTATTAAGTTCAATTTACCGATTTGCACTCTTTTATAGTTTTACTTTTGCAAAAATATATTTCAAATATAACATGATCGAAACGTGCCTTCCTTAACACCCATTTGCAGTACTTGGCGGCAGAGTTAAAGGCTCTCTTCTTTGCGTGGATACTGCCGTCCCTGCGTTTGCAACCGCGAGCCTGGGCCCAGGCTTGGTACGCTGCTTCCTACCGCGCTTCAGCGTGAGCAAGAGCAGTCATTATTGAACCATGGACGGGCCCTAATGCCTATGGGGACGTCAGAGAATGGGATAAAATATTCCATTCCCTGGCGTATCACGTCTGCGATTGCGCCGGCACAGACAGAAGGTTCGCTCGAAGAGAAGCACAGTTGCCGCCAAGGATAAGACGCGAAGAAGTGCCGCATCTCGTCCCAATCTGCCGACCCATTTTTCCATACTCGCCGATCCGCGATCTCCGAAGGGTAGTGTCCGGAGGAGAGCATATAGATACGGATTTCACCAGACAGTGGTCAGAAGATCCCAGTGAAGCCGAGATCGATACTAAGTGTCTGCCTAGGTCAGATTTCAGCAGAAGGTTTAGGCAATTGGGTGTGTGACCATCAACATCAGGTATGCGGGTTGCTTGGTTCACCAGCTGGGAGAGATTTTGCGATAACGCAAACTTGCGCACCTCTCTTCCAGCATGGTCCGTTTTCTGGAAAGGGAATAGCCAATCGCTATAGTGGGCGTTGAAGTCTCCCAGAAAATCAAGCTCCGCAGTTGGATACCTTCGTTGGGCCAGATCAGCTGCCTCAGTGAGGTGGTCAAACAACCGAGTCGCCTCCTAATCTCCGCTTTGCGACCGATAGACATCGACATAGAGAGTTTTCTCTATGCCGGTGTCTACCAGCAACCATAGTGTGGATGACCCTAAAACCTCGTAAGGTAAATGCAGCTATTAACGACCCCCCTAAAATCTGCATATATTACCGAGGTTGAATTTATTTTCTTGAATTTAACTATAAACAAAGTGTACTTTTGTAAATGAATGAAAAATTTCATGAAAAAATGAAAACACAGTAATAAAGATTTTGTCCCTCAATCATATCGTCTATACCAAAAATTTGTTCCAATCTGGCAACCCCACGAGAAACGGTCAGTTTGTGCGCCGCTCGCGCAGCAAGTGCTCGTGCCATAGGAAGCGTTCTCGCCGAACGTAAATACACTCATTTTTTTCTTAAGTTTTTTAAAACATTTTATGATATTTATGCCAACGCCTATTTAATAAGTCGTTGCTAGTATTCTTTCGAATACAAATGAAGCACGTTTCTTGTATTTCAATATGTTTCCTTTTGATAAAATCAATAAATATAATAACACCGTGATAGCTTCCAGGATATGGCAGTTACTGCTTTTTACCGCGGTACCCTCGGTAAAAGCAATCAGTGAAAGCTGAGTTTATTTGATTTTTATTCTAGAATACGGTATTATTTGTCATCAAAAACAGTGCCATGATACTTTCAAATGTCAAAGATAGTTTTGAGACATTTCCGTGGTACAATTTATCAGCTAGAAATCTTAATTTTTGGCAAGAAACATCAAGCATAAAATATAATTTCTTCAAAGTTCCTACACAAAAAAGACGTCTTGCTTGGCATAAATAATACTTTTTATTTTATTTATTGCCCTATTAAGTAATAGCAGATTGTAGAATAGACATTTTTATTTCCACTTTTGGATTTTATATAACACAACTATCGTTAATTTGTGAGTCGGTATAAGATGAAAGCAAAGCCTATTACCGACACTATTTACCGACCGAAAAATTAACAACCCTCGTTATTAGCACGTATGAGAACCTATTACCGAGTGATATGGGTCGGTAAAACATGCTCATAGTTAATGCATTTCCGATGTAAGTATTTATATTTTTTATTTCAATATAGTTACTTCTACACTCTGTAATACCATTTCAGTACAATGTTTTATCAACGAGTGAATAAAATTTTTCGTCACTCGGAAACAGCTTCCTATAGGAAACTATTACCGAGTATAGACGAGTGACTACCCTTGGTAAATACCTCGGTATTAACTGATCGGTATGTGAGGACCCTCGTTATTACCCGCAGTTGTCTTTCTGATTTAAAAAAATACTTTTCAGTTATGCAGATAAGTATATAAAGCAAAATTTAGTAATAATAAATAAAAAAAAAATTAACTTCAGAGAAAAAATATATTTATGGGCTTAGCACATTTACTAATGCGTCTTTCCTGACTGTCAATTTGAAATGTCGTTATCACCTGCAATTACCTTAGCTGGTGAGACGTCGACAGCACACGTCATCGTGGACATACGCACAGACCACGGCTTACTTCTTGAACTTATGCTCAAGCGAGTAGCCGGGATACTTAAGGTAGGCTACGTCCAACGGTTTCACTATCTTCTTCTCAGTAAGAAAGAGTAAATGTGGCTTTTCGGTCTCGAGATGGTAGTGGACCGGTTGGAGGTTTGAGTGCAGACCTCGGATGTTAGTGAGGTGCACTTTGATTGGGAGGAAGTGCAGCCGTTGTACAAACGGCTGCACCTCAAATCAAAGTGCACCTTACTTTTTAAAACTTTCTGCTTCATATTAAGGTGAGGTGGTTTTGCTGGGGTTTCAAAAGCCAGCGAGGCGCAGTTTGGTTGCCAAACACGGCACTCGTTATCTTTAATGTACTAATGAAAAAACTCATGTGGAGACCGCGGGTGCGCCCGTGCCCCCCTGGGAATTGCCACCGGGTCCTTCCTTCCAGTCGCCAACTAGCACGGTGGAGCCATTCCAGGATTTTTCACGGGGCAGCCTGTCGTACGTGGCTGGCGCACTACTTGGGCCCCCTATTGCCTGCAGTCGGCCAACGGCTAAAACCGTGCCACGCATCCCGCTACCCTCCACGATGAGCTTTCCAACACAGATTTGATCAGAGTCCGAGAACGGTCCTTGTGAAGCTACTGCTAGCCATCAAGCTCCCAAAGTCACTGGCATTTCTACTACGCTACGACGGAACACTGCAAGCTGCTTGACGTCAGACTTAAATAGGAAGGTGATAGCAAGCCAGGTGGACCCTTTCGAGCCCTACCACCGCTATTGGGGATTTTCAGCCGCCTCTACTTGACAGGGGAGACGTTGCCCGGGGCGGACTGCTAGGAGGTAAATCCCCAACCACCCCAAATCTAAGACAAAAGTGATGGTGTTCGAAAGAGATGAAGAAATAACTGACTGTACGGTAATGATTGGTTACTCCGTGATCATGGCGTGTGCAACTGCGCCGCAATATCAGGGACTCGACAACAAATCAAAACATGGTAAAAACCCCGCTTTTTGTAATGTTTACAGTAAAATGTAAATTGCTAAGTTGAGAAGCGTTTTTCAATTAAGCACATTACATTATTTTGTATTATTTAGTTGTTTTAAAAAAATCGTGTCTAAAAAATGAACTTTAAGTTCAAAGACAAAGAGTTCAAATTGGTGATGAAAATTGACGAGTTTTAGGTCATTTTGACGATTATTGGGACAAAGCCGTCGACTATTGGTACATATGGCACATTTTTTAATTGATTAAATATCTAATTTTTTGCTGTGTTTCACCGATAATAATGCAATATTTTCTAAAAAGATGAATAAATTGTTTACCTCGCCATGCAATCAATTTTTTTCTAAGTCAACTGGTTTTTACGTGGGAGGGCTGCAAAGTCAACTTATTTCAGAACCTGACGAGTAATGGGCCGTTTACCTTAATTGTTATAGTAGAAATTTTTTTAAATGTCGGAATCCACTTAAGAGCTTATCTTCCAATGAATGGCATTGTTATCTATTGTTAAGTTCGACCGCAAATTAGCAGTGCACAACGAAACGCATAAACAACAAAATATTTTATGTTAATAGCAACTTTACCACCTAAACAAAAAGGCTCAAATTTGAACGGCAACGCATTCCAGATAGTACTTTTTGAAATTGAAAGCGGCAGCCAGGTGTTATTTTGTGTGTCAGTTACAGGTTGATTGAGTAAGTGCTTTCGGATCTTAGTATTACAAGCCTCAGTCGCTACCTAGTTTTGACATCGTATACTTCTCTGTGTTTTATTCTGAATATTTCATAAATTTGACCCTGGCCTACGTTTATTGGATTTTGATTGCTTACTATTTGGATTATTGTGAAAAGTGTGCTCGATAACGACCCCGGCTGTGTTTATGGACTTTGATTTAGCGGGAATAAGAGGTACAGAAATGTTCCGCCCTTGGGAAAACAACGAGGCTGTAACTTCATCTTCACAACCCGCCTGTGTTGCCAATAGTGAAACATTGCGGAAAACGCATTTGCACCCTGCTGCTCAAGAAATTGTTTTAACAGTTTATAATGTAGTACGAGAAGAAATTGGCCCGTATGGAGCATTGAAACGCACGTCAGAATTGACAAAAGTAAACATAAAGACTATTGAAAGACTTGTAAAAAAAGGAAAACCAACAAAAGCCACTCGAAACAAACAAAAATTTGGAAGAATAGACAACTTCACGGAAGATTTAATTGCCAGAACTATAAATAACTTTTATACGAAAAACGTATCACCTACTGTGGAATTAATTTATAAAGAATTAACAAAGGAAGGTGCTGTTTTCCCATATAGCCGGTCATACTTCGTACATATACTCAAACATATGGGGTTTGAGTACAAAATATTAAATACAAGAAAAGTGATTATGGATTCACCAAGATTAATAAGTCTTCGTGACAATTATTTAACCAAAATCAAAAAACATCGTGAAGATGGAAAATATATCATTTATTTAGATGAGACGTGGTATGACACGCATGATGTCTCCAAAAAGGGTTGGCAAAATGATGAAAACACATGTGCACTGAACGTACCTGCATCACGCATAATAAAAGAATTATTATATTACACGCAGGGTCTAAAGATGGTTGTGTGGATGGAGCGTTATTGTTGTCTGCAAAAAATGTCGCCAATTGCAGTGCAGACTAACATCAGGACATGAATGCAAGTCTTTTTAAAACTTGGTTTAAGGATTTATTGGAGATAATAAAAGAACATTCTTTTTCCAAGACCTATTATGTTGATGAGGCAGCAAAGCTCAAGAAGTGCGAAGTCTTAAGATTACCGCCGTATTATTGTATTTTTAATCCGATTGAACTCATGTGGAGTAATTTAAAAAGAAATGTAAGAAAAGAAAACAATAATCCTAAGTTTAGTGAAGGTGTACTTCAAATTATTAGAAATTAAATCAATGTTACAAATAGTCATTGGAATAATTGTTGTAGTCATGTCCAAAATGTAGAAAATTCAATGGCCCGAAATTATAGCCATCCTGCGGTAATTATTAAAGTTACAGACAGCGACAGTGACGATGAATTTGATGAATCACATTCCGAGGACTAGACTATTTATATTTAAAACACATTTTTTTTGGTTGTTTCTTTTTTTTTAATGTAACTTTAATAATTACCGTAGATTGCAGCCATACAATGTTATTAGTTTTTGTATTTGTAAGTACCTACTGGTTTTTGTTGGAATTATAGTATAAGTATAAGTAAACATAGTTAATAAACATATATATAATATATATAATAAACAACAAATGTGTGTGTTAATTAAAGTTTCAAAGAGACAAATAAACTTTTTTAAACTAAATACCGTTTTTCTTCATAACATGCATAGGTATAAAATTATGTAAAAATCTTAAATAGTTTCACCACCCTGTACCACACCTGTACCTTGCTATCGCTTTCAATTTCAAAAAGTACTATCTGGAATGCGTTGCCGTTCAAATTTGAGCCTTTTTTCGTTGTGCACTGCTAATTTGCGGTCGAACTTAACAATAGATAACAATGCCATTCATTGGAAGATAAGCTCTTAAGTGGATTCCGACATTTTAAAAAATTTCTACTATAATCATACTTAATGTAAAAGAAAAAAAGGTTATCAATTTTCATTCTACTTATGTTTCGTCTATTCATATACCTTTGGCTTTGTTGCAATTAACAGGAAATGAATACAGGGTGTTCGGCGCATGGTTGAACAAATGAAAACAGCGAAGTGGTGGGGTCATATACTATGTACTCACGCCCAAAAAGATTAACATTTGTCCACGATTTTTTTTTTAAATAAACTTTATTGAAAAGTTCGAAAAACACCAGAATTTACCACTTAAATCCATAAATATCCACAAAACGACAAGAAAACTGTCCAAAGTTATTTCATTCTTTTTTCGCTGTTTTCGTTTGTCCAACCATGCGCCGAACGTCCTGTATAGATAGCAAAAGATCAATGATTTATACATAATGGGTATATAATGACATACTCGTAGTAGTGTTATGAATAGATCGTAGATCCACGATTTACTCGTGTGAGACTCGCGTAAACTTAACATAATGATTAAGGCTGACGTTTCAACGCCATTACAAGGTTCGTGGTCAAAGGGAGGTAAGAGACAAGACAGTGTAGAATTGACTTTAGTGGATCCATATAAAGTAGTTCATTTCAATATGTAAGTAGTGCTTGCGGAAACTTTAGAACAAATAATTAACCTTGCTTGCTTATTAGATAATGCTTGGCCTCTGAAGATGTGTTGTACTAATACGAGTACCTATACAACCTATTACAAAATCCATAATTTACAAAAGTATTAAAGCGATAGATAGCAATATAGTATTAGTTTATATAATACCTACGTACTATACGAAACTGTTAAAGAAAATAATATACAAACAATAATTATAATAAAAAATATACATAGCAATGACATTGCAAATGATTTTGAGAATTATATAAATATAAATATGAAGCTTAAAAAAGAATGTACAGTTTTATTTATCATAGTCATTTTTAAGATCTATTATTAAAATTAAAAGAGACAGAACTACGTATCTTAGAAGTAGGTTAGATCTACAGAGTACAGAATATCTGTGGTTTTATATAGATCTAAATGTATTCAAGATGGTGGTGCAATACATTTTCTCTCTCATTTTCTTTCAAAAAATTATGCTGATGAATGTGCACACATTAATAAAAAGCAAGATAACTCATCGAGAAAGCTAACGATTATAATAGCAAAGGTTTCACGTCGTCAGTCTAACGGAGCTATAGGGACTGAACCACGATTGCACATGTACCACCCGCGTGGTATACCTTCTACCTCGGACTTAAGACAGATTAAAAAAAAGATGGAAAAATTTAAAATTAAAAATCATTTATTTAGTTTAAGTTATAAAAAGCTCTTATGTCTACTCTGTAAGTCTACTCTGGGCGGGAGACTTTGCACTGAGAAGAACCGGCAAGAAATTCAGCAAGTGTCAAGCTCTTTTCTCCCTTACATCGTCAAAAATATTGGAAAATTGCCCTATCATAAAAGATCACACACAGGTTCCATCACAAATAAAACACAAAATATAAATGACAATCACAACATGAAAAAAAAACAAAAAATAAAAAATAAATAAACATCTAAGTTTGCAAATTTACATCATGTGTAAGTATTATGAGAGCATTGCGTCGTCGTTCAAGGTAGAAACTTGCCTGCTATGAAAGTAACAAGGGAAACAGACAAGAGTAAGGACTCACCAAGCTGCTTTTATTTGGAGAGAGTTTGCTGATTGCTTCAGACGACATTTTCAGCGTCACGGAACTTTTTTGGGGGCGCACTTAAAGGAGGAACCCTTTAAGTGCGCCCCCAAAAAAGTTCCGTATAAAACGAAACACCCTCAGAGATTTTCTAGAGGGAATGGCATCACGCACTAGTGCGTGTCTCGGTTCCTTACTAGATTTTCCAAGAGGTTAAGTCGGATAGGAGCGGAACAACCCGAGGGCATCTCTAAAGTCTAGCACTTCGGCTCGGGTTAACCGGGTCGTGAGGGTACATGTTATTATGTTTGTACCTGGTGTAGAGCGCGTATGAACCGGGTCGTCTTACTCTTGTTATACGAGTAGGATGACTTGGCCTAAGCGAGTGTGCATGTTCAGTGTATTCTGTAAATGTGTAGTGGCTTTTAGAGGATCGGACGGGGACCAAGCTGCTGCAGCAGGTATGATACGCCAGGAACATCTTTTAGGCCGACGACGATTAAAAAGCGTAGGTTAAGCCAACACAAGAGAATGCGTGTCGCAAGCCATTAACCCCAACAACATCGCCTTCTATTCCCAGCTGCCTCAAGCAGTTAGCGAGAACATCGCAGCGAGTTTGATACACACAAACTTAAATATACGTTGCGATCGGTCACGCGATACCAGTGTTATGTTATTTTATGGCTGACTAGCTTATGCCAGCGATTATGCCCGCGTGCAATGTTTTAAATCACTACTACTACCATCTAAGTCTGTCGTCGCAATATTAAATTGGCTTTGTTGTATCTCAACAGTTGGGGGTAAGATAACAAGTGTTTCTTCTTCTTCTCATCTTCTCAGCCGTTCTCAATTCTGTGGATGAAGGCCTTCTTTAAATTTGACCATTTTTCTCAGTTTTGTGCTCTCTCTACCCCCTTGAAGCCGGGCAACTTCTTCAGGTCATCATACTAACGCATCTGAGGTCTTTCTGGAGGGCGTTTTTCTCCCCAGGGTCTCCACACAACGAGCCTCTTGCACCATGAACCATGTTTGCGGGCGACATGAGCACCCCTTTCTGACTTAAGTTTGGCTATTCGCTTGGTTATATCCGTAACCCCGCTTTGCTGGCGTAGCCACTCGTTCGTTTTTCTGTCCATAGCGATATCCCTACCAGGCGTCTCTCCATCGCTCTCTGGGCCACACTTAGTTTTTGCAATATGTCTTTTGTAAAAACCCAGGTATCTGCTCCTTTTTGAAAGCAAGATACACATACGGAGCAAGTGCTTCAGTGGCTGATTATTCCCGGTGAAGTGCGCTTTCATCTCCAGCCTTGTTAATGTGAAATTGTGAGATATTAAGCGCATCCTCAAAGTGGAATAACATAAAATAAATAAAATAAAAATAAATAAGAATAACATAAAAAAAGAGTTCGGGCCATAAACCATCACGCTGGCCAATGCAGGCTGATAGATTTTCGCGTGTGACAACAAGGACCAACAGTGACCAACGGTTTCACTTGCAAGATCTTAAATTAGACAAAAAAGTTAGAAGGGAAGACCTAAAACACACAAAAAGCAATCGTATTTCAAATAGGCTCCTATTTCGATTGGATCCTCATCGGTTCAATGACGTAATACCTAGGCTTATAACTTCAAAGGCGCTGAAGACCTTATTCGGAGCGAACGCGCGCTTTTCATTTGCAATTGCAAAACTTGAGTGGTGAAGCGTCGGCGAACAAAATGACTAGTTTTATGCGCCGCCGTCAACTTTACTGACATTTTTACTGCTAATACCCAGTCATAACTCCTCAAGCAAAATTGAACTCAACCCGAGCAATATCATACTCCTTAACCTCCATTTAGTTTCAGTGCAGCTACGGACAGTTTCCACACTGAATATGTATGTAAGCCATATTGTCATATCTTCAACATATAGATATCACAGTCATAAAGCGGCCAGAGTAATAAGTTCCTTTATCACGTAGCACTGTAACTTAGAGTCTACGTCGTAGCATCGTAGCATCGCAGCTCCTGCTACGAGAACAACATGTTATTCTATTAGAGACTCTATTACAACCCAACAAGGCGCAATTTTAATGTGTATAAACGAGAAGTACTTTACCTGGCAAGCATTATGTTCAATTTAGTCCCGACAAATTTAAATATACAGTAGCTTATAGTAAAAATAATTTGCTATGTACACAGAACTCCCGTTCATTCATTCTCATGTCGCTCAAAACTTTTCTTATGAGAATGTATAAACACTCTTTGGTTGGCAAATGTAAAGAAAAAGAACAATATATCTTAACTTGCAAGTTAACAATATGCACTTTGGTTGATAAAGCAGAGCTAACTCTTTGTTTGCGCTTCTTTTCTGTCTCGACGACGACGACGAATGAGGCTGCAATTAATTAATGGTACTTTAACAAAATAATAAAAAGTTTCATTTAATATATAGAATAAGTTCATTAAAATAGGCAGAGCAGTAAGTATTAAATAAGTTATAATTATAATTGTTTGCTATGCGTTTCTCTTAAAAATAAAAATAATAGTTATTTTTCTCGTAATACCCTTTATTGGTCAAATAGTACTTAGGAGGGATATAGCTTTTACTATGTTTTTTGAAGAATAAAAAAGGCAAAATTAAATAAAAATCAATAGAAACAACTTAGCTTAAAACGACCTTAGAATGACTTTAAGTGATTACATGAATTAACAAAAAAAAGACAAGTTTTCACATTTACACACAATACATTACGAAAAAAGTTACATTAAGTGATTGAGTATAGAAATGGACCGATGAAAGCGGTTGCGCCATCTCAAATACAACAATAAAATACATTATTATGTTTACTGCTTATAGTAAGTGAACTCGGAACTGTCGTTTCACTCTCAATAGCGTCAATAATCCGGCTGTTGGGAACTATTCGGGCCGATGGCGGGGCTTAGGCCGCGTTACGCAACGACTGCGCTTATGTAAGACGTCTACAATGGGATCTCCAGTGCTGTGGAGTTGGGGGCGCGTTTGTACGGACTTGCCGGCCGATGGGCGAGGTTTTTTTGTTCACAACTATTGTATATCAATAGTTGTGAACTATGATCGTTTGGTCGTAATATTTCTCGATGCTAGTGTTGAAAATTGTAATGCATTTTATCTGCAACCTTACACCATCCTTTGTCAAATTGTCGGAATTTATCATGTTGCATTGTTGTTATGGCGACAGATATATATAAGATGACGGAATTATAATATGCCTGAAAGGCGCAAAAAAGCCGCATACAATAAAAGGCAGCCCCAACAGCCTCCTGCAGACGGTCGCGGCGAGGTTGGACGTGGACAGTGCGATTGTGCAACACTGGACCAGCGTTCATATCGCAAAAGACACTAGGATAAGTTATAATAATCTTTATTAGCTACTAACATAGAATTAAGTAAACTGTTTCTAACACTATGGATGCAAATCCGAAATAAATGAATTTTAATTTAATAGTATTATGTACGCACCCGGGACCTCTTGGTTAATACCGGTGGTTTAAGACTAACGTTTAAAAAGAGTTTTTTGGTAACTTAGTGTGCTCAGCATTCTATTTCAAAAAAATATTTATTTATTTATTTTATTTTGCATTACCAACATAAGTTACAGCAACTCGTGATATCAATATCTTCTAAGTATACAGGTTACATAACTGTACTTACTATTATAGGTAACCACATCATGCATTAAAAGTTACAAATAATTACCTAAAAAAGTTATAACCGCTATAATAACAAAAATTTACAAACAGTTAAGAATTTAAAAAAAAATGATGAGCTTTGAATTGACATATAGGCATATATAGTACCTACTTATAAAGGAAAGGCTAAAACGATTACAAAAAAAAAAAGAAGAAAAAACAAAAACTACAACAAAAACAACTAAGCTAGGTCACTCATTTTAAGAATTTGTATAAATTTGGGTAGGCTTTGTAAACTTATATCCAATATAGGAACTTTCTTGGTAATGTCATTGTACAGGCGGGACAGTCGAAAAACAGGTGAACTGTGGCCCAATCTAGTCCTACAGAGTTTATTTCTAAATAACCCATATGGGTACCGTGGCAACCTGGTTAGAATGTTAAACTGTAATTTATTTAACAACTTAGGGCTGTCGATTTGGTTGTTTATTAATTTGTACAGGTAGAACATGTCCAAGAAGGTACGTCGCACAGCAAGTGGATCTAGTCGCAAAAAATTTACTTTGTCGGTATAGGATTTTATGTTTCTGGGAGGTCTAAAACGGTAGGCCAAGCTGCGGAGTAGTTTCTTCTGTACCCTTTCAATTCTGTTAATATGTACTTTGTAGCTTGGGCACTGTTGCACTGTTAACGAGTTTACTAGATAACTTTACCTGTATCACCAATTAAAGTTTATAGAAATAACGTTACTTTACGTTACTTAAAGGGTTGTTTTGGTAATGATATCAAGCCCTACATACAACTTGCCGTCAGTACTAGATCGGAGTGAACGCAGCTCGACTGTGAGCTCGGAGCGTCCATAAATCAATTGAATAGCCCCACGATGGGCGTCGATTCTCAACAGTCGATACTTTGTATTTTCAATGTTTTATTGCAGGACTTTGAGTCTGTAAGTGATGGCCTGGTAAGTACTTTCTTAGTTCAATAGAAAACTTAACTTAAAAAAGACTTGAGAATTTTTTTAAGGATTTTACATTACTGTGTTTTTAAAAGTAAAGCCGTTACATTGACCTCCTCAAACAACAACAAAAAATGAAAAATAAAAATAATAAACAGTAAAAACATAAACAATAAACATCAGTAATAAACATAAAAATGAGCTGGTGATGATGCATTTTTAAAACAGTTAAAATCTTGGGCTGTATGTGATTTTAATAGCATGTTCAATAGCAATCAGAATTAAAGGTTTACCGTGTTTTCCGATGCATTTAGAATAATTAGGATCACTTTTTCGACCACCCATCCGGCTAAGACGCGACCGCGAATAAAAAGCGCGTGGCAGGCAACGCACTGAACTCCTCAGTATCTGGGTGAATAAATAATAACGTACAGTCAACCTCAAAATTATCAAAACACCATAAAAACTTTTCTTTTTTAAAGTTTTTCTTTGAAGTTAAATATTCTGTTTTTGGCAACAGATGTTTCATCAACCATCATTATCGCCATTAGTTAATATTGGTCTTAATGCTAGGCATGTCCACTTGAAAAACAGCACATGCAGCTATCGGGCCATACCCACTACGCTGGCCCAATGCAGTTTGGTGGATTATAATAACCATTATCTCAAGACCAACAGTTTCACGAACGTACCTGCACGAGGTTCTCTCCTCGAGATATTACCCACCCATCTAGTGACCTGGCACTGCGTAATAGGCATATCTTGCAAAATCACAACAGCCTATCCTCAAGTTTCTCTAAAGTAAACCTGTTGTCATTTATTTAATCAAAAAAATTTATTTATGTCTATTGTATTAGGATAGAAGAGAATAAAGCATAACATCACATTACAAAATTTACCTAGAATTAAAGTTTTTATTGTTATGTCATCTACTCTGATTAGTTATGTATTTGGGCTATGTGCTCGTAATAATAAATAAATAAATAACAGAAAATAATTGGTTTTTTTCCAGTAAAATATACCTAGTAGCATTTTTTTATATATATTTTTACGGGTAAGCACAGTGCCTTGATTTCGCCTGATGTTAAGTGATGATAAGGGCAATGATGGAAGCGCACTTCACCCGGGATCCTCTACTAGTGAGGCACTGGCTATCTTATCTCCAGCTGCCGGAAAACACAACAATTCTTAATGAACAATTAGGGTTCACAGCCGTAATCCATGTCAATTGTTTGCAACCAATAGATGCCGTACAGATGCCGGTAAGCGATCACCCCTATACCGAATGGTCACATCATTTAATACTTTCTTCAACACAATTGACATGATGGCGGTGAACCCTGGTACATTTAAAACTAAGTTGCTCGACGATTTGGTGCGGCGCAGTGAGTTGGAAAACGACTAAACTACCTCTCACTGTGGTGCAATAAGTGTAAATCATGTAAGATTAATTAGGAAACTAGTACATTGTCAAATATTAATTTGTGGTATACTCGTAGTACATTTTGTAACGTAGTACCTAGCATTGGTTAATTTGTCAGTCTATTTGTGGTAAACGGTGTTGGTGACAATTCTACCAATTCATTTGTCATTATCTGTCTTATCCATTATGTATTGTCATTATTTGTTTACCCTAATAAATGAAAAAAAAAAAAATTCTAGAAACATTGATGTTATGGCGACATATTTAGATAAGATGGTGGTAGCTACCAGGCGGACAAACAAGTACTTCCACCAACCAAACCGAGCACACAAAGATGTACCCCCCGCTGGAATCGAACCCGGGACCTCTGGGCCTAAACCGGCGGTCTTAACCTAGTGGTAGGTGGTCTAGTGACCACAGAGACGGTTAGATATTTAAAATGGAACATTTCTACGTGTTGTGATCACTCCGCATACGATGGTAACTGTACCGAAGTGAGACAGGAGTAAAATAACATTAGCGCATGTCAGTCGAAAAGACGTTATATCATTAATCAGAGCGGCGGGGTCACTACACCGAGCACACAGCTTCCTCGCACAGGAGCGTAGAAATAATGAGGTCTAAAACAAAGGAACTCAATGTTCCTGTCGCTTTTTATGAGTGAGTTTAAGCACAATTAAGCGACGTCAGAGGCTAGCGTAGGGGTAATGTGATCGTTATTTTTACAAAAACATGGAGTTTGGCGTTTTAATTGCTTTAAAAATGGAGATTACTGGAAATCTAAATGCGTGTTGTTATTTGTTCTTGTGTTGGAGGAGCTCGATGGCGCAGTGGTTAACGCCCCCGGTCTGCGAAGTTAAGGAACTTTCGGAAAGGACGGTCATCGGTTCGTAGACCAAAAATGTATCATCTCGAGCTCCTCCGTGCTTCGGAATGCACGTAAAGTCGTTAGTCCCGGCTGCATCAGCAGTCCTAACCACCACCAATCCGCACTGGGCCCGCGTGGTGGTTTATGACTCGTTCTCCCTATCCATCTTTAGGGAAGGTTCGTGCCCCAACAATGGGAGCATAAAAATGAGCTGATGATGTTGATGATGTTGTTATTTGTTCATCATAAGCCTTGAAACGTCCCACTGTCCACATAATAACAAACGGCGAGATCAGGCATTTAGCCACCATGCTGGCCTAGTTGATTCGTGGACTTTAATGACTACTACCAGTGCAGTGACTTTATGTGCCTTCCGGAGTACGAATATATTTTTTTTTATTTAACTCAAATTAGAAAAAGAGATCATTATTAGTGGAATATTTGTTTAGCCACCCTTGTTGTAAATAAAGAATTTATTCTACTCAGATTGATTACATTCTGAGATAAACATACAGATCTTGCTAGAGTATTCTTGGCATCTTGTAACCAACAGGAATTAAACTAGTGTTCGTTTTTATATTGAACATTGCTTTGAACTGTATTATTTCACAATGTCATGTGCTCGAGCCAGTGGAGTTATTAGAAAAGCGCCTGAAAATGTGTTTAATTATACAGTTGTATTGTGTATGTGTAGTACCACAGTTGTAAGTCCATAAATAACTTGAAACATTACAGACAATGACGTTAAAGTAGATTATAAATAAAACTGTAGTACTTAACGTCTCTATAGTAGATATAAATCAAGTTTCATCATCATCATCATCATCATCATCATCATCATCATCATCATCAATCTAATGCAGTCCACTGCTGGACATAGGTAGTACAGAATTCTTTGAAACAATACATGTAAATGTATTTTAATAAGTATTATTAATGTGCAATCTATCCACAAGGATTATAATCTATTGCAAAATTGTGTAACTAGTAGAAAAACATTTAAGCGGGTTTTAACGCAATCAATTCAGTAAAGGTATTTCGGGCATACCTTTTTCCACCTGACGTTACGACAAAGTTACACCGGCCGTTGTCTTGAGCCACATTTTTTTTTTTTTTTTTTTTAAATTTATTTTCAAGAAAAATATAATGTTTGTTACAAAAATTAATATCTGCCAAACTACATAGCAGTTTGTCGGCAGTAGTTCTCATCAAGGTTTTTTTATTTTACATTTGAACTGTTACTTAATATCTTCTAATTTACAACTAATTATATCTAAGTAGGTATCTATGTTATGTTATGACATTTTACTTAATGAACTATGACATACAAGGAAGCAAAGAGAAAAAAAAAAAGAAAAAAAAAAAAAACATGAGTCGGTATTTACTCATGTGCTTGAGCTCTCAGTAAGGCCGTGACGCGAACGTTTAAAACTTTGTGTTTATGAGAAAAAAAACGCCAAGGCAAATAAACAAACCAATATAAACAGAGCAATGGCACCATAAAAAACGTCACGGCTCTAGAAAGGTTGTATATCGGTGCGGAAACCTTTTTTCTAATCTTACCTCCCATTCTTCTTTTGGTTACCGTTAGAGGCCTTTAGCAGTAAAACTTCTTGTCAATTTTAAATGCTACGCCATTGTAGTTTATTTAAGTAACGCCTAAAAACTTAGCATCTACTTTAGGGGTAACAATTTTATCAGTTCAGTTGTCAGTTTATTTTTATCGGTGTTGATGTAATTCACTTGTATACAAAAAATGTTTCATACAAAACTGAGTATCAAACACGGACCAATGAACTGTAAATCAGCTTTAGAGCTTTCATTTTATTGTAAACAACAAACTAACATACTTTCGCATTTTCAATTTTAGTAAAGATTTGTGTGACTATATGTGTTTCGTGCATAAAGCTTAAAATAAAAAAAAAACTCAATCATTTGCCTAACTACAAATTCACAAACAGACAAATAAAGGCATATTATCTATATATTAATACGTGAAGCAAAAACTTCGTACCCGTTTTTACGAAAATTGCGCGGACGGAGGAGTATGACATTTCACACACTTATAGTTGATATAGAGAAGGTTATCCGAATGTTAATATTTTTTTAAATTATGCATAAAAAATATGTACATTAAATTAACAAAAACAACATTACACACACTACCATGTATTTGACACACACGCATATGTATTTGACACACACGTATATTGTTTGTCTTTAATGCGGCCGACATCTGTCAATGCCAACCCAAACTCACATTCTATCTTTTTTAATTTTTCATTGCTTAGGATACAATCCGCGCAGCCTAAAAAAATTGCGGTCAAATTTCGCCCACTGGGCGACCACTAGTTATATTTAAAAGCCGAAAGGTATAGCACCATCTATAGCTATACTAATATTATAAATAGGAAACCTTTGTTTTTTTGTATGTATATACATGTATGTCTATATCGATATGTATGTATGTCCGTTTCAATGAATAAACTCAATAACTACTGGACCGATTTGAAAAATTCTTTCACCATTATAATGCTACATTAGCGCTGAGTAACATAGGCTATATTTAAAAAAATGTCCACCCGTGCGAAGCAGGGCCGGGCCGCTAGTAGGAAATAAATTGAATGCAATGGGATTTCATTAGTACATAACAATTAACGCTGACAACCTAAATAGCGTTAAGTCAAAGGGACAGGTATTGAATATCCTATCTAATATCCAGCATTGTATCTAGAATTACTAGACCATAACTATTCGATTTAGTTCAATCACGTCAGTAACACGGTAGTATCTACTTAGTTACTGATTAACTAAGTGGATACCTACATACTTAGTAAATCAGTAATAAAATTATCTAATTATTTAGGGCCATTTCTATGTACAATATTATTAGTGAGCTGAATGTCGCTCTACTTGTGATATATAGCAATTCGAATATCACTTAAGCACAGTGCAAATAACTATTAGTATAAGTTTTTATTATTCCGGATTGTCAGAGTTTAAGTAGACTTTTCGATAAATGAATAAACAACAATTATTATGTAACTCCGACTCAATAGAAAGGAAATATTCTATTCGTAACCAGAAGAGACTTCTCACCCTCAAAGGTATGGCTAAGATTATGACAGCCATTTCTTTGCCGAAGAACGGTGAAAGAATGCAATAGCACCAAATATTTCAAAGTTCGTAATGCGCTAAGAGAGGGAAACTTAAGCAGGTCTCACTGAGATAAGACACAACACATCGAGTAATAACTCACCATGTTTGACGAAAATTGGGTAGTGACTTCGTAAATAATCCTTATCGCTCTTTGTAAAAAGTTTGCAAAATTATACACTAGTTAATAAAAAGCAATTAAGTCATAGGAAAGCCTCATTTTATTTAAGCTTGCATGTTAACGGGCTTGTTGTTGCACAAAATAACACGGACAAATAGAACTTCCTAGAGGGCAAAATAATTACTCAAATTACCCCATTTCGAGGGACCATAGCTTATTCTTAAAAACAAACAACGATTTAATCAACTCCTTAATTCTTGAACCAGAAGCAGACCACCGTCTTTATAGGCAATAAAATAGCTAAATAGTTTTTTATCGACGATCGTGGAGGGCTGTGACGTCATTTGTCACGCGGCTCGGCGCCCTCGCGCCACGATTAATGGTATATCTGGGTACAAAACGTTAGTGTTGCCAGCACAATACTTGCTATTCTCCCTAACTGAGTTGATTTCGCTTGTTCAGTGGCGCGCAAAATTCATGATGGAAAATGATGACGTAAATAAGTTGCAGATACGAAATTTCAGGGCTGCGTGATGTTCTATATAACATGGCCGTCCAAAATAGCATTTCTACGAAATGATTAAAGTTGTGTTTGGGATACGTCATTATATACCTACTTTATCTTTTTAATTTTGTTATCCTTTAAAATTTGGATCTCTAATTAATAATAGTTAATAATTATAGATAAGATAAGAAAGTTTTGAATTGAATTGAATTTAATTATGTTTTTCTTTCTAACTTAGTTTAAAAAAATTTGCGATACCCTTCCAGGGCTCATGTTTATACAAGTGATCTGGCTTGAGTTGCGTCATGTAAATAATTATGTATGGTTATTATTATGATGATTATGATCATAACATACTTTAATTGCTTCTTCATCTTCATCTTTATTGATGTAATCTATCTGAAAGTCTATCTGAAATTCGCTTTACGTTCGCAAACACATCAATAAATTATATTTTAGTCTAGGTCTGAGACAGGTAGTCTCACCACAGAGGCAATTAAAGGCAAACAGTATATTGTTAAGTATTTGCTTATTAGATTAGATCATATGGAGAAACACAGCTGCCTTACACACATATATTGTGTACTGCCATGAGCTACGATCAACAAACACGGGTAGCGTACAGCCCAGCAGGCCGTGTTTGGCCAAACAGGCCGCGCTGTAATCACGGCGTTAATGTCCGGTATCGGCAAATGAATTACACGCCACATTCGAACGCCGGGATTATATGCAATCCGCGCCGATACATTTGCCGTGGGCCTACCGTGATCTATAATTCACATACAAAGCTGGTCAACGTTGTACAATGTACTTAGCCAGACATGATTGGACCTATCGTAGGGGCGCCAGTGTTCGACACAGTAAACCCAGTGTCCGACGCCAGTTTTTGCCGCTTAAATCTATATCCATGTCTTTAATTCCTAGTCTGTCAATAACGTATAACAATAGTTAAATCAGTTGTTACGTACCATAATATGGCGTTTCGACAGATTAGGATACATATAGATCTATACTACCTACTATATAAATCTGTAGGCTCTGTCTGTACATGAAATTTTTTCTGACAAATTTTGAGATAAATATTCGTTTTATGACTCACTGACAAATTCAACGATTTTTGACATTTTTGTCTGTCTGTCTGTCTGTCTGTCTGTCTGTCTGTCGGTCTGTCTGTCTCTGTATGTCCTCTTATAACTGTTGACCGATCTTGATGAAAATTTGTACGTAGTAAGAACATGAGATTGTGCAAATGATAGGCTTTAATATATGATATTGGTAAACTTAATAATTATTTTATTTAGCATTCATTGATTCATTTTTTCGTACAGCGAAGCGGGCGGGTGACGGCTAGTTTAATATAGACTTTCATTGCTGGATAAGAAACAGCTAGGAAGAAGGTGGCTGTATTCAATTGTTGCTAATGTGAAAAATATGTTGTTGAACCATATTTTTAAAATTAAAGGAAAAAACTGTCATAGATATGGTTTATCAATTCTGATGTAATGGTTGGGCCCCTCTACAAATACTCGCTAGAGAACAACGATTTATCCCTAGGATGATACGCGAGGCTATTGAAATTAAAAAAAACATCCTAATTTCAATAGAGAAGATGGTTGGAATCTGCCACCAGCCTGGGATCCCATCATACAAAATATTAAATCCCAGCCCCAACGCCATACTGCCAGACCAAAAGATACTGTAACTGTACTGTATTATTATTTACTTATTGATTTTACATGTTTATGTAGTATACAAATGATTTATATTTAAATATCTTAAAGTAGGCTGTTTACAAATAGTGGAAGAATTAACGATCTCCTCCGGTACTTACTAAAATAAACTATCGTAAATATTTAGAATAAGAATAAGAAAATATTTATTGACGATCACACAAACATTACAGAAGGATAAACAATAAAATGTGGAAAATGACAACAAAAATAACAAAACAACAAACAGGAAACATGAAATTTGCGTGCGAAAGCCAACTAGGTTCCTGCCCCAGCTTGTGCCGTTGCGGTGCTGAAAACAAACACTACCACAACGATGCTGGTATTCTGACAGGGCCTTTATTTATAATACACATATTAACGACTGCTAATGCAGCCGGGACCAACGGCTTTACGTGCCTTCCGAAGCACGGAGGAGCTCGAGATGATACATTTTTGGTCACCCATCCGATGACACACTTTATGAGTAATACTTATTGATTCCACGATCATGTTTGCCAATCCAATACGTAGGTATTTTTGGTAGTGCGTCCTCTTTCATGGCTTTACCCAACCTCAAGTTTCTACTAGAAAAAATGGCGAAACTGGCAGTCACGAGTGATTTAAGGCTCACATTTACCTTCCAGGTTCGGTAGGCCCGAAAAATCTGAATGTATAATTCACAGCCGCCAGAGCAACGGTAATATTATTAACAACGACTGCCTTAGCGTCAAATTAATTCCGTCGAACAACACTGCGTCGCACCCTCCCATTTAAGTATAACTTAATTCAGGGCCATTAGGCATAAATGGGATGGCACTTATCGGGGCATCTGAGTGGCGATTAGCTCACGATTTTATATATAAATAACCGTCTACTCGCTAATGTCGAGGGCGTGCGAATGCGGATCCGTACGGTCCGACTTGTGTTTGCTCGCCTAAGTAATGCTAATCAGGAGGCAAATCGAACCACCGTGCACCGTGGTGGGTCGTGAACGACTCCTCAGAGTTCTTGGGATCCCGCTTAAGCGGTATACGGGTGCCCTAGGTTTGTCATGTTGGTTGGTAGTGGGCTGGCCATAATATCAAGCTAACCTCCCAT
Source organism: Eudonia mercurella (assembly GCA_963082485.1). Lineage (NCBI taxonomy): Eukaryota > Metazoa > Arthropoda > Insecta > Lepidoptera > Crambidae > Eudonia > Eudonia mercurella. The sequence goes on from OY720039.1 coordinate 18,211,862, forward strand.
ACTTCGCAAAGTTGGAACCCCGCGGGATGATGGAGATGCGAATTTTTCTAGGCTTAAAAAGTAGGTCAATCGAGAATTCGCCTGATGGTAGGATACTGCCTAGAACCTGATGGGATAGCAACCCCACCCAACACCAACACCCATATTTGCCGTCAAACAGCACTGTTTTGTATGTCTGTGTTTGAGGTAAAGGGTACCTACTAGAGCTTTTATAATTACTGATGTATATAAGCCACTCCCTAAACTCTTACTCACTCTCCTTAGTATGTTTAGAAAAGTGCAGATCTTCAGCGGAAAAGCTTATCTGATCCAAACACCACAATTACTATATTACTTTACTGGCATCTAATAGCATTCTAGGTGCTAGTATTACAAGGCTACTAAATCCGTCTTGCAAAAAAATTGTCATCACTACCTACCTACTTACTTTGTACTCAAAAGTGAATCTTATTTTATGTCAACTTCGCAATTAGGCACTTTTAAATAATTCGTCACGTTAACTTTAAATGTCTTCCTACTTTCTAGTCTAAACCACTTATCTTACTTTGTTTTCCCCAATGAAAAGTATACTTTACTCTAAGTTGCTACATATTACCTTTTTTATGATTAAGGGCACACAGTCAGACAGACAGGTGAACATTATTATACTCCTTACGGGTAAGGACTTGACCTTTAACTCACCCTGATGTTGAGAGTGATGATACGGCCGAAGGTAAAAGCGCACTTCACTTGGAATCCTCAACTACTGTACCTCTTGCTGTCGGAACACAGCATTACAATGCTATCAACATTGATGTAGTCTTCAAAAGAGGTTTCCTCACAACAGGCTGCATTTAAAACAGCACACGCGGCATTAAAAGTGCCCCAGACGGCCGACAACACAGTTGCCGTGTTTAATGCGATCAAACCGCCATTAGTCGGGGCGTCGTTAGCAACTTTCTTGACAACTTTTTGTTGGCACTCCAGTTAGGAGTTAATCGAGTCGGATGATTCAGCCTTTTTGTTCATCAACTGGAAGTGCAGTTTGTTTACTTAATGTAACCAGTGCCAGTGGTGGTGTAATTAGTCATGTTTTCTCGAGTCGAGTCGAGTTGAAATTTGAACAACTGGCTGGTAAGTGTAACAAAATTGAACTTTTAAAACTTACATTGTCATCATCGATAGTCTGTAATTATCCCGATGCTGGGCTAAGGTTTTTCCTCATGATTGAACTCTGTGCTTGCTGTTGGTGGTTCCGAAATATCTTTGTGGCAGAGAACTCCTTCTCTTGGTAAAGTTAGACTAGCTTTTTTTAGTGGGTAGGCCTTTCCTCTTCCTGCGGAGCTTTGTTGCAGGACGAGGGAAGAGAGCAGAGCCTCACATAACCCGTATTCGCCCTTAGTAGAGTGGAGAAGCGCATCTTCTTTTCAGGACTCCAGTATGGTAAGCGTGGCCAGTACCCGAGATACAAGGATGTTCTGAAAAGGCACATGAAACGATGCAAAATAGAGCACTCACAGTGGGAGGTGAAAGCAGCGCAGCGCCCCGAGTGGCGACAACTCATTCACCAACAGGTGAACGACTTTGAAACCGAGCGTTGCGAAGACCTGGATAGGAAGCGGGATGATTTGAAGGCCAGACCGCCTGCGGCCATCACCTACCATTACGTTGGCGGGGTACTGACATGCCCAAAATGCGCTCGTACCTTCTCCAACAAATTTGGGTACGTAAGCCACTTAAGAGCACATATAAGGGCGGGGCAGCGAAGCCCACACTAAGAAGATATGCCTTATCTGCACACATCGCTGTGGCCGAAATCGGTCAGGAGATATATATCTCCTGACCAATTTCGAAGGGCGAATATATATATATATTCTTTTTAAACTATCATGGTCACTTACATTAGAATAAATATTATTAACGGGATTATTACCATGTTTTTTGTTATGTTTGAGTATCCGATATTTGTACTGAGTACATCCGTGATCATGGCGCATGCAACTGTGCCGAAATATCGGATACTCAAACATAACAAAAAACGTGGTAATAATCCCGTTAATAATATTTATTCTAATATATATATTCGCCCTTAGCCTCGGTAATGTGTGACTAAGACAGCATTTTCTAAAGTTAAAAAAAAGCTTTCTTAATTGACAATAGAACATGATGAGAACGGGTCATAACACATACAGGTCGAATGCCAGCTTACGACATCGATCGGGACTACTGCAACAACGGCTCAGCGGGCACTCCGAAGCACAGAAGAGCTTGCGTTATTTTAATAATAGGCGACGAAGCCGATGGTTAGTGACCCGGTATTACTTAAGTTGCTTAACTTGCTAGATTGGAACCCGGACGCAGAAGCCTGAGCCCCGAAACGGAGTGTTTATAGGCTAATTATGATAAAGATGACGATAAAAGCAAAATACTCCTTTTTTCTTTCGTTTGATTTTAAAGTAGCTTAAAATATTTAATAAGATATTGTTCCAAAATTTTATTCAACGAAGTCGTAAAACAAGTAAACAAGGAAATTAAGCTTTACTTTCTTTAACTTTTTGTTGTTTCTATCTCAGGAATAATTAATTTCTCAGTCTATATTTATGCCGGGTCCAATTTTACTCCCGAAAACATAATAAAATAAACATAAAAAACACATTTCAGCAAACAATGATAATCACAACAGCTACTAAATAAAAGTGCGAAATTACCACATTTGGACTGTTTTTATATTTTCTGAATTTACAGTCACCTCAAAACGGGCCGGGCACTAATTGTTTAAATTAAGGAAAATTATTTATTTTGTGCTAGAGACTTTTGTCTCTTAAATACATTTTTTGTGCCTCCATAATGTTATATTAAATTTTAATTAGCATTAATTATTTGTCATAAATAATTATCTACTTAAGTATGTTAACGTATTCTCATGTAGGTCTCCAAACGACAATACTAGGTTGTCCAAAACGACGCATTAATCAGGACAAACGGGGAACAAACAAAAAAGTCCATGCCGACGGAAGGCCATAATTTCTTCAGGGAGGGGAAGTGGGGGGCCAATGACCACTCTCGAACCTCTCTCCTGGAACATTAAGGGCTTATCGCGAAAGTTTCGATGGTATTATTTTATTGTCCGCCGTTCTATAGGCGCGTTTAGTGAAAATTATTGTCGTCGGTTGCATGAGTCCGATCGCCGTTTTATTTGTTGGGAAGCCATCATTTTGTTTACTCGCATAATTATATTTATTGGTTGGATTTTATGGTTCTTCACAGCTTTCGTTGTATTCTGAAGTTCTTTTGTGTAGAGTAATTTAATTTCTTGATTTATCGCTTCCTTAAATATGAATAACCTTATTAGGTAGGCTTAAAACCCTTTATTAATCTTGATAAAACTTTGTATAATTACCAGAAGTTGTAATTTGAAATGCTTAAAAAAATTACTGAAAAATTCAAGGAACAAGTCAAAACACTAGCGAACATAGAACGAAGAATGTCTATATCGTATATTACTTTTAAGAAAATATATTATCTATCGGCAGATATTATTTAAGATTCAACTCAAGCCTCAATGGATATCATAGTTTCAAAACGACCCAATAAATAAAACAGTTCACGAGTTTACTCACATGTATCTCCGAAGTTCATGAGTTATGGTCATCGCTTCCATCGGCGTATTACCGATGCACCCTTAAGTGTTGCCAGCGTAACTGCCATTGCCAGCGTTTAGGGAACAAATATTGTTAACAGTGTTATTTACGTGGAGATTTATACTCGCCCGAGGCCGGCCGCTTTATAGATTGTAGTTTATGCTTCCGTGGAGTTTTTTCGGGTCTTTGACATGTGATCCTTTGTGAGTTATGGTTTGCGATTGGGATGTAGTGTGTATAGGGTGGTGCTAATGTCCTCTTATCTGGAACATCATTTAGAAGTGATTTTGTTAAACCGTCGGGTGAACAGAACGAAAAATGTGAATTTGCTTGTTTGCGTATGATTGTGGATATGTAATTCGTTCTTAGAAATAGAAGAAATATTTTGGCCGTAGGTTCAAGTCACACTTTATGCAAGTCATGTATTTGACAAAAATGAATTTGGTATAATACCGATTATAAGAGCTATTTGTAGCCTAAACTGAATAAATGATTTTGAATTTTGAAAAAACTTTTTCCTATATCGATATTTTTTATCGTTTAAATTTGATACAATGCATTGTACCTAGCAACTACATAAAACAATATGGCTATTAGTATACCAAAATAATAAAAAAAGAAGTAGGCTTAATTTGATAAGTAGTAAATTTTCTTATTTAAAATGTAAGTGAAAGTCTTCGCCAAATTTCATAATTTTCTCCTAAGTATCTGAAAAGGTATTTGATAGGACTTTGTAAAATAACACAGTTTTGACAGAATACAATTAAAAATCAACAACATTCATATGAAAAAAATCTTAGAAATAGATCGTTTCAACATACAGAACCCTAATAATCCTGTAAATGTAAAAAAAAGTCCCCGAAGGTATTATAGAAAACTTGGATTCCTCCCTTGGAGCTAATGCCCATAATCTTGGCAACTTTTAATAGGGCCAGGCCAGAATTTGACGGCCGTTATTCAGGAAATATACTCCGGGGGTGCTCCGCCATCTGTGAAACTTTATTTCACCGGGATTGTCTCCACTTTTTCGTAAGTTGCTTGCGTGCCAATTTGAATAGCCGTATTGAGGCTTCAAAATTTATGATAATGATAAGTCATTAGACATTGGACCTGGTTAAACTAAGTTGGTAATTTTTTAATTTATTTCTTTAATTAACTAATATGTAAGTGCTAAGAAAGAGCAGGGCTGCCTTCTACAGGTATTTTGTAATACCTACTAGACACTCCCAACCTAATGAGATGTTCAAATTGTTTAATGTTAAAGAAATAAACATGTTTGATTTTGATTTCGATTTAAATGAATTTGAAGAAGAATTTGTTTGAAGTACATTTCTTAAAGAGCCTTTAATTTAAATATTTTGGTTTTTAATACAAACTTTAAAGTTCAGTATTTTTCAAAATTATAAACCAATTCTAATTAAAATTTCAAGGCTTACAGAAAATACAGAGACCTACATAATATACCTAATATTTAAAAAAATACGTTTACACAGGTAAGCACTTGGCCTTGAATTCACCTGACGTTAAGTGATGATAAGGCCAACGATGAAAGCGCAATTCACCCAAAATATTCAACCACTGAGGCATTAGTTATCTTATCATAAGTTTACGAAACATAAAAATTATACAAACTGATGTTTTGGCAAGATATTTAGAAGAAAAAAAAATTTATTTATTTAATTTGTTTCGCAACAGAATTTGCTTTAAAATTATTTAAACATTTTTAAGATATTTAGAGTCAAATAAAGGAAAGTTTTAATCGCATTAGGTAATTCAATTGTATAAACGTTTTTTTTAATGTTCTTAATTTCTCTTTAGATTTTTGTATTTTCCCTAAGTATAAAGAGTTGACAATACAAAACCAGTCGTTGTTGAAATCCTTGGGAGGCCTTTGTCCAGTAGTTAACGTGTTTTGTCTAAATTGATGATGATGATGATGATAGAGAGTTTAATTAGAAATGGTTAACTGTGGAAATAACATTGAACTTCAAGATTTTTACAGAAAACCAAAATAAGGGCTTCCAATTCGTCGAATTTATGTTAAACAAGAAACTTTTACTTTTGTTGAGAAACTTCTATTAAACTAATTTTAAACTTCTATTTAATTAACTTTTTTTTCTTAACAGTTGTCTAATCTCAGTTTGTTAAATTTTTGATAGAATTTTTTTTGGGCTTTGTGTTATATTTTATGTACTGTAATTTGAGTTATTATGTGCTGTATGTTTCTCATAATGCAAAATAAAATAAAAATAAATAAAAAATAAACGATACACGTGCAGGTTATTTGGGTATACTTCTCAAAGAGGAAGCGCTTCGTCTTTACCTTATCTGTTGTTAAGATACGATACGGCCGAAATGGATGGGAAATCCGAACTCTTTACCTTTGGGGAATTAGTTATCTTACCTTGTGTTACAGAATACAACAATGTTCATGCAGTCAGGCTGTGGAATGGCCTACCACCCAGTATTCGGGAGTCTACGTCAATTTACTCGTTAAGAAACGCGTAAAGGAGCAATATCTTTCCATTTGAGTTTTTCATCGTCATTGTATGTATGTTTAACTTGTGTCATAACATTTTTTTATGTTTATTCATAATTCTCTTTTAGTATTGTAAAGGTTTCTACTTTTCTTTGTGTCTTCTCCCCCTACGGGGCAGCTGGAAGTAAGCAGCGCCCTTGTACTTGTCTATTCTTGCTATGTTCTCCCTTCTGCTTGTTTGTGTGTATAAATAAATAAATGCTGTTAATGTTGCTATGGTAAGCGTGGTAGCTCAATAGACTCGGAACGTAACATAAGTCTTCTCGTATCGTATTTATTATATCGTAATATAATGTTGGCACCAAGTACGTTCATAATTCCATACAATATATTTTATATATAATTATTAAAAGAACAATGAACCTAAAACTAAAAAGCTATTCAAAGGGGGAACGCTGCCAGTATCTTCGGAACCTTGCCTAAAAGGACTCCTTTGAATAATTTATTTTAGTTATTTTATTATATTTTTTAAGGTTTTTAGACATTATATTGTATAAACATTGTATAATGTATTGTGGGTTCGATTCCCACACAAGCTTCTTGAGGCTGGTAGATTTTTCTAGTAAAATTTTATCTTGTAACAATATATAGCATTGTGAAAGCAAAATTCAAAATAATAAAAATATTTTATATCTTTGTATGCTACTATCGATTTTTCACCACCGGGCGACCACTAATATATATTCTTATAAAAGCTCTTCTGCAAACTGAATTAACCACTTATTAGGGCTCTTGGTTTATGCTCGCAAATGACTTTCTTTTTTGTTTTAGCACCATACCCAACGCGATATATATATAGTAAAAGCATGTTGAATGACGACACTGCTTTAGAGACATACTTTCCAACTAGTTACTACTAAAAGTTAATAATAAAAACCAATCAACTCGCGACATCCCTACCCATATAAAACGCCACACTAACAAGAAACAGCCTGCGTAACTTTCAATACCTTTTCTTATTGTGTAAAACAATTGGCAATTTCAAATTATACCTAGAGCCTTCTGCAATCGTGACGCTGCTCGCCAATTAAACAGCTGCATTGGCGAACAACAGCTACATGCCCGAAGAAGAAATTGTGGGGATATTTCACTTTGAAAGGGGAATTGAGCAATATAATAGCTACATTAATTTCTGATAATGTTGCATGAACATTCTTAATTTATTTTTAAAACTTAATTGGAAAATTTGTAACTGAATGTAGCACTTAAGATCGATCTTCGCAAGATGGCTGGCAACAGCTGGATGAGAGTAGCCGCGGATCGTGCTCGGTGGCGTGTACAAGGAGAGGCCTATGTCCAGCAGTGAACAAGTCTAGACTGATGATGATGATGATGTTTTCTTGTGGAACTTTAACCCAAGCTACCGAGATTACAATCTTGCTACTGATGGAACTGTAATCTGAGCTATCGGCGTGTCATTGTGCTTGCAAAATTGTAACATTGCTCATGGTTATATATATGGATAATAACTTACTGTTTCAATAATCCACAATTAGTTGGACTAGAGACTTTTGAACTTTATTAAGAACACATTCAATATTATATAATACAGATTTAAAATTGTAAATCTGGAGTAAACTGCCATCTATTAGAAAAACAGCAAACCGAGGTTCGTGTAGAAGTTGAGAACATTCTATATAGTTTCTATTTGTCGCGCGATTGTTTACTGAAATTTAGAAATTGATTCGGGATCAAACAGTACGTACTATCACGGCAGGATCGTTCGAAAGCTCATGTGTCCAGCCAATTTTCCGCGCACTCCGACCCCGGTCCCCCCGGCAATCCCCTGGGGAACCGCAAATCGTGTCAGCTCGAGAGGACGTTATGTTACTTGAAGAATATACTTGAAGAAAGAACCGAGACCTTTGTTTAGTAACAAGGAGAACCGAGTGATAATCAAATCCAAAAAGTTGGGCACCGCTGACCTCCTTTTGATAGGGTTCTTCGCAACAATCGCCAAAGTTAAGGTATTCAGAGTACGGGCGGATCTCTGATGGGTAACCAAACTTTATTTTCGTAATATTTGTTTTTTAAACTATTTCGCTATTGAAAACAACCCGTATCATACAATATATGTGTAGGTAAAAAGATTACCAAAATTTATCATATTAACCTGCAAATTATATCTACATATTTATAATATTGTAACATTTTACATCGTGAATTGCAGAAACTTTGTTCCAATAGTAACTTGTATTGTATTTACCGTTACATCATTTTTATATCAATGTTGATCTTTAAAAAAATTAAGCCTCGCCACGGTACTAACCGTAACACTATTTGTTTGATACAAAATTAATTTTAGTTTATTTATATATATTGTGTATACCTAAATAACTTAGCAAGATAACTTCCCAAGTGCCTAGTAGTTAAAAAATAATTACTAAACGTTTCACAGCACACATTCAGGATTTTATGAAGTCTTACTCATTAAGGCGGGGCGCGGCGCCGCCGGCCGTGTCGTAGTTCCTCCCCTGGCCAAATTAAAAAGTCCCGTGTTGTACCTAATTCAGGCTGGAATCAATTTCGCGCGTCATCGCGCAGGAGTGGGTAGCACCGTTAGTTCAGCGCGGCCATCCCGGTTCTTACTGAGATTAAAAAAGATGACTCCGGGAATATATGGACAGTTCAAAATATGATAGCATTCTTTCTTATTAGTGTAACTTCTTGAAGTAAAAATGTTTTTCATTGATGTTCCTGGTTGAAAGCAGTCGATATTCAAATCGTATTCAATATCGGTAGTGTCAAAGACTGTCGTTTTATCATAAATATCAGGACCTATACGGCTTCATGTGTGTGTGTTTAATATGATCTTATTGAATTGCACGAACTGTAAAGGTATGTCGACATTGAATAGGGCTCCTTTGGCATCCAACGTAAAAGTAGATACTTAGTGTTGATAAATTTCAGCGGGTTGGACAGAGCCACGATAGCATAGTTGGTAGTGCACCTGCCCGGTGTGTCATGGGGTGCAGGTTCAAATCCCGCTAATGCACATTTTTAATATTTTTTCAAATTGTAATTTGTTAGCAACGAAATTTGCGTAAAATGATATATAACCATAATTGTAAAGACATGTTCAAATCAGATATTTGTGTCATCATCATCATCATCATCAGCTCATTTATTATGTCCCCACTGCTGGGACACGAGCCTTCCCTATAGATGGATAGGGAGAACGGGCCATAAACCACCACGCGGGCCCAGTGCGGATTGGTGGTTGTTAACGACTGCTAATGCAGCCGGGACCAACGGCTTTACGTGCCTTCTGAAGCACGGAGGAGCTCGAGATGATACATTTTTGGTCACCCATCCGATGACCGGCCTTTGCGAAAGCTGCTTAACCTCAGACTCGCAGACCGGGCGCGTTAACCACTGCGCCATCGAGCTCCTCGAGATATTTTTGTAAGGAATATGAATGAAATAACACGGTATTTTTATTTATTTATTTATTTATTTATTTATTCAACAATGTTTCAACAGCATTGAACTTAACACAAGGTACAGATGATGTTACTTAAACATAAGCCAATTATAGAAACATATTATGCTACTAAAAAATGTTGACATAATTAATGAACGCAGGTGGGTAGTCTAAAAAGAAAAATAGGTAAGTAGATGAAATTTTGTCGAATGATAACTTACAGAATACGTGTGAATCAGATTGTGTTGTGTCAATGTGTATAAGTGCGTGTGAGTGTAATATTGTGGTTGGTTTACATGGATGCTCGAATTGATGATGACCGTTGGTTATTAATTGTAGTATACATTAAGATATTTTAAAGATTTAATTTAAACACTGTTTTAACTTAACTTAAGCATATGAACTGCAGTTTTGAACATAGTTTTGGATGTTGTAAATATATCAATATCTAAATAAAACTTATTGTACGTTTTTGGTAATCTAATAGACATATCATTAGCCCCGTAGTTTGTGCGCGCGAACGGTATATGAAAAAGATGGGTGTGACGAGTTCTTTTACCAGGGGCGTTCAAGTTAAGTATTCTATTTGATAGTTTAATACAGTCTAGCTTTCCAGAACATATATCATGAAATACAGCCATGTCTTGCATCTCACGTCTGTCAGCCAGAGTTATGAAGCTGTACTTTTAACATGATTCAGCATAGTCATCAATTTTTAATTTGCTTTTTAAATTTAAATATTTAATGAATTTCATTTGGAGACGCTCAAGGGAATGCCTGTGAGTCACGTACTGTGGATTCCAAACTGTACTGCAGTATTCGAGAATACTTCTGATATAAGCATAGTAAAGCACTTTTATGCACGAAATGTCAGTAAAATCGCGCGTGACCCTTATTATGAAACCCAAGTTTTTGTAAGCCTTGTTTATTATATATTCAAAGTGACTATTAAATGTGAGTTTTGGATCGAGATAAACCCCTAAGTCTTTCACAGAATCAACCTTATTCAGACTTACGTTATTTAATTTAAAATTATAATCAATGGGATTCTTACGCCTAGTGAATTGAATGTGTGCACATTTTGCAACATTGACTGTGATACGGTTAGTTATGTAATACAGTGATAGTCTGTCTAGATCTTCCTGCAGTTTAATGCAATCCTCAACTGTATTAACCTTCATATAGATTTTGGTGTCATCGGCATATAGTAGAAACTGAGCATGTCTAAAACACAATCCGATGTCACTTATGTAAGCTATATAAAATAACGGTCCGAGAAGGGAACCTTGTGGCACACCAGAAGGGATCGATACGAAATCCGAACGATTACCACCAATAACTACAGCTTGTTTACGGTTTAATATATATGATTTTACCCACCTGTAAAGATCACCATGTATACCAAGCTGTTGGAGTTTTTGCAACAGTATAATGTGATCTACGCGGTCAAAAGCTTTCTCGAAATCAGTATATATCACATCAACCTGAGACTGAAAGCCCATGCCTCTATGTACGTCGCTAACAAATATGCTCAAATTTGACGTTGTCGATCTACCCTTTACAAAGCCATGTTGTTCGTCCGGTATTCCTTTCTTTATTATTGGGTTAACTTCATCGTAAACAACTCGCTCTAAACATTTGGCAAAAACATTCAAGATCGATATTGGGCGGTAATTCTCTATTTTGCATTTAGTGCCTTTTTTGTGAAGAGGAACTATATTAGCTTCTTTCCATTTTGCAGGAAAAACTCCCTCAGAAACTGATCGGTTGAAGATAATGCACAGGGGGACGGACAGTGCCTCAGCACACTTGAGCACAAAAAATGGCGGAACTAGGTCGCTACCGGCCCCTTTCCTAGTATCTAACTTTGATAGCATCTTAAAAACTGTCTTTTGCGTAACTGAGAATGTGCTTGTGATGTTACTAGAGTCAGCTCCGGTATGTGCCTGACCTGCCACAGAACTAGTTGGCCGAGCAAACATACTTTTAAAGTAACAATTGAAAGCTGCACAAATGTCGTCGCTACCCTTCAACTGCTTGTCGTCTAACGTCATTATACCTGGATATCCTGTATTACATTTGCGTTTAGAGTTAACGTATGACCACAGCATTTTAGGGTTACACTTAATGTTTTTTTGACAGTTTGCTAAATATTTAAGATAACAGTCATTTTGCATAACCTTCGTCCTCCCTCTGAGCATTGAAAACGTATCGTAATCCAATGGATTCTTATAACGTTTCCACCACCGATGAGCTTTTTGTGTCTCCTTAAGCAAGTTAATGAGGGCACGATCATACCACACAGGGTATGCATCGTTAATGCTAGTGTCTACAACTGGTATAAATTGGTCAATTATGAGATACAAGATAGAGTAGAAGTTGTCAACAGCCTCATCAACTGTGCCTGATGTCAGTACGCTAGCCCAGTCAACCATACGCATCTCTTCTTTAATTAGTTCGTAGTCTGCTTTTCTAAACATGTATTTCGTCCTAGAGCACTTTTGCAATGGTTTTACTTGAATGTCAGTCGCCTTAATAGTTAAAGTAGTGTGTTGGATATCCTCCTTAACCAATGGAGATGCCGATTCAGTAACCTCCACATTGAAATTACAAAAGAAAAGATCCAAAGTATTACCAGCGTTATTTAGATAATTATTGTTTTGATGTAGACCAAGGAAGTAGGACTGGTTTACTAAATCGATCCCAGCATTCTGCAATTCAATGGAACCCTTTCTCAAATGTGTCGGCCCAGAAGGTCCCCATACAATGTTATACAAATTAAAATCACCAGCCAATACGAACAAATCGTCCCTAAGCGGCACGGCAACATCAGACACCAATTGTCGGCAGTTATTTAAACGAGAAGGCAGTGCCCGGTCTGGCGCCATGTAAGCCAGCGCTATGTGTAAGTTATGCTGCGAGCCTATTGTTCGCCCGTCCACCGTAACCCACAAGCACTCGATATGATCGCGCTGCCATTCCGTGCGCGCTCGCGCATTCAGTCGACGGGAGCACAGTATCATAACACCACCTCCGTTTGACCCGCGGTCGCGACGAAATACCTCATACCTACCATCCGACAACTCAGAGTTCAAAACACTATCATTAAGCCAAGTCTCTGTGACTAAAATGATATCGTGATCCGAGTTAAGAACGTTATTGTAGAAATCTATTGTTTTTGATCTGAGGCCACGAACATTTTGATACAGAAAACTTAAATTATTAACAATATTGCACGCGCCTTTTTACTACGTTTGTATTTTATACTTGTATACAGTAATGATATGTATTTATATTTATATTTTGTAATTTCCGGGACTTTATATTTAAAAATAGTAATAATAAAAATAAGATAACAAGCAATCAAATTGTCGAGGACTAAAAGTGTTAGTTTACTGCAATAACCACGATAATTCAAAACGAGCGTAGGGGTGTTTATGTATAGTGTAGATGATTGTGTGTATGAAATGTATTGTTGGGGTAAGTAGACACTGTTGTTATCAAGCGGCATATATAAAACTATAGAATTCCAATTAATTATGGTAAAATTGATTTTTAAACAACTTTCATTATCACCTATATATGCCCCAGTGCTGGGCTCAAGCCTTCCCACATCAACAAAAGCAAACTTTTAAATGAAAAAAAAAGGTTATATGAAACACCCAAGCTTAATTAAACCGAAATTAAAAGATAATTGTTTTCCGAACAACGTTTTAATCTCCGAGGCAAAGTCCTTCCAACACTTTTCACATTTTCCTGTCCCTGCAACGTCAATATTAGGTATAATACACGTTAAATAGGCGTTAGATAGTGTTAATTAATTTCGGCGAGTCGGATTGAGCCACGATAGCATAGTTGATAGTGCACCTGACCCGGCATGTCATGGGGTGCGGGTTCAAATCCCGCTCGTGGAATTTTTTCAACACTTTGTTTTTTTTCAAATACACGTTAAAGTTAACATTTTGAATTTTAAATGTATTTCCTTTACAAAAGTATCCATGGGCTTAACAAATGGAGTATATCAATGTGGCGCAGTTTAATTTCGGTCTAAAACAACGGGATTCCCGTCACAGTGCAGTGAAGTTCGCGTAAAATAGTGGTCACGATTTGTAGGGACCTAAATATTCATGTGTGACCAAAGTGAATAAATAAAAGCCGTAAACTGGCCGAAGGATATTCAGTGAAATGTAACCTTTGTGGATGCTGTACGTAAATCTTTTTAGGAATGCTTACAAAGTGAAACAATATTTGCTCGCATGGGAAAATAACATGGAAATGTTCGGGTTAACTCATCAGGTCGGAAGCGTGTAGCTGAAACAACGTTACATGCCGCTTCAGATATGCAGATGACGTACTTTCAAAGCATATAAGAATTATGTACTGTCACGAGCATTTACATGTAAACGATGTTACTCTTAATACAATGGCATAAGAGTCAAAACTAGTCAAAAGTGTATATACAACTTGTTTCAAAAAAACCCGTTAGGCCTGAAATGTCAGTAGCTATACATAAAACTGAAGTGGTGGGTGCTGTTCTTTAAGTTGTAGGCACAGTAGTTTCCGAAAAAAAACAATATCGAAGTTCAGCAAAAACATCGCTAAGATTTTTAAAAGATCCCCAACACTACTGATCAGCTGTTGAAGTCATTAGCTTCTAAATCAAAGATTATTATTTTTTTCAGACTAGTCATCTATCGGTATTTGTGCATTGTGTGTGTAACAGTACAGGGACCTTTAATCTAGTTAAAGTCCCTTTTAAAAGATTTTCCAAATTAAATACTTGATAGTTAAATTTATACTTATTCAGATTTGCTTTATAATTCACAATAACAGCTGTCTGTTACAAATTTTATAGATAACCTAACAAAATGTCGTTACGTTTGAATCAATTTATTGACTAATGACGATAAAGAATATTTTGGCTCTCGCCCTACATGGTTTAAAGAAAGGACATAGTACTTACTTTGAAGATAACGACGTCTACGACTTCGCCATATAAGATTCCGTTTGTCAAAAGCATCTGTGTATAATTTGCTGACAAAAATTGAGCATCGTCTGGAGTATGCAACAAATAGGTAGGTGAGTTGTATGCGCTCGTTGTATTTACGAGCTTGTATGTATTAAAGAATTACGCTATTCATGACTTCTTATTTTTACAATATTATCTGTCAACAAACAATCAACACAACAGACAGAATATTTGATTGAAGTTATTCAAAACGTCAAGCAGACATATTACCCTGGTTAATTAAAAATACGCAGCGCCATTGCTCACGCATGGTATGAATGTGCTTTTATGCTTGGTGGTTAATTTAATATTTTCGTTCGTTTCCGTTTCCGTCACAGCACAGAGTAACTAAGCGAGAGTAACTTATCCATAGATTAAATCATAAGAGTAAAGTTATACTGGGATAGCTCTCGTATAGTAGATATTCTCGTATAAATTGGATTTTGGTAAAATCTACCCTAAATACATTTAGCGCTAAACACGTTTAAAATATCATTCCATTTCTGACGTCTGTTGGAAGTTGAAAGAGACAGAATGATACTCTAAACATGTTTAGCGCTAAACGTATTTAGTGAGTTTTTGTGCAAGCCGACCTAAGAAGTAAAAGAGAGTTTAATAGGTAGGTACGGGAACAAGAATCGTAGCTGTTAGCTAAGTAGGTACTTACATAACTTATGCGCAAAACCTTTCTGTAGTTTGATCTTTGAAATTGAATTTTCCCACCTCCTTTTTTTAGAAATCATGTTGACCTGGTACTTTTGGTAATATTTATTTAGTGGGTTCCGCATAATAATAATTGAAATTAAATCATTTTACTCTAACGGAACAAAAGATGGATAGCTATTTATTATTACACAGTCTTTTATAGCGTCGCAACATATCGGTTGCTAGATGGGATATGTGGGTGAGTTTTCACTTACCATGCTAACAGTAGGATCATCCCAAGATGCAAGAGAGAGGAGTTGCCTTTTCACACTTGTTTGTTCCTTTCTTTTGATTACCTGACATTGTTTTCTAAAGTTTACGCGAACACTACACATTGAAATGAAATATTTTTTGTAAACCAAGTAACAATAAACGCGAGTAGATCCATGCAAAAGGTTTCATTTCAATAATCGGCTACCGATCACGTGTCGTATTGTGCCGCCTTAAACAGACGTCAGTACCTAGGGGTTCTATCTATCATTACATTAGGATGTAAGTTTGTAAAAATGTGCAAACGTTACTATCGCGTTTAAGTTAAGTTTTAACAGATAGATCGTAATGGTATGTAAATAAGATCGAGAATTTAATCTGTTAAAGCAAACGCGATAGTAACGTTTACACTTTTACAAACTTACACTAAGGTTTAGGATGTAAAACAAGTTATTACTCGTACAACACATAAACAGTTAATTCTGGAAATTTAAATCGTATCCTAATTTTAATGCGGAGTGGTTTCCCAAAAAACAGAAACTACACAGCAGTAGTACTAGGAAAGCAGTGACTGCAGATTTTGGCTTTTTAATGTTTTTACGGAACTCCAAATACAGAAAACTTAGATTTTTACCGCATAGATTGACAACATTTTTTCTAACACGTGCTTTGAAAGCAGTTTGCTTTTTATTTTGTACAAATCAATTTGATCAAGCTGCTGAAGCTGAGCCGTGTAATACTACAGGTTAGAAATATTACAAATAATACAAAACACCACACTGATTTATCTTTCGTTTGCTATTTTACTTATTTTAAGCCCAACTCAGAAATAAACATTATGTTTTATTTTTAAACAAGTAGATTACCTACACTAAACAAACAACTAACAATAATAAAAATTAAACAATATCAAAATAGTAATCAGTCTTTTATGATTAATTAGGCCGGTGTCCTTTAAGATTAAAAACCCAAATTAGATTATTAAATCCGTACAAAATGTTGACCACCTCGTACTACTAGGCGGTCAGAACTAGTCAGAAGCATAGACACTTCTTTCGAGAGCTGTCGCCTAGCCGCCCCTGCCGCCGCGCCGGGCGACGGGCAGAAGGAAATTGCATAGTGGTATTCGCGCATAAATCAATGTGTATGTGTATTTTTTATGTTTTACACTAAAAATTATAAATAAATACACATCCGATAAAAAATTACTATCTGATGTTGTGAATTAGTTATTAATAAAATTTGATTGTCAATGAAGTAAATTGTAATTTTATGTAATGTACTACTACGCCATGAATCGTCTATAATAGACGTAAAAACCTTGTTGATGATGATTGAACACATAATTTTATTATTGTTATTATTATTTAATTGTAAGATTTTAATTTCATATGAAACTTTTCAACAGGCCTTCGTACCATGTACCATTATGTTGGTTTAATGCTCTAAGAAGATTATAATACGCAAAAATACCGTAATTTTGACATCTAGCATTAAAACCTCAGAATAAAACTCTCATCTCAGACGAAATATTATCCGTGTAAAACAAAGCGTACCATGGTTTTTTCTAAAGTACCTGAATTTTGACAGGCCGGCCGGTGTCATAATTTTTGAGTTTCTTTTTATTTCATTCAGTCGTCCATATGTGTGTTTTTCGTGTGTTTCTTTAATTGCGAAAATGGCTATGTTCTCCAATTCCGATTACTACGAGATGATGTTGTGCGTGGGACGAGCTGATGGAAACTTAGCTCGCGCTCGTGACTTGTACCATGAACGTTTCAATGAAGGCAGAGCACCTGCTGACCAGCGACGGTTACCATCTTACCAATGTTTTCGTGAAATGACAACACGTTTGCATTCCACGGGATCCTTTCATCGTTCACGTGGCAGTGGACGTCTGAATACGTTAGATGCAAGGCGAGAAGAAGAGGTGCTGGAAATCTTCGAAGACGAACCAACCATCAGGACGAGGCGTGCCGCGGCGAGGTTTGGCATGAACCATGTCACAGTTTGGCGGATTTTTCGAGCTGACGGTCAACACCCTTACCACTACCGGCGTACACAGGAGTTAACACCAGGTGATTTCGCTCTCCGAAGAAACTTCTGCGAGTGGTATCTGCGGCAGCTAGAAGCTGACCGCAGCTATGTGAACCGGGTCATTTGGACGGACGATGCAACGTTTACCAAATCTGGGATATTAATATCCAGTGTGTATGTACTAGGAGCACAGAATACAGTGTCTGAAGATTAGGTATAGGCTACTCTGTGGGAGGTACAGAGTAGACAGGAGTCGTTACTCCTGGTAGGTAACATAACGTCATGAACCTGAAATAGTCATGTGCCTTAACATAGTCGATATTTTTATTAATCATTAAAATAACTCTTTTTACTGAAAACTAAATCTTAATGCAAAGGTTTTAAGAAATTTACAGAGGACTCTTGATAGGATGTACTTTAACAACCTTTACGTATAACGGGTAATTTTGCAACACCTTGTATATGACTATTTACATATAATTTTACGCAAATATTGTTTTTTACACAAATTACAATTTTAAAAAGACAAAGTGTTAAAAAAACTCTACGAGCGGGATTCGAACCCCATGACATGCCGGGTCAGGTGCACTACCAACTATGCTATCGTGGCTCATTCCAACTCACCGAAATTAATCAACACTATCTACTCTTACTCTGTAAGCCAAAGGACTATTCAATGCGACAACTACGTCATCAACATCCGATCTTAATATTTTTACAAATATTTAAAGATCAGTTAAAAATTAGGCGAGCTATATAATTAGGCAAGCTGGCATGTCATGGGGTGTGGGTTCGAATCCCGCTCATGGATTTTTTTCAAAACTTTGTCTTTTTTCAAAGTGTATATTATAAAATGTTTAAATAATTTTAACGCAAATTTTGTTGCGAAACAAATTACAAAAACACAAATGTTGAAAAAATCAACATTTGTGTTTTTGTAACTTGCCTACTTCTTAACTGATCTTTAGTATTTGTAAAAATATTATGATCAGATGTTAATGACGGTAGTTGTTGACATTGAATGGGCGCCTTTGGCTTTCAAAGTAAAAAGTAAATAGTGTTGAATAATTTCGGCGGGCTGGTTAGAACCACGATAGCTCAATTGGAGGAGCACCTGACCCGGTATGTCAGAAGGGTGCAGGTTTAAATCCTGCTCGTGGAAATTTTTTCAACATTAGTGTATATTATGTTAATGCTCGTGACTACCTAAAATATTAAGAAAAACACATACCGACGTAACTACACAGTTAGTATGAATCGGGAATCCATCTTACATGATGAAAATCTAATTAACATTACTATTACGTACATGTCCTGTGTATCAATAAATAGTGATTGCATAATACTGAATTTCAAGTAACATATTACATTCTTCATTCATGCACGCAAAACATTAACGTTTCTCTTGGCGACTAGACGCAGCGACAGTGTCCAGTGTGCGGAGCCAGTTACAGCCGAAATTAATAACCTATCTCTGGTAAGAGATAGGCCTATCTTAGTTTAGTTACCTAGCAATCGCTGTTATTTTCCGATAAATAACAGAAATAACTAAGCAACAAATCCCTAGTAGGCCTATCTCTTGCTGAGGATAGGTTATTAATTTCTGTAGTGATGCCGACACATTATTATCTAAAGTAAAATGTACTATTATTAGAACGGGTTTGCCTATGGCCTATCTGTACGGGAAGTTAAGAGTCCGTATTGATCCTCAAGCCTATAACGTTATAGATTTTCTTGGAGTTTTATTTTGTACGGATCGCTTTATAATACTAAGGTTTGACATTCTTTGAGACTTTCGATACGTATCGAGCTCGCTACACCTGAGACTGCCTCCTACGCCTTAGATATCGAGTTAATGATGTCGTAGGAGGGGATATAGGTCATGGTAACATGGCACAGTCCAGCTGGAGTTCTAATGGTCCAATTACAACTAAATTAACAAAATAAACGCACTCACTGAAAGATCAGCTACTGAACCAATTTCATTAATATTCTTACTATACTTATTCATACATAAAATTAAAATTAAGTAGGCAAATCACAGTCACTCTTTCGTTAGACACTCGAAACAAACTAAATTAAACGTAAGTTCTATCAGCGGAGACTTGTTAATGACTTTTCTGTTATCTAATATAGCTATGTAGTCATTTATTTACTGCATTAAGTCGATAGCCTTCCGAACAAATTAATTTAAAAAAGTACGTTTAAGTCTTTGTCTATTAATTTAAAAAAGCTTTTGCTTTGATTAACTTTTTAATTTCGTTTCTTTTAAATGTCCAAAAAAGGAGTGACTATATTTACTTAATTTTTATGTTATGAGAAAAAAAATACCAAAATGCTTCGAATCGATTCAGTAGCCAAATAATAATATAGATTTTTCACTTTGTCATAAACAGTGAATTTGATTATCCTTACTTCGTTGTCACTTTTCATTGTTTGTTTCCATTAATTATAAATAAATGAATCACTTAGTTATGATCCAAAGCAGTGCGGCTACACAAATTAACATACTTACACATAACAAAATTTAAACTTTCATTATACAGCTGAACAGATTAGTTAGAAATTATGCTAAAAGTGGTGATAGTTGTGGAGATAATGACAATACGAGAGCGATAAATTGGACGCCGGTCGCGAGGGTCGGGCGGTGACGCGCGCGCCGCAGAGTGCCGGTCATGGACGGCCGGCAACGTAGATTTGATGCCGCGTTTGGTGTTATTAACGGTCTAATGGTTGTGGGAATGTTGGATATTGGTATACTTACTTTTATTGTAAGAGAATCAAGCCGACAATAAACTTTAACATCCAGTGGAACCAAAAGGTTTACACGTCTTAATTTTTTTAGATTTCAATTTGAAATAAGTACGAAAAGAGAAAAAGAGTACATAATTTATATACCCTATTTTACCCGCATAGGGGTTGAATTTTCAAATTTTTATAGTTTATGTTAGTCGGAACGATGCAAGAATTGTAACGATACCTCATATATCTAAATCGGTTCAGGCGTTTAGAAGTTATGTGGGAATAAAGAAACATCACATATGTACATACGTAGGTACTCGTACATGAACCCTGAAAACATAACACTCCTTTTTTTGGCAGTCGTGTAAAAAGTCCAGTCAACATCGGTTGCACCATAACATTGATATGTTTACCCTGTTTTGCATATTATGAGCTCGAGCGCGCGAATACCAGACCCAATAAAATTTTAATTGTTATCGGCCACCTGGTGGTCAATTGACGCTCAAGGGGTTAAAAAAAATTTAACTCTCCTCGTGTGTCACCAAGAGGCGCTGCAGCCAATTGTGATCGAGTGATGAATACAACTAGCAATAAGCATTTAGTCTCGTATAAAAATACAGATGCAGTTTCATTAAACGTAAGCTTTTAAGGTTGTAATCGCTTTTTAAGGTTATAATTAACTTTCAAAGCACATAGACCAGTCCCTCGATGCAAGTTCTACATTAGAGTTAGATTTGAATTAGTTAAAAACGTCAGTCAGCGCAAACACCGCATTCCTTAGCGCACCGGTTGACCCAGTTGGCACCGACGGACGCCATGATGCCTCCACTCTGGCCGGGTATTATTGGCGACGCTGTCTGGAGGCATTGTGCGCCGAATTACTAACTCTAATGTCGGTTTAGTTCCCTGTCACTGTGACCAATTTAATATTCGAGTAATATGTGCTTATTGGCTGTGACCATGACGTTGTTCGTTAAGACAATTAAATAGTTGTATGTTTCCAATTAAAAACAACTCGGCTGCCGAACGGGTAATGGCTAAGCGCACGATTTTATTACTGGAGCTCCTGGGTTCAATTCCCAGGTAGGCTTAACCGTGTTTCGAATTTTCGGATGCATTGCCCGGGTTTGTGATTATCAACCCGCATTTGGGAAGAGTACTTATCAATTGTAGCAATGACTTGGTTTAAATGACGGGGTCCTTTGCCCAGCAGTGCAACAGAATAAAGGGTATGTACTTATTACTAGTTTCCAACTACATCAACCCTACATTGTTTTTTAAATTTTGAAAAACTAGCAAAACTAAAAAAAATTCAGAAATTATTGTGTGCACTAAAAAGTTAACACCCAATACGTAATAATACACACTAGTGGGAAGTGGCACAGGTGTTCGACACTGTTTTCCTTTACTCATAAAAATAGCGATTAGCAGCTGATTTTTGACTTTAGCTCCAATTATTATTTTTTTTTATATTAAAAGGAGGCAAACGAGCAGGCCCATGGACGCCCGCCAAATCAAAGTAATCGCAGATGCGTTGCCGGCCTTCAGGAAGGAGTTGGATCTTGAAGAGGGAGTAGGAATTGGGAGGGGGGAGGGGTCAGAGATGGGCCTCCAGTACTTTCACTCACCAGACGAAACACAACAGCAACGAAGGCCATTGTTTCACGCCGATATTCTGTGAGAGGGTGGTATTGAGTATTATTATGACGACCTGACGACCTCCTTGGTCGAGTGGCTTGCACACCGGTTTTCATGGTGTCGCCATCTCTGAGGTCCCGGGTTCGATCCCCGGTCGGATCAATTTAGAAATACCTGTTTTTCTATATTGTTTCGGGTCTGGGTGTTTCCTATGTATAATAAGTATGTATTTAAGTATATTAAGTATGTTTTTCCGTTGTCTAGTTAACCATATAACGAGTTTCTTTAGGAAGCTTTTCTTGGGGCTAGATAATTGGTGTGTGTGTGGGAAGCATTTATTTATTTATTTATTATTTATTATTATTATTATTTTACCGCGGTTTTGGCGACGAAAAGCAAGTGTCGATCGCTGGTTCCAATGTCGAACACCGGTTCCTGTGTCGAACACTGGTACCGCTACGTTAGTCTGTTTCTGAGTGTTGACAGTGGCAGCAGTCACTTTTTGGTGAAACATCGTATAGAACCGTATCCCGCTGTCCCGTAGTTGCTATTTCCGGACGTGACGAAATGTATCGTGCGCCGTCGCCCGCTCCATCCATTCACTTTGCTGTGAGCGGGCGTGTTGCAATTTCGACGCCATCATTCTTTTTTTTCTGTGAGCCATTGGCAATGACATCCGCATAGTCTTGTTTTAGATTTTTGGCGTGATGCCAAGGCAGGCGAAACGTTGGACGGACAGACTTCTTTTGAGTTTTAACCTCATTTGTATAACACTTGATTCCTCATTCTAATCAGCTCTCTTCCTCGCACCTACTAAAGCTGTGCTGTGCATGAACGGGTTTATTCTTGATCACTTAAAACCTACCAGTTACATTATGGAGTACCAGTAAAAAATAGTATTAAATACATAGTTCGAGCAAGCATACATAGTTTAAGAGCAGCTGGGTATGAAACACTCCAAATCCTTCCTAGGCGAAAACGCCTTAGGACAGAGTAGGTTCATATGCGGAGGTAGTAGAAGGCAGGCCCGATTAACCATCGGTGCCTTGACAGGGCACTATGCCACAAAACAAATGCTCCACAGAATGCAACTATCAACAAATAGCTTGTGTAGGGCATGTGGAGAGGAAACGGAGTCAATGCAGCACCTACTGTGTGACTGCGACTCTCTGGCTAGGAAAAGAATGGGACTCCTGGGGTCGGCATATCCGAAACCGGAGGACTTCAGGCTTTTCGCTCTTAAGGACGTTGCGAAGCTTATAGCATC
Source organism: Eudonia mercurella (assembly GCA_963082485.1). Classification (NCBI taxonomy): domain Eukaryota; kingdom Metazoa; phylum Arthropoda; class Insecta; order Lepidoptera; family Crambidae; genus Eudonia; species Eudonia mercurella. The sequence continues at coordinate 18,235,052 of OY720039.1, forward strand.
TATATTTACAGAGGAAGATGAGTGAAAGGATGGGGTTGCACAAAAGATCCCGATGGGTCGAAGTGTTGCTGCGAGAGGGAAACCTCGGCAGGCCTCACTAAGATAAGATAAGATGAGATAAGATAGTTCGTTAGTTATATGAGAGAACGTAGAGCATGCCACTGTGTCGAAATATCGAATAATCAAAAGTAACAAAAATGTGGTAAAAGGATAAAGATATATAAATATACTTTATTGTATACCGAAAAAAATATTTGATAATAAACTACATAAAAGTACACACGTAAAAATCGGCGTACAAAAGGTGGTCTTATCACTAAGAGTAATCTCTTCCAGACCACCATAAGATTTAAGTTAAAAATGGACTTATCCTCGCTTTGGTGCACCTTGGAAATTATACAATAACTGCACAGCAATGTATAAATATAAATAAGAATAGTTATACAATCCCGTTATTCATTATAATTATAATATTAGATAAAACTTTCAAAGGAACCAACCTAGCTCCTCCCTGACGCTCTCATAATTAGATCATTGAACTTGTCTACGGGTCTGTTAGATAAACAAATAAAATTAAGTTACGAATAATAATATCTGTCCTCAGAGAAAAGAAACAAAATTCGTTCGCTAATTTAATGTTGTTTCTTATTCTGATCTAACGAAATAAAATTTGGATTCAATTAGATTCAGGTTTCGCAAAATCATCTTCTGTTATGGAGAAGCGAATAAAATATTGCTCCCGAATTCAGAATGCTACAATTATTATTTTGAAGTAATAATTGTAACAAGATTTTACGTGCTTTAGTAAATAAACAAATGTTATTATTATATTTAATTACAAGTTAACGCTTAGTTAACCTAACATGATGGTAATTGAAAATAAAGCCGGAGATAGAAGAGCAATTGGATTATATCAAACGTTATACCAAATAAAGACGTTGTGAGATCGAGTCCTACCTGAGGCAGCCCCTTTTTATAATTATGTTATAATAATAAAAATAATTTTAAATAACTTTGTTTGCCTTTAACAAAAAACATAGTATACAGAAGGGTAAGTAACATCCATGCAGAGTACAGATTAGAGATAAAACGGTATATAGCTCAGTGATTGATAGCAGGAGACCCACAAACCCTGATATTCCGCCATAGCCATACATTTGTGCTACTTTAAGATTTAAAAAAAATCGTAGTAAAAACTGCTTTGTGAATGCATGACAACAAATGCACCACATTTACACTACGCACACACACTCACACACACGTCCTCTCTTGCGCGCACATGTACACACACATACGCATATACTCATATACTCACACACTCCTGTGCATACCATTGTTTTACTGCTTTTCTGTTTTGTTCCTGCCTTTTTAAATTACTTGTTTTTTAAATTGAATTTTTCGTTTCTAAATTGTGTTGTCTGTTTTGTATTCTAATTTGCTTATGCAACATTGAAAAAATATTGTTTTACAAAGTAGGGTATCTGTATATATCTGTAATTGGCAGTAGGATAAGTATACAATGTGATCACTTTGTTTATAAAGTGCTGTAGATTCTATGTTCATAAATAAATAAACAAACAATTTTGTCTTATCTTCTGTTCGTCTCTTCATTGGCATCTCTAGCTGTTAGAACACAAATAATGTTATTAACTTTACTATTTAGGCAACATACTTATATATTTTAACTTCAATACCTAATTAGCTTGCATTAATCCCCGTTCACATTTTAATACTTAGATAAGATAGTGATAGCTGTATTTAGAACAAGCCCTTTTACTAAACGAGTAACAAAATTGGGGGTATGTTTGCTAGGAATCAAAGCCGGGACCTATAAGTCTGACATCGGTAGTTTTCCCACTAGACCACACAAAGCGGTCTCGAAACAGTACTAACACTTCACGCTGAAGCGCGTATCGTTTAAACCTGCAATATTTTAAATCGGCCCGCAACGGTCCGTAATTTGCACAGTAATTGAATTCCTGCTTCGACACAATGCGGCGTGGGACGTGGGGTGTGGGCGTGGGCTCACCGCGGCCATTCTCTGGGCAAGTGTTTTACTGACGGCAAAGTTTTACATAGCTTTAAGTGGCATAGTGCGGCTTCGAAAAGTACGGTTTTAACCTGTCAAGAGCGTGACTGTATTTGTTTTTGAAGATTACGTTTTGTGTCGGTGATGAAGTTAAGGGTAGGCTATAGCCAAATCTCTCTATTGGCAACTAGGTATCCCCTAGTTATCTATCTTTTATAAAACGGCTTTGACTTAATGACGAACGTTAGCGTATGAGTGTGTCTGTTGATAAGCTGTCTTTCTTTGACTTTGTAATTTATTGCTATTATAACCCATTTTTACAACCAGCGCTCTTCGTTCTAATCGCTACACTCCCTATGTGCTGATGTTTATGTAAGAAGTGGGACTTATATAGGCTGATGATAGCCCTTTTCAAGGCCACAATACGTTTCCTTATACAAAATATATTTTATATCGATTTGGACGAGTCAATCAAGTTTCAGGTCCCTCTCATCTCAACTCGTGACCTCAACTCTTAACACACGCTCTTTGTGAATAGATAATAAATAAATTGACTAACGAACCAATGATAAAAACTTTAGTTTTGAAATGTAACAATAATAATAATAAAAGATACAAAAGGCATTACTCCTAGACACGGCACGTATTGTCAGAAGGTCCTCACTCTGCAGCCCTGACCACCGGTAGCTTGGACCCTGCCCCGCAGCTGGTGGTACTCTAGGATTAGGTTTTTATAATGTTTTATTGTTTTTATATTAAAATATTGTAAAAATCTAGTTTTAAGAAAGAAAATAAATAAAGGAGATAATAATAATAATAAATCATTTATTTCGGACAGAGTTCATATAGTGTTAGCAACAATAATCTTATAAGCTACTAGCTGTGCCCTGCGGTTTCACCCGCGTTAATTAGCGACTGTTCCACACCTATTAGTCATAGCGTGATGTAATATAGCCTATAGCCTTCCTCAATAAATGGACTATTCAACACAAAAATAATTTTTCAATTCGAACCAGTAGTTCCTGAGATTAGCGCGTTCAAACAAACAAACAAACAAACAAACTCTTCAGCTTTATAATATTAGTATAGATGTTAGTACAAAAATTGATCAAACGTAATCTTACTGTTTTTGGCGAGCTGGACGCGAGTCCAGTGCTGCATTATAGCACTGTCTACGTCCAGTCTCGCCGCGACAGACTTCAGGAGGCTGTTGGTGCTGCCACGCACACGCCGCATCAGGGACGCAATGCGCTTTCTGATGATAGCGGAGAGGCTATCAACCTCTGCTGTAGCTAGCATTCCTGACGCGCTGCAGTGTCGCGGCAGCCCCATCAGCCCCCTGAACGCATTATTATACTGGGTATGTAGGGCCCTGTACGCTCCTTGGGTGTAATTTGTCCACAAGCTGCAAGTGTACAGGGTATGGCAATATGCTTTGAAGAGTGCAATTTTTACACTCTTCGTGCAACAAGCAAACTTCCGGGAAAGCATAATAAATATTTAGGTATATCTACAGCGAAGCGATAAATTGCTCTTAAACCAAACTCACGTGACGCAAGAGAATCAAAAGTCACGTAAAATGTAACCATATCGCCACATTGTCAATACACATCAGTTATCTTTTTCCATTCCATAACTTTTATTTTCATGATCTTTTTATGGTTGGTTTGATATTATATACTAGATCAGACATCATATTTACAGGCAAGCGTTTTATCAGGCCAGGTCAGGTCAGGTCAGATGAAGACCAATCCCGTCGTAGAATTGAATACCTATAGGTATTCAATTCTACGACGACTAACTTATAACTAACTTATTAATTTAATTATCATGTTTTTAAGCATGCCATATATAAAAAAAAGACAAAAACACAAATGCTGAAAAAATTTCCACGAGCAGGATTTGAACCACGACAGCTCAATTGGAAGAGCACCTGACCCGGAATGTCAGAAGACTGCAGGTTCAAATCCTGCTCGTGGAAATTTTTTCAGCATTTGTGTTTTTGTAATTTGTTCGCAACAAAATTTGCGTTAAAATTATTTGAACATTTTATGCCACATATATTTCGAGACAGTTGCATGCGCCATGACATGGCATGTATTTAAGCGGGAGAACTTGATTTTTCTACCTTCCGCCTAAGACGATTTTTATTTACGCTCGACACTTGTACGTACTAAGTTAAAATTCACTAAAGCTTGCTTACAACGTCGATATCTAGTATAGGAACGCAAAGCGTAACTTTTATTATTATTGCTGTTTTTTTTGATAGCACATGGACACATATGGATAGACTTATCGCTTGATTCTACATAATCAAGTTTAACAGAACACCACTACTTACGTACTTAACTATGTTAAAAAAAAACAATTAAAAATATCACAGTTGTTAGTATCTAGCACACCTATGGGTGTGCTTCGTGGAATACTTTAGGTGTGCTTCGTCTGGGTGTGCTTCGTGAAATACCTCATTCCCAGTGACCGGCCTCGTCTCTCCCAATCATCTTATTTATAAATAAGATGATTGGGATAAAAGATAAGTGTCCACAGTCATGAATGACTGTTTAAAAAGATGAACGGTACTAAATAGGTATACTTAAGTCCTCCACTATTATGCTTTGAAAGATGACATTCAACATACGTACACAATCCGGGCGCCCCGGGGGCCTGTACCCGGGCGAGGCATCACTCGCATTATGAGTCGGGCAACTTTGTTTTATGGCACTACCCGGGTAAAGACTAGTCGTAAAGAGACATGTCGATGGTGTAGTTCGGGCAGCACTCGCGCGTACACTTTGTCAACTTCATTATGGAAGTAAAGTTTAGAATATGACGCAGAATTCGGATTTACTTTGGCTAATATAATATGATTATTTACATATAATTTAACGCAAATATTGTTGCGAACAAATTACTATTTGAAAAAAAAGTCAGTGTTGAAATAATTCCACTAGCGGAAAGATTCGAACCCGCACCCCATGACATGCCGGGTCAGGTGCACTGCCAACTATGCTATCGTGGCTCAATCCAACTCGCCGAAATGAATCAACACTATCTACTTTTACTTTATAAGTCAAAGGAGCCCTATTCAATGTCGACAACTACGTCATCACATCCGATCTTAATATTTTTACAAATATTGAAAGATTACTTAAGATTTTGGCAAGCTATATTTATGATTGTTTACATATAATTTAACATATATAACTAATATAATATTATAAAAACAAAAATGTTGAAAACATTTCCACGAGCAGGATTTAAACCTGCACCCTTCTGACATTCCGGGCATTGACATTGACATTATATTTGAACATTTATAATATAATATTTTACTGTACTGCATACAGGCGAACAGGAGGGGTGAGAGTGTCGTAAGCAACCAATCAGTGAAGAGATAATGCGTTGAAAGGAAATGTAATTGGTTGTTTTCATCACAAATTTCCTGTTCATCTTCTCTTTGGTGGATACCAGGCCTAAGGTCCGCCTGATCGCGAGCGATCACCGCACCCTTTTGACCCTATTGACAAATAACATCATTGTCTTGCAATTCACTGGATCACATTCGCTTTAAATCTAAACACAGCAATGCGCTGCTGTAGCTGGACTGCACAAATAACATGTCTTCTTGTATTAACTCCATTCGAACAGCTCTCTAACTTAAACCATATGATATCATATGGTTTAAGTTAGAGATTAGATATCTATTCTCTTCTTAAAAAAAAAACACAAATGTTGAAAAAATTTCCACGAGCAGGATTTGAACCTGACATTCCGGGTCAGGTGCTCTTCCAATTGAGCTATCGTGGTTCTAACCAGCCCGCCGAAATTATTCAACACTTTTTATCTTGTAAGCTAAAGCAAACAACAAAACTTGCGTTAAAAAATTATTTGAACATTTTATTCTCTTCTTATTTTATTCTGATAAGTATGTCTCGGTACTGTACACTGACCTTGACTTACTTGTTTAAATAAAATATTGCAACGTTTGTTTCTCTACCAGAGATGTTCCATACTCGTATCTGACACGTGTCAGTATAACTGCGTTGGTGTATGTTACGTGAAACCTTCCCAGCAATCCAAAAATCAAACAGAGAGAATGAAAAAAAAACAACAAATAACAAAATTAAGATTCGTTAGGCTGTTTACCTAACACAATATTTTCTTTTTCGGTCCAATGACATCGATACGCGAACGAATGATACGTCCTGTGCGCCATTCTGTTTCTCATCACGTATACAAATTCTCGAACAATAATACTTTACAAAGTGAAAGAAAACCCAACAAAGAGACGTGAGCTGCGTACTGGTATAATGTGACGAACGGGGTTCTGCTGTGTGTTCCCCCCAGGGGCCTACTAAGGGATATTCGGTTGGAAAGTTTTTATTAATAGTATTAGTTTGCGTAACGAAGTTGTAACAAGTCAAAGGCAGAAGGAAACATTGCCATGTTTCATGTTTTCATACTTACAAAACTGCTTAGATAATACCTACCACTACACGCTAATGCCGTCTCAACCAGATTTAGTTAAGCATTAACAACTGAGGATAAAAAATTGCAAATACGAAGAGTAAGTTTTTTGTTATCTTTCATTATATTCCTAACATATTTATAAGTTTGTCTAGCTTAAACACGGTTTACATACTAACTTTGTTAACAATGGAGTTGTATAAGAAAATTAAAAGTTATTTAGGAAAGTTTATTAGGAAAAATACGTATCAAAAAGTTTCGTAAATATGGTTGGTAAAAATGTACTACTAAGCATCCCTGAATATTACAAATATGTACCTACCAGTTACTCTGTGACATAAAAATGTTGCTGTTCTAAAATGTATTCTTCGGCAAGTATTTTGCTTTCAACAAAGCAAACATTAATTGATAATATCCAACTGAAAACTTTGCACACCTAAGTGCCCTAACTGCGCCCCTGGCGTGGATTATCTTCTTGTTTGACGATTGAAACTTGGGTTGTCTCGAGTGAAGACCAATTTAAAGTTTATCATCACGCTCCCGCGGCGCACTGTGCCAACTTATACTCGCAACTTTTCATTTTAAACTCGTTTGCTCACGAATTATATGAATGTTGGTTGAACGTTTTACCGTCTGAGTTTGTCCCGAGTTGGCGATGCACGTACCTGAAAAGATAGAATTATTACGTTAGCTCCATTTTATTATGTACTGTATGACTACTCTATATTTACTCATGTGGTATATCTATAAGTAAGCTTTACATTCTAAATTTGAAATGTGTATTATGGAAACAAACGAATCGGTGCTTTTAATATCGAAAAGTATGATTTTTTCCGATAAAAAGAAACAAAAGAAAATTTTCACGAACAGGAATTGACGCGCGGTATAGAACGCGAATACAAAGAGACGTGTAAAGGCGAAAGATGAATATTTCAATGGTACGGTTCATTTCATAGGGATGAGGCTTTAATATTATCGATGTTGCTGATATCGATAGTAACACAAAAACAAAGTGTGGCTCTTTTCGTCGTTTATAAATTTTAACATACACAATTATAAAGTTATGTATATGATTAACTGCAAGTTACGTTATGTGAAATTATGATTTAGAAAAAGTATTGAAAAAATTACAAAAGAATTATTTGAACCACCTTACGGGTAATATGGGCAAACCCAAAAAATAGATAGTGTTGCACTAACTTACACGAGATGTACACAGTCACGATAGTCAAATTCGTAACCGGATCACCAGATAGATGGTGCAGTTCAACCTGCACCACCGATTACCTGCAGTACCGATTGCTATTTTTTCACAATTTATTGTAATTATGATTTGTTCTCATTAAACTTATAAAAAGGCTAAATATTGTATTTAGAAGGAAAACTGTAATAAATATAGTCTAGATTTTCATCTAAAAACTTTCGTAGATATACGAATGTTTTTATTTAATGTCAGATCAATACAGCGTGATTGGCTAGACGACGGAAGCGTTAGAGGTGGTGTATAGGAAGCCGATACCTGTTCCATTAAAAATAAAAAAACACCACCTTATTTTATTACTTTTTTCCTAACTGAAATGGTCTTTCTGTTTATTTAAAATTTACTATGCGGGTGACCCAACTAGCGAGTTGTTGCCCGCGCGTGCGGTTGACCTTACTCGTGCGTGTAGTACTTGCGAAATGCCGATAGTTCACTTTATTAAAAACGCGTAATAACTCGCGTGTTTTAAAATTAGCTATAACCTTCATTAACTAAAAGGGATGTAGATAAGTTACTAGTTCACCTCCTTAAACACGTCCGAACGTCTAACCTGTCACGGTGTATACGCAGAGATATCAGTATCGTAATTATTTTTACTTATTAAGAAAAAAGATTAGAATTTTTTATATTGCTTAGAAAATCGCATGTAGAAACATTTAAGTCTTTTTGTAATACATAAACGAAAGTTTGGCAAAACATAAACATTGCAGTTCGCTAAGCGAATATGTTGCTACTCTGATAGAATATGATATTACGACCTTTACTTAGTGTTTAATGAGCAAATCTTTCGGGCTGGTAACTTTTAATAATGCAAAATTTCAACGAAAATTTTCAGACATTGCTTCCGCTTGTGGCTTTCAAATTACGTGATCAAGTAGAAGTTAGATAATGTAATTTGTGTGTTTTAATTAAATGCGTTGAGTCTTTTGCTTTTATAGGACTTTCGCCGTCGTAATCAGTGTCGATATTTCAATATCGTATTTTCAAATGTAATATTTAAAGTCACATCACTATTACCGATACCCCTACGCGAACACGTACGTAAGATTTCATTCGAAGTTAAACCCAATACCGAAAGTTGAAGGTACAAAGTCGAAAGTCAAATAACGCTCGCATCATGAATCGAAGAAGTCTTGATTTTAATATTTTCATTTTTGCCGGTTGCCAGTGGTAATTGACGTAAATTGAGCGATGCCGAGGACGCGGCGCAAGCTGAGGGAAACTCCGCGGTTTATGGCCAACTTTGTTTCGAACATGGAGCCACGGGCTGTTTACAAATCACTTGTTATGGAAATTACATGTGCACATTACATATTCGCGTTCATAGATGGCGCGTAGCACGTTTGTGTTGCAATATGATTTAGTTAAATTTTAGCTGTCAACATTTAAAATTATTTAAAACAAACTTCTCGGTGGCCGAGTGGCAGAGCGCTCGGCCCGAAGGTCCCGGGTTCAATTCCCAGGTCGGGCAAAATGTATTTCAGATTTTTCGATGCATAACCCGGGTTTTTGATCACCAACCCGCATTTGGCAAACGTAAGCGTGGCGAATAATCCATTATCCATCAATTGCAGCGTTGACTTGATTTCAATGATGGAGGCCTTTGTCCAGCAGTGGGACAATTATAGGCTGAACAAAGAATTTAAACGGGGATTAATGCAAACTAATTAGTAAAAAGGTATCATACCTTCCTTATACCCGACGTTTCGACCGAGTTACAACGGCCGTGGTCACGGGCTGACTCTGTCGCGATGTTGCGCCTCCGTTTGCGCAGCAGAGTCTTCATCGGAAAAAATATTAACTACACAAAAAAGCTTACAGTCATGCAAGAAAAGACAAAAACATCAACGCATTTTCAAAATAGCGCGAAAATCACGATATCGGACTAATAATGTTGATATGAGCATTAAAAATCGGTCGGCCATAATAAAATGAAGGTGAAACTTATTTTAAATATAAATTCCATTCAAAACTCATTGAAAAGTTATGGAATAGCTCGGGAACAAAACTGGATGGGGAATATTTGAATAATAAACGTGTACACGCGAGCCGGAGCGCGGCGCGGCGTGCCTCAGCCAGGAATGATTTTATGTGGTGTAAAATCAATGCGTACCATGGTATCGATACATTATGTATTCGTTTATGTATTGGTGAACTTTGATGTGAGGTAAATAGGTGAATGGGTGATGCTGCGTTGTTTTCACACTGCACCAGTTGTCTTCGTTTGGACTCTATTTCCACTTAACATCATCAGGTGGAGCCGTTACCTGCCGTGCTAACTCCTAATAATATAAACAAACAAACGTGCTAATATAGACGTTCACTTGGAAGGCCAAAGTTCAACTGTGACGTTTATAGGCTTTTGTTGCAAATCAATAGTTAGTAGTTATGTTTCTTAAAGTAACCTAACATCAATCAATCTTCATTCTACACGTACAACTCTATATTCACAGTATATCCTTGAAATTCTCAAAGGAGCTCAAAGATTCACAATAAATTGCCGGGCCATTCAAAATATTGTAATCCAGTTTCTAAGCCTGGCTGGTAGCTAGGCAACCACTATCATAACTCAGTATATAATAGGCTACGTAATTATTAATAGTTCTTTGGAGACCAAACTGAACGTGGAACTAGGCAACAGGGAACACAGAGTTAGAATATTTCTACATAAAGAGCGCCAAATGTTTGTTTCAAAATAACTATCAATCTCTCCCAAAAAGTATGTGTGCTGTGTAAAAAATTAAAAGCAGGTTAAAAGTGTTCATTTCCAGTTTAATCATAAAATGTCAAGTAAGTAACAAAAACATTTAACTAGAAAAATACAACGCAATGTTAAAGATTATATATATAATGAATGCCCTTTAATGTGTAGGTACAAGGAACAGTTATATTTTGACAAAGACTTTATTTATAATACCACCGACCGACAGATGCGCCAAAGTTTTTCGTGAGATAACGTTCGTTAATTCACATAAAGCAAACGTGGTTATGCATGGCTCAATCTCTAACTCTATGTGCTATTGTTTGAGGTGTCTTGATCAAATTAAATTATTATTATTAGATTATTATTATTATTAGATTGAAGACGATTATGAAATAAACGAGCACGACCACGCACGCCTATGAAAAGAACAACAATCTTAATTTCTACTACTACAATAGTTACGGGACGACCGCACACAGTAAGTTCTGCCGGAAAAATAGGTAGAAAGTTTAATAAACTCTTTCTGTAAAATGGTGCCGGAATGATAACGTTTTGATTTGTTTTTGAGATGTTTATTGTAGCGATAAGTGAACCCAAAAAGAGACTGCGGACTGTAGCTCGCTCCTTTTATATGCATAACCCCAACGGCGCCCTATGGCCACATAGTTGACAACCAGTATTATCACACTAATATTATAAATGCGAAAAATTGTGTGTGTGTGTATTTGTTGCTTCTTCACGCTGCAACAGATTAATGGATTTGGATGAAGTTCGGCATACAGATAGTTTATAACCTGGTTTAACCCTAGGATAGTTTTTATCCCGATATTCCCACAGGAATGAAACTCATACCTTTTCTCTATATTTGGTTCCACAATTTATTACTTAGGTCTTGGATTTGATGTTGGGAATAGAACTTATTGGGTAGTTTTTTATACTTTTTTATTGAAATTTTGACAGACTTTTGAAACTGTCAAAGCGGTACGAAGTCCGCCGGGTCCACTAGTTAAATTATATTTGCGAATTTGCTGCGTATTGCAAGCCGTTTAGCTGCGATTCGGCTAGATGGCGCTGTTTTACACTTTCCCATAAAATGTCAAGGTGTCAGTGATAACCTTTGCTAAATTCAAAGCTTCGTCTCGTCCTTCCTTACTCATCTAATTGGCGAGACCTGTTGTCACAAAATATGAAGACCCCAAGAGGTAAGAGCTTAATGCATACCGCGCTCGAACAACGCACACATAGACCCTCTTATCATTATCATCATCATCATCAGCTCATTTTATGTCCCCACTGCTGGGGCACGAGCCTTCCCTATGGATGGATAGGGAGAACGGGCCATAAACCACCACGCAGGCCCAGTGCGGGTTGATGGTTATTAACGACTGCTAATACAGCCGGGACCAACGGCTTTACGTGCCTTCCGAAGCACGGAGGAGCTATACATTTTTGGTCATCCATCCGATGACCGGCCTTTGCAAAAGTTGCTTAACCTCAGCACTCGCAGACCAGGTGCGTTAATCACTGCGCCATCGAGCTCCTCCATAGAGCTTCTCACGGGCACGAATCTCGGATCATCTCGGACCAGTCCGTGTTGCGAGATCCCACGCCCGTGAGAGGTTGTCTATGTGCGCGTTGCTCGAGCGTGTTTGTTAGCTTACTATCTGCAGACTTCTTTTTTTGTGCCATTGTTGAGGGACCTACGACAAGCGGCCGAGGGTCCTAACTAATTGTGCCCAAACCTGTACATTTAACGAGGTGTGCTCGACGCAAGTGCTTCTTTATTGTTTGATTCCTTTCAGGTATGTTGTCTTTGTGAATGGCCCTCCAGTTAATGAGAGCAGTTAAGCCGCTTGAACTTTGCATTGGCAAGTAGACGTTTCGTTCGCTTTGATGTTTTTTTACTAGATTTCACATTGTTATAGGTATATTTTGCGTTATGCTGATTCAAAGGTAACGAGGCCCTACCGTTGGGATCAGTGCGGGTAATTTACCATCAGCTGAAAAAATAAACCAAGTTAAAATAGCTGGTACCACCAGTATTCAGTATGACATTGGTCAGTCAAGGACAACTAGAAATTCTTGTTCAATACGAACTATCTCTTTCTTGGTTATATTTACTTTTGGGTCATCATCATTATCATCAGCCTTTAAACGTCTCACTGCTGGAACCAAGTCTTCCCGAACGATCAAAAGCTCTGCGGGTGAGTTTAAAGACTTCCAGCTTAGGGCGAAAACCTGAACTATCAACTAGGCACACTTTTGAAGCACGGAGGAGCTCAAGACATTTTGGTCACCCATCTGCTGACCTGGTGTTGTGAAAGTAGCATAACATGCAGGATCGCGCAAGTCGCAGCTCCATCAATCTACTCAGTTATTGAGGAGTAGGTAAAGAAACTACTTCAGTACGAGTACACGAAGTTTGTATCCAACAATCTGTGTTTTATTGACGGCTCTCTTAATAGAACGGTTTGCAATGGAGAGTAATTAGGATTGGAAGCAATCTGCCCGGCTGGAGGACTTGAATAATTGACAGCCGTAATCTTGTCGGGATCTAGTTTATGGTGCGTTTGAAACTCGTGACTGACGGGGGGCGTAGCAGTTAAATTGTACATAAAAGCATAAGCATTTACTAGAAACTTGTATTCATCAATAGTAAATATGACGTCGCTTATAACGACTCATTAAAACTGTTACATGTTTATTTTATTTCAGTTATAATTTGCAAGAAACTTGTTTCATCCACAAACAACTAGCTTGTAAGGTAATCTCTCACTAAATTATTTTGTAGATAACCGAGTAGATAGATTTAAACAAACCCAAATTCTATTAAAATCGAATGCAATAATATTTGGAATACAGACTAAAGTGTGAAGATGGCAATAAATTATGATGATGACTTGGAATCATCATCATCATCAGCCTACATATGACTTGGAATATAACGTGGTAATTTTGAGAAAGGAGGTGGTTAAACCCTAGGACTTATTAAAATTGTCCGACACTCGTCAGAACGCTGCGTTCGCACTGTTTACACTGTACGGTTATGTGTCGAGCAATAGGGAGTAATTAGAAACCGAGCATCTGCCCCGTCCTGTGGCCGAGCATAATTGACGGCCTTATTCTGGTTTTCAACCGCCGAATGGCGTTCTTGAAACTCATTGCGGACAGGTAATACCGCAGACTGGATTATAATGAAGTTTAAATTATTATCAAAGCTTGAGTGTGTGTTAATGTAAATGATATTCTGTGTGTAGTAAAATATTGATGCTAATTATTTCGAATCAGATTACTATGTTCCAGGAACCGAAAAATGTGGAAAACATGTTGTTTCCCCTAATTAAGGATATCATATAACACAACAATGTTATGTTATGTTATGTTCCCGGATGAGGTAACTGAATCTTAATGAGTTGCTGAAGCCGAGTAAAGATTGCTATCGCTTTCAATTTTATCATCTACTGCCGTGAGGAGAGATGAAGGCCTAGTGCTCCCTCGTTATCGAGTTTTGTTTTGTCAGTTACATACGTGTAGCGTTAAACACGTAACTGACAAAACAAAACTCGATAACTCAACCGTCCATCAAGAGCAGGAAATTCAAAACGCAAAAACAGTAACAAGAAAACTAAAAAGGTTACAAGACTCGAGCAATATTTCTCCCGCATTCGCAACCGCAGTGCATTTGCATCTGAGAATAAATTCAGCGCTATCGCCGGAGAAAGGCGCAATTTGCGGGAGGAATCACTCGCATGTAAGCCCCTTGTAACTTGGATTTATTTATAGGAATCCTTAAAGCTCGCGGTAATTTATGTTCATAATCTTTATGTAGTGCATGAGGAATTAGTGGCGGAGCTTTGATTTATGTGGTGAGGGTTGTGTTCGGCGAGCTAGTTGGGAAACGAAAACTATTTCGACAAGTTTAGTAACACACAATAGAGAGGCTTGGCTACGTAGGATTTATTTGAACCATGGAACGATGCAGGTAAAGATCCAGATTTCCAGGTAACACCGGACTTACTGGCCTAGATTGTTATAAAATGTGGCTGAAGAAAGCAAGTTTTATAAAGAATAATATTTTTAGTAAAAAAGTATTATTTAACTTTACTGTACTGCCTTGGATACGTTTGTATCTCAATTGTAATGTCAGCCACAGTCGTAGCAATATTACACCAGAAAAGTTTAATTTCCGGTCAGTCTGTGATTCAATGGATAAGTAATACATACAGTATTTCAATGCTCTAAAGTGAGTTCAAAGGCACATTTGATAAAATTGCAACATAAATTTGAATACAGCAACACCATTACATTCTTGGAATCGGTACGGTTCTTATATATCACTTTCTGCTATTAAATGGAATCTTTACAGCACCCAAATTTATTCCCGTAGAACGTCGTCAACCTTAAGTCGTAAATCTCCCCATTCACGAAGTCAGCCGTAGGAGCAATCGATAAATCGAAAAGTCTCCGTAAATCCGAGTGATTTTTGTAAACCGAGCCGGAGCACACCCGGACCTTTTGAGAGGCATTTATTTAAAATAAATCGAATCGAGTTTAATTGGTAAAGTTCGGCTTCTCAAGTTTTGCATGAAATTAGCGAAAATTCACGTTATATAAATTGTGGGGCGAAACCTCAACTCAAACACGAAGGGGTCTTTTGAGTATCAAGTATCGCTTAGTAAGCGGAAGGCGAAAAATAAGATGACGTAATTACTGGTGGGCGCTGAGGGAGGGTTTTTGCGACATTAAAGAATGTCGGAGCGACGCTCAGCTCCCCGCGAGGGTTCATCACCATCTGTTTGTCACGCCGACGCACTCTCCAGGACACTTTTTCTGAGCATCGGTAATTGCCATCAACCTATCAACTCGGATAAGCGGCAGTTCAATGTTCAGAGACTTATTCAAATGAAGGTCAAGTGAACCGTGGATTTGGTTTATATATTATGTTAAGCTCAAAGATCGAAATCGCTTATTGAGCGAAAAAACAGCTTACACCGCGTTGTAAATCAAATCAAGCAAAATCTATCGAAGTATTTAATGCGTTGTTGTACCCTAGCCAACAATTTATAACCTCATGGTTCACGGTCATTCTGTGTATGCCACAACGCGTCATGGCTGTTTTTATAAGAGCCATAACACGGATTTTGCGATTCTGTAATGTGATTGAGCGATTTCGTTATTTGACCCTAACATAAATACAACTATTTGTTCAAGGCGAGAAGAACCAACTCGCACAGAAAAAAAGGATTTCTTTAAGCAAGAAAAATATTTTTCTTGACATGGCAATTAATTATAAGGAAAATTGTCTTATTTCAAGTAATATTTGTTTATTTCTAGATATTGACTCTCTCAAAACAAATAAATAATACTCTTAGTGCAATTTTTACAATCAAGGAAAAATATTTTAAATGAAGTAAAAGTAAAATTAATCTAAGAAATTTAAATATTATTATTTTAATATAATGAAATACTTACTTCAAAATGAAAGTTTATTTATCTTTCTATCGTTCCGCCCTTTGTTACTAGATGGCGCTGGCGGTAGCATCCTGAATCGCGCTATCGAGATGTTCTTTACGAAACTATAAGTAAAAATTGTAACTTTGATATAGTTAAGAGATTAAAGTCTGTACTAAGTCGCTTCCAAGCTATTGGAACTATCTTGGTCTTCCTTTGATTTTCTGTGTTCCTAGTATAGTCTATTACTGCGGCACTAACTAAACCCTGCGCTTTTACGCCTGTGAAACGTAGTGGTTGGGTCCGTACGGCTACAAACCCTGTCTTAAAATTAGGTATATTTTATATAAAGCGAAGTTGTTTACTTTCTGAATTCAAATCAACATTTTCTTAAAATAAAAAAAACATTCTAAGCTTACACCAAAAGAATCGTCGACTTACAATAAGAATACTAATAATTCTTGGTGAAAGATAGAATGTCTTAAATCAAGTGAAATTGTCTTCATTCAAGATTTGTTTTAATGTCAATTTAAGATATTTTTTTCCTTTACGTAAGAAAATAATAGTTTCCATATATATGAAACAACCATAATCTTGGTTTAATGCAATTTGCTTTCATGCAAGTATTTTTTGCTTATTTTGAGAAAACCGTTTTTTCTGTGCGCGAGTCGGCGAGCTGATGATGGCTAGTGACCCACAATTATTCTGCTCTACCAGTGGATATAAAATGCTGTTTTCTTGTGTGGACTCTTCTAGACTACAATTTACTTAGTTCTATACTAATATTTTAAAGAGGAAAGCTTTGTATTTTTGTATGTATGTATGTTTCCAACGAATAAACTAAAAAACTCCTGGACTGATTTCAAAAAATATTTCACCATTAGAATGCTATATTAGCGCTGAGTAACATAGGCTATATTAAAAAAAATGCGATACGAAGTCCGCCGGGTCAGTTAGTATCTTATAAAATTATTTCGACACCAACTATTTTATAGCGTCTACAATTGTATCTCAGTGGTCTGATTTAAACATTTGAGATACACCATGGGAAAAATGACAACAGGCAGCTGAGACAGTGTTGTGGCCGTTTAAATAGCCGGATCAAATCGAGCCTTTGACACAATACAACACACACAAACCGTGTGGGATAACCTTTTAACGATACCGAACTGTAAATACTTCCTCAACATTATTGTCCCAAAGAACAGTCAATATTACTTAATCTATGCCAATGCTGGCCTTAAACCAACACGAACAAGGCATGTGGTGAGATTGGTACTGAGAATACAACCGCATTTCAAAAGGTAACCGTCGTGTGTGCTATAATAAAAGCCTATAATAAAAATTGCTATTCAAAACCTCTCACAACACGTGAGCGCATGAATTGACAACTGTATCAAACTTTCGAAGCGGGTGCCCGTTGAAATGAATAACATAATCTAGGAAGCACTTCATCCGTCGCTGAGGGGATTATTCCAAATCATCCAGGTCTATTGTGCTCACAGTAATCTGACTAATTTACTTTATGTGTTATGAATATGATTGGATCGGCAACGGGCGCCAGTCAGCTAGCTGATGTTGACTAATCAATAACTCAAAATTGACATAGCCTCGTCTCATTGAATTTGCATAATTACAACCATTTTAATAATCCATTAATTAGTTAATTACTCGTATGATTGGACTTACAATGCTTATTTATTATTAATGACAGTAGCATCATGTGCATCACAATACTAATGACTTGTCAAAAATAGTAACTGATAAAAGTTTTTTTAATGGAAATAATGTAACTTGGTCCCAGGTTTGATTTCCAGGGGCAGAATATAGTAGTGGTGTGAGGGCTTGTTCTACCTCTGCCTGGCTACCACCATCTTTACTAAATCTGTTTTATAAAATCGTGTTGATCCTTCATAATCATCATCATCATCATCACCAGCTCAATTATGTCCCCCGCTGCTGGATAGGGAGAACGGGCCATTAACCACCACGCGAGCCCAGTGCGGGTTGGAAGGGAATAACGTTATTGAAGTTATATGCGGTGCTCCAAGAAATGCAAAATTGTTGATTCCATAATTTAAATTGTTCAGTCGATGTATAAAGTTCACAGTTACAGCGCCTAATTCTTTCGCGTTTCCAACATTGCAAAGATAACGACTGCTGAATTGTGGATGCCGCATAGAGCAACGGGAAATTTAACAGCCATCGCAAATGCAATGTACAAATTACAATGGACTATGGAACAGATAGTTAGTATATGCAAAGTGAAAATCTAAACTGTGCTAAGTCGTGTTTCAAATATTCAGCGGGGTATCGAAGTCCTTATGGACTCCTTGGTGAGATTTGCATGAGCTTTTATTATTTCAGAATTAATCGTGAACATTACCATGGGATGTTATGGTATTGAAGGTTTTTATGCTATGTCAATCGTATGCGATTATCTATAGAATAATAAAATACGTGAAGCAAAAACTTTGTACCCCTTTTTACGAAAATTGTGCGGAATTGTGGGATATAGAGAATTAAAATATTAAGATAAAGAAAAGAGATTGCAGAATGTTAACATATTTATTAAATTATGCAAAAAAAATATATTAAATCAATAAAACAAACATTACACACACTACCATGTATTTGACACACACATATATATACTCATTTCAAAAATTTCAAAAATGGAAGAGGAACGCCCTAAATTTGTCAATGCCAATCCAAACTGGCATTCTATTTTTTTTAATTTTTCATTGCTTAGGATACAATCCATGCAGCCTTAATAAAATTAAAGTCGAATTTCAACCACTGGGCGATCACTAGTAAGTCTAGTTAAGCTACTCTCCCAAAGGCCAGTAATCGGATAGGTGACCAAAAATATTTCATCTCGAGCTCATCTGTGCTTCCGGAAGGCACGAAAAGCCGTTTGTCCCGGCTGCATTAGCGGTCATTAACAACCACTTATCCGCACTGGGCCTGCGTACCTAGTGGTTTATGGCCTGTTCTTCCTATCCATTCATAGGGAAGGCTCGTGCCCCTATATATGCTAGTGATGTAATGTGATGAGCACACAAACATACCTCCCGCTGGGAATCGAATCCGGGACCTCGGGTCTGAGACCGGTGGTCTTAACTACAAGACTACAGATAACAAAACAACAAATGTAACAATTCCTTGTAGAGTTTTTGGTGTTTGCTCTGTAGCAAGCTGGAAACTGTATCGACTCTGTAGTCGAGACAGTTTCTCGCTGTTTATGGATCAGGCGACCTTCAAGAAGTCCTTATGTCTAGACGGCACACGGTCTAAGGTGAATCTGAAGGAAATGTGTAGGAAGTTTCATTAGTATTCGAATTTAGTTCATTGCGAATATAAATTACATTTCGGGCAGTCTTATTTGCCCGAACATGTTTCACCTGATATACCTAGTTATAATTTATCTGTTGTATCTGCTCGCACTTTTCCACGCATAGGCCAAATATTTAAAAAAATATAATTTTTATTAACAAAATTGGTATATATACTTTTATATACATATATTAGACAATTGCATAATACATACATTTAGACACACTTACATTGAATATTTAATTTATTTTTACATGACTCTGACGTGCTTCAGAAGGCACGTATAGCCGTTTGTTCCGGCTGCATTTAGCAGTCGTTAACAACCACCAATCCGCACTGGGCCCGCGTGGTGATTTATGGACCGTTCTCCCTATCCATCCATAGGGAAGGCTCGTTCCCCAGCAGTGGGGACATAAATGAGCTGAGATGATGACTCTGACTGGGTTTCAATGTAACTATTACATGCTTTCTGTAACAATCGTTGTTGAGTTTACAATAACTTAAACATCAAAATAAAGGATATGTTCAACTTGTTATATAATGAAAAGAGCTGGCAATTTTTCTCCTTAAACTAAAATCAAGACTGAGCTATCCAATGAGGAAAAGTAACCAGGATTTTGTGTACCTTACCACGAGTCAAATAATATTTTCCACGCCATAAAGAAATGTTACAAACTTACCGGTATGATAGAGTAACAATAAAAACTACTCTTTTTTGTTACAAACATTTTATTCCAAACCAATTTTCTGTAAACAAGGCTTACTATGAAAACATAACACAAAGAGCCATATCACTCTAATGCCTAGTTTTATACTTACATTAGTTTAGCTTTATTTTAATCGACAATAACTAGTAAAGGTGTGTTCTTTAAAGACTTTATAGAGTTAATTATTATGTCATTCAACATAAACCATAATCCATATCCAGCTATAAAGAGTTACATACTTTTAGAACTGCCATATAAAGTTTTAATGTGAAATCTGTCAGTGGCGAGGCACTGCACCGGCCATTTGTCTCGCAAATCCGCGCAAAATCATTTCTTATTGCCACTGCGAGTGCTCTGCGAATAGCTTATTCACGTCCCGAGTGCTTGGAGACGGTGGAAAGATGCTTTTTGTAATGCGTCGCTAGTTAATGGAATCGTTACGGTATTGATATAACAGTATTATGAAATACAGCACTTTTTTATTCTTTGCACAGCAAATGACCCCACTTCACTTGGTGTTAAGCGGAAATGGAGTACTGACGCGATTTTTACCAAACGTTAACATTATTTGAGTTTGTAACATGACGGTGAACGTTTGGATCGAGGTTTTGTTATGATACCTTCAGGATATTCTGAAATTTTATCAGCTCTTTTATATACCTACGAGGGTTAGAAGGCATTAACGTCTTTTCTTCGACGTCCATCTTTGATA